>QAXI01000395.1:402412-413843 GCA_004335615.1 Chloroidium sp. JM
CCCCCCCCCCCCACACAAACACCTTCTTCTTAGTTCAGAGAAGGGTAATCGATCCCGTGCTTTGCCCATGAACATGTGCGCTGCATAGGGAATCATATGCTCCACATCTGTGATGTTGCATTGCAAGCCCAGCGTATGCTTTGGCATGCAATATGGCATATTACAAGGTTTTGTGCCATTCAAATGCACTATCAGAGTCACAGGGGCGCTGTGATTCATGCAATTGGTCCATGCGCGAATCAACATTCTTCCTGTCAAGCTGAAGGAATAATGATCCTGATTGTTGTGATCCCATTCCATCCCTCTCCTTGTTTATGAAAGTTCACTCCTTTTCCAAGGAAATCCACCAACAAGAGGGCAACACCTCTCACGACAGGACACCAGGCGCTTGCAGGGAACAATAGGCTGAACAGGCGCCGAATCCTCCAAGCCTGCAGACAACAACACGCCCTTCAATGCACAACGAAAGACCGAATGGGCGGGGAATGAGTCCTGCTCCCTTGTGCAGATAATGAAGCAACCGTCGACGGAGGATGAGTCCAGGGCAGACAGCCAGCACCAGGAAGCCCTGATTGGCCTGCAACTGCAGCACCCCAACATCGTCAAAACCCTGTGCTACGGCACGAGGGCCGTCGAGGTGCTTTATTACCCCTGAACCTACCCTACCCTACCCTACCCCTGCCCCTACCCCTACCCCTACCTCTACCTTTTTGTATTGGGATGTGAAGTACACTATCCTCAGTCATATATTTCCAACCCTGACACTGGCCGCGTAATTTGATGCGGAATTGAGGCTGTTGAGATGCAATAACTGATTCATTCTCTCGATCTGCATCTTGTTCATCATCATTGTGGAAGCCATTGCCATTACCCCATTAACGAATTGGAAGCATTTTCCTAACGCCTTTTGCTTCCCATCCAAGGACATTATATCTTTTGAATCAATGCAAAGTTTGTTTCCCTGAATGATTCTGATTATTGGGGAGGTTTGTAATTGGGGCATCACAGGTGAAGATCTCATCTCAATGAGTTGCAGAGTGCCCCATTTCAAACATCTTTCAAACGTGCTTGATTGCTTGCAGAGGTCTTTTGCTCTGGCAATGCCGCAAAGCAGCCGAGGCAGTCAGATGCACTGGAGCAAGGGTGGAAGCCCCCACAGCAGTTTCAACGGCAGGGGAGGTAGTGACGATTTGGACGCTCCAATCTCCAAGATGAGAGAGACCTGGATCGTGCTGGAGCTGTGCAACTACGGGAGCCTACAGGTTCGTGCGAAAGCCCATATGGTGTCCTGATTTAATAGTCACTCCCGAGAATGGAAAGTATGTGCGCCTGCTCTGCTGTCACCTCTACTACCTGTGTCACGTACTTGAAATGTCGCACAACTTAGGAAAGATTAACTTAGGAAAGATTAACAAACGGAGAATCTATTCATGCTTCCTTAAGTGGCCCTGGCAGCACCAAAACTTCAAAAAGGAAGGAATCCATGTCAAATTTAGCAGTAGCACCAATCTTCTACTGTCTCCTTAATTTGTTTATTGTGCAGGAGGCGATCGACAGGGCAGAGTTCAAGGTGGCCCTGCTGAAAAGCAGCACCACAAGCAGAGCCAAGTGGATTCCTGACCTGCCCAAAATCCTGCGCACAGCCACAGAGATTGCCTCTGCCATGGCATACCTTCATTCCAAGGAAGTGCTCCATGCAGGTCAGCACTGCCTCTTCCAACATACAACGTTGATGCACAAGGCTGCTTCTTGAGTGTGTCATACAGCCCTTCGCCCTCAAACAAACATTCTACATACCCTGACAGCTCCATAAGTTCAGGATTGTTGGGGGACTTGTTTGCTGCAAGGTTCTGAAGTTGATGTGCAATTATCCCTCCAATGCATCACCAGATCATCATTTGAGGGCTTCTGTGCAAGCAATTGTCTTTGAGGGTCTACTCCTCACACTCGTTACTAAAATCACTAGATTGCGATAAAAACGGCAACTCGCCAGCTGCCCCCTCGGCCTCAATACTCATCAATCTCTCAGATTTTCTCATCAATTACTGCTTGACAATCCCGCGTCTGCAGATCTTAATGGCAACAATGTTCTGCTCACCCGTACTGGAAAGGGCAGCGACTTCCAGGCAAAGGTCAGAATCACTGCTGCTTTTCCACGCATCCTTTTTCCACGCACCCCTTTTCCACACTCCAACGTCATCCCATGCCCTTCTTGATCTCCTGCTTTGCAAAATTCAAGGAACAGCCTATCCCACTCAGTATGTGCAATCCTCATTCACAATGAAAAGTGTAGAATTGTGCCATCATCACTACCCAGGTTCCTGGAATCATACGTGTAATTTGGAGGGTCGTAAGGGGGGAGGGGTGGGAGGGGGGGGATTGCGTCTGCTGCAGAGTCGTATTGACGGATACGAGATTTTTGCAGGTGGCTGATTTTGGCATGAGCCGAGTGAAGTCGACCACCATCCGCACTATTGCCACGCAGTCATATGGCACGGTGAGCACTCTATGCTTTCTACAGAGTCTATGAGGATTTGTTGGCAAATCATAGAGTTCCCGAGGGGTGGAGCGCCTGCATAATTCCTAGACAAGATTCTCTGGTCTGAATCCGCTTGTTCCTTATTTTGGTATCTCCTGGATGCAATGATGCTCGTCTCATCTTCCAGAATTCGTCTATTTCACCTTGCAGAGTTCCTTTGTCAGTAGACTCATCTATCAGTTTGCGGTATTCTCGCTTGCAAACAAGAAATTCAGTTTCAAACAAAAATTTCTGAGGGCGGCTGGCACGTCAGTGGGGTTCCAGGAAAGGGTTTCTTGGGTCACGTAGGAATTGATTCATTTATTGGAAGCTGATCTCCATATCCGTTTGAGCGATGCCCCACAAGCCCCGATGCTTTCATGCTTTCATGTGTGCATCCAACCCAGCACTCGTGATCATCACTTTCCTTTTCAGGATGATTTCCTCTTTCATGAATGCCTTCCAAGGTGCTGAGCGACCTGCACAATGGACGGCAGTCCCAAGATGAAATGACCATCATTTCTGAAAAATGACTTTCATTAGGTGACGCACATGCCCCCAGAACTGCTCAAGGAGAACAGGCTCAGCAAGGCCGCGGACGTGTATGCGTTTGGCGTCATGCTTTGGGAGCTACATACAGGTGACTATCTGGACTCCCTGGTACATGGGCACTTGAAGAGTAGGTGGCTTGCAGCAAGGGCTGCCCATTGGAACTGGATTGATGGGTGGTTTGTAAATTTGATTGCAGTGATCACAGCTCTGTCACAAGTCGAGGTTTTTGCAATGCTCATGAATGCAGAACAACACGACAAGGGGTTGTCTCGCCTGTAAAGGGCAAACATAAAATCTGTCTTTCGAGCTTTCCTTGATGGGCACCAATTGGAGATGTGCCCAGTTTTGAGAGACTGAAGTAAAGGGATGGGAGGCATTTCTGTCTCATAAGTTGGCAAAGCATGCCAGGGATTCTTGTGAATGCGTGACGGCCAGAAATGTGTACAGGATTGGGAGTCCAACCACAAATCAATACATCGATGCAGGCACATGCGCACACGGTTCAGACCAGAAAACAATCAGCGCGTCTAATCAAGAAGGGAATGTCACATGACCTGAAGCAGGGCCCAGACACTTCACCTTGGGACGCTGTGATGTAATTCATGAACTATAACCTCCCCATGGTACCCCTCGGTGATCAATTTGCATAGGCACTTAGAGGGGAAAATCTCTTGCAGAATTAACGACACCATGAACGTTCTGAGCACATGCAGCTGGTCACTTAGGGGAGAAAGTCTCTCACTGGGATGGTCACTAAAAGAAGTTTTCACTGCCACAGGTGAGCGGCCCTGGTCGGGCCTGCGACACGGACAGATTCTGGCTCAGAAGCTCCGAGACCTGCCAAAGAACAGGCTGCAGTGGCCGATGGGCTCCCACAAAATCATAAAGGCAAGCACTGCTTCTCCGAGTCAGCATTTGAGAGGGTTTCTCTGGCAAGGGCTGTTCATCAGCGGGCCATCGAAAGAAGAATCAATTGCAGCCAGCCAAGTGATGGTGCAAGGGACGGAAATTGCTTACAGGAAGGGTTCTGGGGAGGTGATTCCATTGGCTGGGATGAGATGTCACTAGTTCTTTGGCACTCAATGCAAGGGCTCCAGTGCTGGGAGGCCTTCATTTTGGGAGCAAGCTTGGTACAGGCAACAATTCGTTGAGTGAGATATCCTGCAGGGGTTATATACCAAATACGGGGTTCCACTGGCATTGAGTCTCGCATTGGACACCAAAATGCCTATCTCAGAAGAGGTTGCAAATTATCAAGGACGGTTTTCATTTTAGAAGTCAGCCCTGTCCTACCACAAGTGTCCAAACACTCCTGTGTCTAGATTCGTCAGCAGCAAACAAGATGCAGAGGAGCTGCCCAGCTGTGCATACCTTGTGATCTGCGATCTATTCTTTTTCCGTGCGAGAATTTCCATCACCTGCAGGAGACGGCGGATCAGTGTATGCGCTCTGACCCCCACGAGCGGCCGACCTTCGAGAGGCTGGTGGAGATCTTGAAGCCTATGCAGGGCCCCTCACATGCCGCCATAGGCTCTGACTGAGCACTTTCTTCTACTGACCACTCAGCAGAGGGCTGAGTTCTGACATCTGTATTATTTTCATGGGGGTACGATGCAAGAGCAGGGGGAATTGCTGACTGCTGCAGCAATCCATGAATTTTCCTGCGTACTGGAAGCTCGGAGAAGTGAGAGGATTGAGTCACAGTATTGTTGCCACAGCTTGTGTTTTGCAGCTCATCTGTTCTGGTTAAATAAAGGGTTACGCATGTCTGTGTGAGGAAAGTTCTGTATGACAAGCGCATGAAGTATTTTTGACATCACCTTTGTGGGTTTGTGTAGCCACCCAAGAGAGGTGGGCTTTCTGCTTCTTGGCACCTGCAGTTATGGCTGGCAGAGAAGACTTGGGTTGACTTTTCTTGAGATGAATTGTCTGAAATGGCAATGTATATTGCCATTTCAATGATTTGTAGTTTTGAGCAATACCAAGCATTCTTCTACTTATTGCAGAGTGGTAGCTGAGGGGCGCTATGATATTCCCCATGTACTGTATTTAGGAGTTGGAATCCTGGGCACAGAGCGGATTATTTGGCTGAATCTCATTGTAATTGATCTTGAATTCTTGACCTCGTCCTCCCTTCACTTTCCGCCACCATGAATTGGTGAAGAGACTGGCACTCGTGCACTGGATGAATAGCAAGCTTTCCTGCTGCATTGCCCGTGTGCATGTTAGAGGCCCTCAAACCTCACAATGCCGATTCCGCATGCTTCTGGCATGTCAAGGTTGAATACTGTGTCCATCTGCCCATTCTAGGCAGTCCGCTCAGCATAATTCAAAAGTCTTAGTCATCCGTGAGGGGGAGAGCATGCCTTCTGCCGTAGATTGATTTTGTGGTATCAAAAGGTATCCATGGGTCCCGTTATATCATGCGATCATTGACGCATGAGCCGTCAGTCTGATATCTGGTATAGGCTGGAAGGGCTGGGACTCATGAACGTCTTACTTGCTTGTGCACTGGGCCTCGCACTCACCAGCGCGTTTGCGCTGGGCGAGGTTTCAGCGGGCAACAGCAGAGTAGCTGTGTTAGGCGCTGGTATTGGAGGGTCCTCTGCGGCCTACTTTCTTAGGCAAGGGCTGGGGAACAACACCAGCATAGACGTGTGAGCTGCTTCGTTCAAAAGGATGTATAGACCTGCATCATGCAGAGCATGAAAGAGTAACGTAGTGGCTGTAGCTCGTCAAACCCTTTCCTCCTTCTCCAAAGAGACTGGTGCATAAGGAGAGGCATGAATTGCACCATTGTCAAAGTTCTGGTTGAATACAGCCCAGAGAGCAACGCTTGCGATGATCAATTCTCCTTCTCTATTAACTCAGCAGCGAATCTGATTTTTACATACAGGTATGAGGTAAACAAGGTCGGCGGTAGAACGCAAGTATTGGAAATTGATGGCAGGGTAAGCAGCCTCATGACAAACTCATAGCAAGGGAATATCAGCCATATATAAGATGCTTGCCATTTGCAACATGCGCCAAACAATCTTCGCAGTTTTGAATGAAACAAGGACCAGAGATGCAAGGATTTGTAATTCGGAGGAAAACCCCTCACACCCCACTATCGTTTTGTGAAGTTTGCTTATGCATCTGCTGGCGAACAATTGCCTGCAATTTGCATGCAGATCGTCGAGATGGGTGCTTCAATCATACATGAGCAGAATCAATACCTCAGGTATGGCTCTTGTTTCCTTCTGAACTTCAAAGCACAGATTGGCATTGGTATGAAGACAAGGCTGACACTGTGGTCTTTGTGCTCCACTCCTCAACATCACTCACAGGTGTTACAGTTCCTGTCATTTTGCCCTTCATGCAGCCTCAGGTTGTAACCAAATGAACCTTCTTGTTATGGCAGGCTGCCAGATTGCACTTTCAAAGAACCCTTTGCCCACCGTTACTTTCTCAGATCTCTCTCAGATCACTGCTTGTCTATCACACAAGGAGAATCACAATGCTCTGCAATGTGCGCATCTCTGGGCTGTTTGTGCAGGGATCTGGCAGATACTCTGGGGCTCAAGAGGGTGCGCCCAGGGGCTGGGAACAAGGAGACCAAGTTCTCCATCTTCGACGGCAAAGGCTTTGTGTTCCACCAGTCTCAATGGACGGTGGTAACCTTATACAGGCGAGTTTGTCTGGCATGCAACATTCATCAATATGCAGCAAATGTATGGTTCATAAGATACAGGAGCAGCACTGAGTCAGCTCATTCCGTGACTCTGGCCAGCATTTTAGATCATCAATCCCATGTGCGGTCTAAAACCGAGATGCTGACCAAATTGTCCACTCACTGCGCAAGTAAAAACGATGCAGTTCTGATATTTGCTTTCCAACCATGCAAATATCTGAAAATAGCATTCTTCCAAGCTGCCATCTTCCCAACATTTGCATACCTCTTTGGTTAACTTTGCGTGTGCTGCAGAATGGTGCGTCGTTACGCTATGTCCTACTTTTGGTTCCGCCGAGCCCCCTCCCTGCTGCTGGAGAAGTTCAAGGGCATCTACAGCCTGCAGAGACAGGGCCAGGCTTTCCGCTCACCTGTGGAGCTGCTTGAGGGGGTGGGGTTGCTGGGGTGGACGCAACAGGACATGAGGAGCGCCATTCAGGTGATTCAACCATTTGGGTGAATACTGATGCTTTGAATGTCAGCACAATTCTTGCATCGCGTCTCTTGCTCGTCCCTTGGCTCTTCAGCAATGGGACAATCAAAGCTGGCACCCCTGTGGCGGTGATTTGTTTGCATGATGATTGAGCAGCCTTCCCCTTCTCTGTCGGTGGAACCCTGCTCTCAAAGACAGAAGTCACATCCGGTTCTTGGGAATTGACAACTCGAAATTTGAGCACATGATAAAAAATGCGGCTATGGAATGCTGTCAGGGACTACACGGGATGAAACACTTGCCTTATCTCCTGGTTCCTCAGGGTTGTGCTTGACTCGCTGCAGGACGTGATTGGGTCGAGTTTGGCTGCGGAGCGCTTTTCGAAGGAATTCATAGGGGCCATCAATCACATCAACTACAACCAGGACAATCGCATCAATGCCTTGGCAGGTGAAAGCTCTTGCTTACCCTTCCAGATTTTAGGGTTTTACTGTCACCCAAGCCTTCGTTTGCAAAAGTATCCCACAGCGTCTGGATGTGGACTAAACAATAGTCTCTTGATTATTTGACATGAGAAGATGAATTGCTTGTCAGTTGAGCTTGACTGAAATGGTCAAAGCCAAACCACCCAATTAGCTGAATTTGCAGGGATGGTATCTATGCTTCCCACAATAGACAGTAGGCTTTTCCAGGTGAGATTTCTCTGGCCTGAATTCCTCAGACCACTCCTCAGAAGCTGCCTGAATTTACAATATCTGCAACTCACAGTCCACCATCACCATATGCCAATGCTGATGTCACAGATTGAAGGAGGCAACTATAGGCTGGCAGAAAAGCTGCTGGAGGCAGCGGCGGCAAAGCTTGTACTGAACACAAGTGTCACAGCTGTCGAGAAAACCCCAACGGCGTTCTACCTCCACTCAGAGGTGTGCTGCCACCTGTCAATGCTTTCTGGATTTGTCTCAACGTGCAGGAGATGTAGACAGCTTGCCGAATGTGCTTTAGCAAGCTCTTAGCGTGTGCATTATTTCCCACTGCTGCCATCAGAAATTGCATTGGGCTCTCATCCCTTTTCAGCGGAAACTCTACCCCCTCTCTGTTTTCCCCCCAAAAAAAAATCCCACTTTGGGGATTTTCAAGTAATCCTCTCCACAAAGAGGAGCTTGTGTACATAGTTGCAATAAGGCTTGCATCCAATCTTTGGGAAATTGTCTGCAGGGAAGGATGGCTGGTCCTTTTGCAGCAGTGATCCTGGCGGCCCCTCTGGAGCAGAGCAATTTGAGTATGACCGGCTTTGAAATGCCATTCATCCCTAAGAGGCGGTATCAAACCACAGTGACCACCATCGTCGGGGGCAGATTACGGGCGTCCTATTTTGCAGTTCCCAAAACCCCTGACGGTAACTCCACTTTGCCTCCCACATCTCTCAGCACATGCAATGCAGTTTCATTCTGATACTTGCTTGTGTATATCTGAATTGTTGAGGGATGCAAGTTTATAAACCCCCATTTGAGATCAGAGGTACATGCAGTCATGATTCTGGAAGGTTGCTTGCTGGGGAGATGTCCAGAAATGAATCATCTTGAATGTGAGTCACGCCCTTTGGTATCTGCAGGTGAATACATTATGGTGGCCGAGGGAGCAAAGAACGTACCTTTCTCTGTGATTGCCCCTATCACCGATTACAATGCCAACCATACCCGCCTGTACAAGGTGTTCTCTGCGGACACCATGGCGGACGAGTTGGTGGGGCAGCTGTTTGAGCAGTCACATGTCATTGCGAGTCACAGCTGGGAGGCTTACCCCAGGTACAGTCTCGTGATCAAGACCCCCCCCCCCTCCCCTCCTCCCCAACTAATAAAGAAACAGTCTTACAGAGATCGATAGAAGGCCAGAGGGCGCAGAAGGAGCCTGTGGTGAATCCTGTTGACAAGTTGGGGTGTGAACCCGACTTTTAGATTTGCGACTCTTTGGGGATTTCAGAGTTCATGTGCCAAGGAACTGTCTGGAGACTTTGGGAGAGCAGCCCCTGGGCGGTCTATGCCATGAACGTGCCCGGTAGTTTCAACACAGTGTAAGGTATTAGCATTGCATCACTTCAGGCTGGTAAGTTGACCGGCAGCAAATTTGATTTGCTGATCATGCTGTCTTGGCACTTTGGGCAACATGCAGTCTACGGTACATTGAAGGCTTTGCTATTGTGGGAGGGAGGCACTGTATTGCCACAGCCTACAATTGTGCGCTTCATTGGGAAAGAGACATTTTTCTGGCGTGAGCACCAGTATCCCCTGCAGGTTCAACCCTCCTGAGCAGTTTGCGCCGTTCGAGCTTGCTGAGGGCTTGTACTACAACAATGCTCTGGAGAGTGGAGCTAGCGCCATGGAGATCGCAGCTGTTGCTGGGAAGAACAACGCTTTGCTGGCAGCATCCTATCTGTTGGCGGGTCGGCAGAATGCACAGGAGACACATGAAGGCGCAATTGAGCTGTAGTGCCCTAATAGGCACGAACTTGGAGCGACTAAATCCCTGAATTGCTCTGCAATGCGCCGCCTTGCCAGATTGTTGGCATCTATGGAGGGTCAAGCTATGCCACCCCATGATGGTGCATCTTTCGAGAGTGCACCTTGTGCATGATTGTTGTATTCCCCATATCTTTGACGGGTAATTGCTTTGCTGATTTTTTTCGACCAGCAAATTGTTCATCACACCCCTGTGGAGATAGACAGTAGTATGTCCAAGAGGGGGACTGCAATGCCCGTGTGCACATGCACATTTTTGAAGGGTAAAGAACTCAACGTGGGTTGATTGATGTGCAAGTCACCGACTGTTTTAAGAGATACAATTCTGTAGTGCCTGCCTCATCACAAGTGTAGATGGTCAAAAAAATGAGGAGCATTTTGGTGAAAGGATGCCTACAAGTGCAAGGACGTTCAGGAGAAAGTTTTGAACACAATGGGCTGCGATTCTGTCTCCTAATTTCTGTCTCCAAGTGTGTACAAAATTTTCCTGTACAAGCAACTCATTGGAGCAAGCAGTGTAAGTATTTCCATTCCCTCTTTAAAGTGCCGACTAATCTGTCACCATAAATTGTATTCAACAGATGAGAAGCAAATTAGAATAGTGAACATAGAGATTAGGCAAGACAACAGGAAATGGCAATCATTGCCCCATGCTGCCAGGAGGTGGGGTCCGTGGCCGCAGGACCTCAATCTCATCTGTGGTGCCGAGCAGGTGAGGGGCACCAGGAGCGGGGCGGCTGAAGCTGCTGGAGGGTTGGCTCCCATCGGGATTCTTGAAGTGGGAGGCATAGGTCTGCAGCAGACAGGTGATCTGAGAGCACGGCAGGCTTGACGAAAGACGTACGCCGAGAGACAATGGAAGGCGGCTGCCTGCTGTTTGCTTAACCCCATCCCCCAACACCATACCAGCCCAAGGTTCACATCTGCGTTGAAGTTTGAGGCTGCCAGGCTGTTGCCAACCGCGCCTGGCCGAAGGTTGTTATCCTCCGAAAAAAAGCCAATGAAAATCCCTCCCTCCCTCTCCCCGCCCCCCTCAGCCATATCCATCAGAGACCCCCCCCCCCCTGAACACCCCACCCATCCCTGATCCCTACCTTCAGGTAGTAGGGCGGCGTTGCTCGCGCACTGACCAGCTCGTCCTTGCGCTGCACCAGTTCCTTCAGTTTGGGGTACTCCTCGTACCGGTCAGCCTGCACAGCAGGAAAAGACACTTGCCAGGAAATCACAAATCAAAGATTCAGAACATAGCAAAGAAATGACTAACTGTACACATGTATTTGTTGTTTCAAACAGATTCTGAGGTCATGGTCGCGCGAGAGGAAGCACCTCCCTGGAACGACTCTATTGCCGTCTACTAAGGGCATACATTTGAGAAATATACGATCATATTCCCTATCATCTTTCTCAGCATGGCTTTCAAGCAATGGAGAGGTGGCTATTGCAACGAGGGAGACTCAGGTGGAATTCTTGGGACTACAGTAGAATCATCACGACGTCACACAAAGGGCGATGCTGTTTCCCTCCTCTGAAATCAGATATGATACAAATGAATATCTACTTTATTTAGTATTCAATCAGCTCATTGCTCCGTGACTCAGCAGTGCTTAGTACTACACAACTGCCAGTTTCCATATCTCTGTTGCCAAAGTCTGGCCTTTCAGCGTAGCAGGGAAGATGCTAAGAACCTGGGAGGGGCA
>QAXI01000395.1:427120-439251 GCA_004335615.1 Chloroidium sp. JM
TCCTCAGCCCCCCAAACCTCCAACGCCCCCCAGGCCAGCGGCACTCCTAACCGAGTGCTTCTGCAGTGCAATCAAGCAGCCCCAATCGGGCCCAGAATTTTCGATTATCAGCTACCTGTATCTCCTCTAAAATGGATGCACACTTTGCTGCAGTGCGCCGGAACGATGCACTGGATGGCTCCTGAAGTGCTCATCAACAATTGTTGTACAGAGAAGGCAGACATATTCAGGTTGAGATCAAATCTGTCCTTTCCCTCTCACCAATCCCAATGGGAATTGGCAAGCCAAAGCTGTGTGGGTGGATGTTTAGCTTCAGAACGCATCTGCTTTCAGTCTAAAATTGAGGCAGAGGAAGATGTTTTGACAGGAGGAATCTTCCCATAGACAATTTTGCCTGGGAAGGATTGTAGGTTGCGAGCGTCTTGTTTTGACTGCTGACTGCATAGACAGACATGACTTCCTGCTATCACTCAAATATGACTGGGATTCAGAAAGTCCCCAGGGGAGAGAGAACCTGATGGTATTTGTTGTTCCATCCAGCTTCGGTGTGATCCTGTGGGAGATCTGCACGGCAGAGGCCCCAACCCGCGGCCGAATGAATCCAGTGAGGTGGAGCCTCTTTACCCCTTCCCCCCCCTTCTCCCCCCTCCAAGCATCACCACTGCTTACCACCTGGTCCTTGCTGTCGCCCTCTCACACATTCTCACACAGCGTTGCAATCCTGTGTTGATTCTGACAACTGACCAGGAAATGATGTTTGGTACAGGCGTCGTTGAAAGTTTTCTTGAGCACAAACCCCTGAGCGGCATTGACAGCCAGTTATTAGCTCGGCACAAGCTTGACTGCTTTCCACGCACAACTCGAATTGGTTGCATGAGATTCGACAGCAATCAAGGAGGGCTCACAGTTTCATATGCATGCAGCGTTCCAGAGGAGTGTCCTGAAGAGGTGCAGAGGCTCATCGAGCAGTGCATGGAGGAGGACCCCAAAAAGCGTCCCAGTGCCCTGGAAATAGTGCAGAAGATTGAGGCCATTCCAGTGACCACGAGGCCTGTTCCACAGCCTCCGTGGTATGCCAGATAGTACTTTTTGGAGAGCATTCCTTTGGGTGCTGTGAGTAAGTCTTGGCAATGTTGCCCAGACACAACGTCTTCCCAAAGCTGATCTTCAGAAAAGCAGGTCTGTGACCTGTGCCAAGCTGTCTTCAGAGCGACGGCTGGCTAAGTTGCATGGCAATGTTCGTGCTCCCAGAGCATCTGTATTTCAGTTTTGTCCTCCTTCTGGAAGTTCAGGACTTGTTTTTCGTTCTTTCTGAAGAGACTGTAGCCTAGGCAATGACTGATCAGGACTGCAACAATTTTGGCAGGAAAAGTTGTATCCCATGACGGCACATCGGCATGCCTTGGTGACATGCATGGATGTGCAAGACGGAGTCATGAAGTGAATTGCTGTGTTGCTTGAAGTGTGCTCGACAGATTTTGTGCTTGTCACAGTCAGAGCGATTTGCAAGCTTGAAGTTGTATCTACCTTTGAATGTCTGACATCAGTGAAGCATCACAGGCAACTCTACTTTGACTGTGGCGCACTTTCTGCCCTTGATCAATGCACGTTCGGTCAGAGCCTGATATCCCTCTCCCCAACCCTCCCTTCCACAGAGAAACTGGAGAATATTGTGGCAGGTCCTGCCCACTGAAACAGAGATCAACATCTGGTACTCATCACCATCCTGAGGGAGCAGAAGCATTTTGGCCTCAGGCTGGTCACGAGGAGGGTATCTGTGTGTTGGAGCGAACAAGCTGCCACTGTGCTGTCTCTATTGGTGTAATAAAAGAAATAGAAAAAGACAATATTTCCTTTTCCATCCATCCACCTTGATTCTCTCATCACTCCAAGGCCATCCACAGTCAGATGAAGATCTGGTGGCTTCACCATAAGCTTGTGCTTATCTCACAGAAGCCTCTTTTGATGGCTGCAAAGGCAGCTTCGGACATATGACAAAATTTGCAGGATGGGCCTGGGCACGGCAAGCTTACTGCAGAAGACGGTCAGGGAAACAAAGTAACCAGTTCTCTTGCGATATTAGCAAGCACATCATCTTCAAACAAATGTTGCCTTGTTGATATTTCCACATGTGCCTTCCACAGCTGACAAATAACGATGTGCTTTCTATAAGGTTATTACCATTGCTACGAAAACAGCCATTATTCCATCATGCATAAGGCGTGCTATAACCAACGAAACTAATACAGCTTTGAATTCTTTCGTGATTACAAATCATGCTACACAAGGCTTCATCATTCCGAGTGACAAGCTTCAGGTTCCTGTGCTGTTCCGTGTACCAGCATACCCAGTTTCACAATTATAAACCAAATCTCTTGCGAAGGCTTGGCAAAAACTTTTCTGAGTTGTACGTCAGCAGTCCTGCTGAGAGGATGATGCAGCCAATCAGAAAATTTGGTCCCAAGGTTGGCGGATCTGTAACAGAAATGTTCTCAATTATGTGAGGATCAAGAGGGCAGCACACAACAATATGGAGTTCTCGTTCAAGCCAAGTTGGGGAGAAGAGAACTCACCATCCAAATATGGCAAATTGAGAGTGAAAACAAAGATGGTAATTGGCACCTGCAGCATAAATTCGTTACCCCTCATTAGCCTGCTCATCACCTAGCTGAGGGACATGAGGCACTCATCAATTCGTCTCCAACGAGCAGGTGAAATTCTCCTGGCGCACAAAAGGCATGTTGTACTTGCCCAGGGGATGCTTAAATAAAATGGGTCAACTAGGAGACATACCAAGCTCGAAAGAGTAAGGGACTGAATGACAGAGGAGGAAGCCCTCAGCAGGTTCAAAAGGGAGATGTTGAACCCCAGATTGCAGAGCACATAGCCTGGTGCCAAGAGGGGCGCTGACTCACATCCTGGCCCTCTGCCCAACATGCAGCCAAATCCTGCAGTAAATACACTGTGTAATTCACCTTAAGCATTGTATACCCCATTCATTGCAATGTCACTAGCCCTGCAGCAAAGCAGCGGATCTATGGAAATCTATCCACACAAAATCATGGCCATTAGCGAGCTTACTCCTTCCTGGTATGTGTGGACAAGTAAGTATATTACAAAAGGACCTTTCATGACACAAATGTCACCTCGCCTGACAGACTAGTGCAAGTGATTGACCTCTTCTCAGTCTTGTAGACAATATCCCCAGAGAAGCACAAAGTGGATGGCTGTGTAAATACCTTCACCAAGGTACTGAGGCAGCTGCATGAGATCGATGCCCCTCAGAGAGCACAGCACAGGTAGCAGCAGAAATACGAATCCAGCTTGGGCGGCAGAACCAAACGAGTTGACTGCAGAACGATCACTGAAGATCGGAGCATTAATATCTGGTTTCACAGATCCATCATACAGTCTCCAGCGATTATTGCCTCGCAATTTCCCTGCCTGCTCTCCCAACAGTTGAGCAGCAAAAGCGTGAAGACAGGCCTGTCAATTGCCATCTTTTGCCAACCATGCGTTCCATCCTTCCAGGGACTGGAAGGGTATGCACCCCGGATTTTGCTCCAGAAAAAGCCAGAAATTTGGTCGCATTAATGGCAGTTTTCGGCGCCCAGAACTTCAAACCCCATTGCCTGCATTAGGGGAAGGCTACTACAATCTTACATTCGTTCTGACCCCTATCTCACCTGCAAATAGATCCAGGTCTTTCCCATCCAGCTTCTCCTTGGCTTCTTTGAAGATACGCTCCTTGAAAACTGCTGAGAGGGCAGGGAAGAACATGCTGGCCACATACGTCAGGGCAAACACCAGGCTCACCTGCCAAACATGGGAAGCTTTCAGAATTCTTTCCTTGCAGTTCAGATCTTGAATGGCTGAGGCCCCGCAGGCGCATCTCGCAGGACATCTCATTTGCCATTGAGGACAACAGGCATAGTGCAGGGAGGGCTGTTGGCTCACAAAGCATACTTTCAAGCTAGCATCGAGCACAAAATGCCAGGTTGCTAACTTTTTTTGTCCAATATGATGCATTGAGGGAAGGTCCCTTCTCTTGGATAACGTCATCTTTGTGGTAGCCATGCTTTTGGTGACAGCAAAAGGAGGGTTGAAAACACTGTACCTCTGAAAATATCCCTGTGCCTTCATTGCCCGGAAAGGATGCCAGACAGACACCAGCAATCACCAGCACAGCCCCTCCTATCTGCATTTTCAATGTTCCGTCTCCCAATTACAAGACTTCCTTGTAGTAGTCATTGCAGGTTGCATTCCAATGTCATTTTGGAGGATGAAATTCAGTAAAATCTTGGGAGCACAGCAGGAATCATGCGGAGCGAAAGCAATAAGCAGAAATCCCCAAATCCGGATCAAAGTGCTGTGGCCATACTTCTGGCTCCATAAGACCAATATGGTTCTTGTGCATTGCAGACGGAGATCTACCTGTACAGCCGGCAGATCCCGGCCCAGCACAATCTTCCCTACCGCAATTTGCCTGTAAATATAGACAAAAGTAAGCTGAGCAGTACAGTACACTGTATACCAGAATCGGCACAGTCTGCAAATCAGCACTTATCTGTTGCATTTTCAGCCTCTGGTAAGAACAGGGAACTGAGAGGTTTACCAGAGCAATACTGTCTGGGACAACAGAGGGAGAACCACTCCAGGCAGCTTTGAAGCGCCCACCAAGCCCAGCACCTGTGCCAGATTAGTGCTCCATTCATTTGGCAAGATGTCCTCATGCATTGATGATGTGCCTTCTTGCCAGCATAGGGAGAGAGATCTTCCAACAACCTCTTACTACCACGACGCATCATGTGCCTTCTTAATGGCATGATAGAACTCATCCCTTGCAGTGCCATGTTTTGTTCTATGGCCCACAAAGACATACACACACTATAGAGCAGTTCCCACTGTAGTGTGTGAATGGCATATTGCAGCCAGTTGAGGCCTCAGCAGCAAACAGACAAAGTGCATTACCGCACACCATTACCCATGCCTTTTTCATTTTAGACCATCAATTCGGAATGACTCACCTGTGAGAGGGCTTCTGCTGCCCCAATGTACAGGAAAATCTTCTTGTCTGTGACCTACAAATGAAGCATACTAGGATGGAGACATATGTTGAGTCGAGGCTTGGCTTTGACACCTGAGATTGATTGTCAACAACACTTCTCATGGGCAGGAAGAGGTGGTGTCACCTCTAGCTGCTCCTTGTCCACACTCTTCGACCTGCTTGCAGAGGTTCAGGTCAGGTGCTGTGCATTGTAGGGAGATTCAGCTGCACATATTAGCAACGTACAGGTCCCCTCTCGAGAGCCCATTTGTCTTGCATTCTTGCCACAACATAATTCAGTTGGCTGTGGAAAGGGCGGGAACATTGCATGAACTGTGAAGGTCAGGCTAATGATATTGCCAGCAGCCAAATGAAAACCCTTACCCATATATCTTGTAGGCTAGTATGCCAAAGTACAGTAGTACATAAGAAAACGTCTGAAACCTGCATGGATCACGCAGGTTATTTAGAGCCCATGGCAGGAATTTTGGCAAGAACTTTTCTGAGAGCTTGCGTATATTTCGTGTTCTGCGCAATCACATGCCTCCGCAAGTCCAAACCCAGCCAGCATTGACATATGTGAGCAGCAAAGGGTACAGAAAGACAAACGGACTAGTCGAGCATATTTCTCAGGCAGACTGTATTGGAAACTCCAAAAGGTTTTGAAAACTTTAATGGCAGCAGGCTCACTGGGCAAGGAAGAAAACGTAGTCAGAGAGTGGGGTGAGGGCCATCTTGTAAAGCACACGGTTGGCAATCCCAAATCCCATCACCACTGCAATGCTTCCCTGCACACGCGCATCACGCACACTCAATCCCTATCACAAAAGCCAACTGCACCCCACCAGAAGCCAATTGCACCCCGCCACCCAGCACGTTTACTCAGCACACCTGCAATTCTGACTCCCCCTCTCCATCCTATTTTATTCCATCTCGCCTGACCAACTTGCTTTACATGTTCCTCCTCCAAGCTGCTAAAGTTTCCAAGCTTTGTGATTAATTTGTCTTATTGTCTTTGTCTTGTCTTTTTGTCTTAATACCTTATCACACAAAAAAACAACACACCACACCAATAATACCTTATCACAAAAAGAAAGGATTGATGCAGGGGCTTGCCACAATTTCTGGGGAGATTGCCAGTCCATCCTCGGCACCATCTTCCTTGGCAGAGGCGCGGCACAGGTGGCTCTTGGGCCTAATGACGTTATGAAGGCTGCTCTCAACTTTGTGGAGCCTGGATCTTTGCTGGGCTCGCCCTGATTGCGATTTGGGGCCAGCCCGCATAGCAACGATGTGCTTGCATGGTCCTGCAGATGCAGTGAATTATAATCAAGATACATGCTGCTAGGCATGGAAGAGGTGGGCCAATTAACTAGCCTGCCCCCGCAAAAGAGGATGATGGATCAATAGCTTTTGATATCTGGAATGCAAATTTTCAAAAGACTGGTTATATAGACCTACGCTATTGCTCTGCGGTGAGGATGAAAAGCACAACATTGCATCAAAAGCAGTTCATGCATGAAGGGTCATATGATAGTCCGAGATCTTGTGACTGTACTTCGAATATTTGGGGCTGGACAGCCCTATGCTGGGAAGAGCAGCCCATCCCATTTGTGTGAAGATTTTACCATTGGAAGAGGAACACACTCAAAACCTTTTCCCCTCCAGGCATATATAATCTGAACACCACTATCCCTAGTACACATGTGCTTCGCAATTTGCTTCTCTGATTTGTTGTTATGATTATCTTTTTCTTGTTCTGAAAAACTGAAGGGTCGACATTTATGTTCCTATTTCTGGTATTGCAAGGCATTGCCCTAGTCTACAATCCCTATTTGAAGTGAGACGGCTTAGCCTGTCAGCATGGCGTGCAGTTCACCTTGTCTATGGCAGGCCCGCACGAGGCCAGTCCACTGATGCCTCGCTCGACACTGATAATTCATGGAGCTCAAAGTGACCTTGTAGTGGTGCTATGCCTGAGCACCTCTCCCGTCGGACCCACTTGGCACTGTGCGGCATGCACAAATGTTGGAACTGAAATTTAGCCTTCACGTATCGATGGCATAAAATTGCGAAATATTGAACAAACAAATTATACAGATTTTATGAGTAGCAAAGATGTTGTCGAATTTACAAGTGGAAAGCTGACTGCTCGCACCACAAGGCCAACCACAGAAATGGAAAGGGACAGGTCTGTAAATCACTTAGATCTGAGGTGTCGTAGCAATATCCATATAGAAACCCGAATATTCTCATTCACACATTTGGCCGTATCAAAGGCACAACTCGCCATGCACCACCCTACCCTGGTCGACTCGCGTGCTTTGCAAGCAAGCCATTCACCAACTCGCCAATGCAGCAAATTCACAGGTATAATTGCTTGTCAGAATTTGCAGAGCAATCTCGTGTCTAAACCTTTTACTGTATACATTTCTTTCAGGCAAAGCATGAATATCACTGAATGTGTCCGACTGTACAGGCTCTAGTACAGCACCATGCAGAGAACACACCTGCAGAGCAAGACGCAACAGTGCTCAACCCAGCAGATCATATGAATTTCGAGCTCACAGGCGGGGACTGCAATGCTTTAGTCAGAAAGGATTCGGGAGCAACACCCCCAAGCCCAAGGTGGGTTCTTTGTGTTCGTCCTCACCGGCTTGACTTTGTGGAAGCTACAGCAGCCTGAGCTTCATCGATGAGAAAACTTTTTTCTTGGTGCAGCACAGATTGCACTTCTGTCAGAGCAATGCAATGCAAGAAGCCCGCATAATAACATTACAATGATGCTTCCTAAAGAAAAAGAGCGATGATCGTTGAACAACCCAAACTCCAGAGCTCTGTGGGACATACATCGAGCGATACAGAGTATATGGATGTGTTGACACGCATGTAACAACGGTGGTACCTATTTGCAGAAGAAGTCAAAAAGCAGCCCTCCTCGGGAAGAAGGAGGCTGGGTGTCTGTCGCTAACATCAAAGTCTTCCAGGTACAGTGTAATTCCTAATTTGCTTGGAGAAAGTGGAAGAGGAGGGCTTCCAGAGCACAGGGCACCCACCTGAGAAAAAAGAAGTTCGATTTTCATGGGTGTAATTACTCACCACATCCATCCCTCATCTACAACTGTGAGAATCTCTGTATCTAATGGCAGTGCCAATGTTGGAATACCAAAGAACGTTGAATTAGTCTCTTCAGCATTTCTGGGGTACAATGTAAGCAATAGCCAGCAGAAACGTTCATGCACTTCCTGAGCACTTCCGGAGTGACAATCCTGAACCCATAAAGTGCCATTATAGAACCCTTTCAGCCATCATTTCCAATCTCTCCTAGCCTGCAAGATCAGCCTCATAGCCTTCATCTTTGTGACAGGGGAAGCAAATCAAGGCTGTGGATCTGAGGGATAAAACCATATGCTGTCTGTACAACATCGATGGGACATACTACTGCTCAGACGCCAATTCCACGGCCTACCAATTCCCCTTGGCCAATGGCAAGATAATCGATCGTGAGACTTTCCTTCCTCACACCACGCTCATACCATTTCCGCTTATTGAATTTCCATGTGTGATGTTTGAAACTTGCGTGACTTTTATGAACTTCTGCCCAGGCAAATTTATCGGGCTGCCAGTGCGCAGTGAATTGTTTCGCGACAGGTGTGCCTGACTGTCTCTGCATCAGTGATATGTGAAACAATTGTTCTCTGCAAGCAATGCTCTTCTCGTATCTACTAGGCTGCCAAAGGTGCTCTCACGTTTTGCCTGGCTTGACAGGAGATGGCTCTCCCGCTGTTGAAGTGGCGTTTGATGGTACAATATACGATCTGGAGACAGGAAAGGTCAGACGCCCTCCAGACTCAAAAATGCATTTAGGACATGTGAACGCAGGAGGAGTTATGCAAATTCTGCTCTCAAGAGTATGTTGTGTCTTTCCTGACCGGAAATTTGCTGGGGAAGCTTATGTGCCTGCGCAGCACCCTAACCGGCCCATGATTGTGTGCTATTACATTCACTTGCTCACTGTCTCAAATGTGGAACTGTGTTGCAGCGTAACATCCATTCTACTCAAGTTTGAAAACACACTTACCGCAGGTGATCACATGGTGCCCCAAGAACAATCCACTGCGAGCCATACTGGGCGCCATAAAGGTGACTTCCTTTGTGTTCATTCTTCAGCCAAGTCGTAGTCATGAAAGATTGATGCAGTCTCTTACCCCATAACCTGCAAAAAGTCAACATCACTAAAGGGCTCTAAGGCTCTGTTGCTGCGGTCAAGATGTACCTGCATTGGGTTACAGCATGTTTGGCAGATTCGCTTAAGCAGGAGCATCGAAGCGCAACAGAGGTATTAAGAATGCAACTGAAGTCACATTTCAATTGAGGACCATAGGTCATGGAGTCCGTTAGCCACCAGCATGGTTACTGTCTTGAGCAGCATTAACTCCTGTAAGCGGTACCCCTCCGTGACCGACTTGCGTAGTCACCTAGAGTGGAAAGTCTCTTCCAGTATAGAGGGCACCGTGAAAATTCTGAATTTGCTAGCACAGGCAGCTGGTTACTTTCGGGAAGAAAGTCTCTTACAGTGGTAGTCACTAGAAAGCAACAATACAATTTATAGGGATATAAGGCTGGACCTGCCTTCCTTGCAGGACACATCCACGCCAGAGGATCTGAAGGTCTACCCCACCCAGGTGGATGAGGAATCCGGGCAGATCTTTGTGAAGTTCAGCTGAGGCTGGCAACAGCCACGGGGAAAATTTTGATGGCATACCTGCTTGAGAAGTCGCAACTTCCTGGATTGTTGGCCTGCTGAAGAGGAGAAAGCTGATTGGAGTGTTCAGGAGTGCCGCGAAATGTTGCCTGTTTGGGGACATCAGACCTGAAATGGATCTCAGCCTGGATCTGGGCATGATCTCAATTCTGGCCGTAATGGCGGATTATAACACCATCAGTGGCCTTTGCCTTGTGTTGCCAAGGCAGCGCCATTTGAAGGGATGGATGGCCTCCTCAGATGCACATGAATGTGAATTTTCAGGGTGTTGATTTCGGGTTTTGGCAGTCCTAGACCACATTTTTCCACCTATAAAAGGGGTGGCTTGTTGTTGACCGTCAGAAGGTGGTGCAGACTCTTGACGTGGGGTATGAAAACGAGTCAGATTTCCAAGGAGAACTGTAACCATTCCTCACATGGTGGGGTTCTATGTGAGTAGTGTATGAGAGGGTGGTATCATTCATGCCCTTCATGCGGCTTGCTGGCGAAAAATTGTTATCATATTGCATATGTCATACAGCATATTTTCGAGAAGAGAACAAGTAAGTGGTTTACTAATTGGTATAAAATTGTCTAATCAAAACAAGCTGATGAGATAAAGACAGTCAAATTCACAGTCACAATTGTAAGGCAGTGTTGATCACAAAATTTGCAAGGCACGTTTCAAGCCTAGCAATCCCAGGAAAGGTATGTGAGCCAAAATTGCAATGTTGTCAGATCTCATCAGGTTCGACACATATGCTTGCACAACATTATCGCACTGCATTGCTCAACACTTGCGTGTCAACGAACCCACACAAAGTCTTCCTCCTCTTCTGCCTCCTCAGGCGGCTCTTCAATCGGTCCTTCCTGTAAATGCCTGGCAGCAAGGACGCGCAGTTCCCTGCAAATTCATACATTGATTGCAAAACAGGCTTCCACCAAAGCTTGGGGGCCAGAAGGTTTCCCACGATCTCGCCTCCCAATGCCTTGACAACCACACATGCTCCATGGGCCATTGTCACAGTAGGAGAAGGTCCTGAATTGGGCACTGGTTTTACAGGCTGCAGCGTAGTCCATATGATGCAGATCTCTCCCAGTCTGTGCTTGCTGAGTTTGATAGTCAGAACTGCCTCAGACATCATCGATCTTCAGACTAAGGGATGCTCTCAGCTCCACTGCCTTCCCAGCTGATGGCAACAATTGGATGATCAATTGGCATATTGAAAGACAGCAAGAATGCTTAAATATGGACAATTTGGTGCATCTTTATCAGTCCACATCCAGGCCCTTGTGAAGTGCGTCAATGTGCTCACTTGCGAAGCTGCTTTTCTGCCTTTATCAGCGCAGGATCTTTCCGAGGGGATGATCCTTCCTCCTGCTCTGCTTGCTTGCTTGGCGGACTTTCAGCCATCTGCATAGGAGTTAATTCACTCCCAGAGGTGTGGACAACTGACTAATGCCAGCCACATCAGCAGGAAACTGATCACCGTCCTTCTCAATAATTGCTCTGATGCTGAAGGTGTATTTGGTCAGCGGCATGTCAGCCCCAATTTATTCAGAAAGAAGTACCTTTGAACAGCTCTCACAAACCAGTCAAGAACAGCTGGACAATGGGAAAGCGCATGTATGGCGGTAGGGGTGCAACAAAAACGCAAACATTATATACTAGCAGCTCAAAAAATAGCAAAAAAAGTATGAAGCTGCAGCGGCTTTTGCAATGAACAAAGCTGGAATTGACCATGAGACAAAATATGATGAGATCAGTTTTTTCATCTTCTTCTAGTGTTTGTTATGTGGATGCTATCAAGAATATTGTTTCAATTCCAAGGAGCGAAGAATTCCACTCTCGATAAGCTATTATATTTCTTTTGAGATTGCTTGGACAATAGTGCCCAGCTTGATCCTGCAATCACCTTTTGACAGCGCCGCGTGAGCTGTCTGATTAGCTGCCCATCCATCCACTCCCCAGGGAACGAGTTCACCAGATCCTGGGTCGCCTGCAGATCAGGGGCCAGGTCAAGCGTGTCGCCTGCACTCTGCTCAAAGCTGCACAGTCCGGTGCTCCAAAAAGACAAGGCTTCACTTGGTGAGCCCTTATCTACAGAATTCATCAAGGCTGGTATTATTCTCTGTGCACTGCAAGGAAATTGATGGGGAAAGGGGAGGGAGGGGAGGGGGGGGGTGACGCTGTGTCAAGATTTGCGGTGGAGTGCTCCTCACCTTGTCGCCTTGGAGTAGACCAGTCATCCAGTTGTCTGCCAGGTTGTTTGCTCCAATCTCAAAACTGCTTTCAAAGCCGCTTTCCAGGCCATTTGCCAGCACCTGCACTTGTGAATT
>QAXI01000395.1:479343-518847 GCA_004335615.1 Chloroidium sp. JM
CTCCCCCCACATACACACACCCAACTCCCCCCACCCCTACTTGTATCTTGAAATGCTGGCCCTGTATCACCCACACTCCTGTTCTCGGTGGAGTGGACATGTTTCCACTACATAAGGCTCCCCTCCCCTCTTCCTGTATGAATATTCTGCATTGTCCTCCGGAGAACAGTCTGGAACACAATCCTAAGGCCCTAAGCCTGTCTGGACTTCCATGACTTTAAGGCCAAGAAGAGCCGGTCCTGCTTTCACCCATTCCGCTTACAATTCACGCCCCTACCGATCACAGGCCAACAGGGTTGAGCGTAATGGTACTTTCAAGGAGTAACAAAGTAGTGACAGGGGACATTGGATGAAAAAGGACGAGGTGCATGCACAATACAGTAACAGTAAAGAAAGTCTATGTGCAGGCCCCTGCCAGGCGCGGTGGAGAATCGGCGGCCAGCCATGCCCCCCCGGCCCCGCAACACCGACTCCACGCTGGCAGTCACCACCTTCAAGCCCCCTCGCCGGGAGTCTGTGTCGCTTTCCAAGATCTCTTTTGTGCCCGACTCCACCTCGCCGCCGATCAACGAGCACCCCCAACTCGCCACAGGTGACGCGCCTTCCTTTCTTTGAAGCACAGAGTGGGTCATTGTTGTCCCTAATCTCTCATCCCTTCCCAATATCACCCTTTTGTGATCAATGCTTCTCATGCACAAACTTATTCCTCTTCCAGAAGATGACACAGCTTGTGACAGAGTGTGTGACTCTCAGCAAACTTATTTTGGGTTTGATGCCGAGCAGTTCATTTCCCGCACACTGTATTTGCTTCTCATAGGCACACGATGACAAGGCGACTCCTCCACTCCCCCCCCCCACTCTCCTTCTCGATTCCCGCATCGCCTATACATATTCCATAGCTGGGTTTGCAGGTGATGCGGTCCAAAGCAATGGGGAAGGCCCGCCACCCTCTTCATTGCCGGAAGCCCAACACATGGACGCCTTCCGAGAGGAAGACGCGCATTCGGAGCATTCGGAGGAAGGGGCCAGCATGCTGCACGGGCACCGCAGCCACCCCCCCGAGTCCAGCGCAACCATGCTGACGCCCTTCAACGACTCAGAGAACACCTTCATCCAGCGCCCCACGCCCCCCATCCCCGAGGTGCTGCGTCAGCTCATCCCTCAGCGTTTTAATGCCCAATTCAATGAGATTAAGTGTTGCATGAAGGGGTGTGCAAGGAGGAAGTGATACGTCAGTGCAGGTGAGCAATGTCGAGAATGATTGAGGGTGAGAACAACAAGTGCTTTTTCACTCCAATAATTGAAGTTTTCCTGAAAAGGGCCGGCGATATACTCACTTGCATGTCTGATGAACCGATAGTCGTGCGACCACGCTCCTAGATTCGACTTGTAAGGGCAATCCAAACCCACAAATCATCCTGGATGGACAGCTTGGCCCTGTAATTGGTCTTGGAATAGCCCTCAAGGTTTCCATCATGAGCATCTTGCTGCCTCTACAGGGGTTTCCAGAGGGACATTGGCCACAAAATGTACAGGATTGGTCTGTATTGCCTAGTCTGTCACTGTATTGCCTGATGGTAGAACGAATGTGCAGAATGAACGAGCAGAACGAACATGCAGCCAACATTGCCCAGAGTGCCAGAAATCCCTCAATCTAAAGTAGGAAAGACACTTCACTGGTAAATTTTGCAGGAGGACGAGGAAAATCTTACTGGGAGGTCCAGGGGCAGCAGTCTGGGAGTGAGCAGCCTGGGAGCGCTGGCTCGCAGCAGTGCCCATAGTCTCAGGAAAACATTCAGCAGAGACATGGATCGGTAACATACGATGATGAATAGCCATGTTGCTTTCCCAGAATTTTGGCCTGGAGGTATCTCAGAGAGAGCTCAGACGTCGGGATTACATTATGTCTCCCGCCCTGTGTCAAACTAGGCAGCAGCTGCATGCCAAGGCGAGCAAGTATTGAAGTCGGCTTTATGGACAAGGTGCTGTTTATCCTGTACTAATACTCTTTTAGCCAGTCCAATCTTCTCAGGGTTCAGAGTCGGTGGTTTTGAATTGAACCTTGAAATTCTTTATGTAATCTCAACCAAGCATCCACCCTTAGAAATGATTCGCAAGTGCATATCTCTTCAAGTGGTTTGTCAGGGCAAATTAAGCAGGTATCAGAAATTCAGGGCGTCTGTTTTCACCACATTAATATTGTAAGGATTGGAGGCAGTGCTTTTCTTAAGACTAAGATATGTGATAAGTAGGCAATGGAAGAGAGGGGCTTGAATTCTCCAGGGATTTGTAAAGCAGCACCTGTTCCTGCTCACTTACATCGCAACTTTCAATTCTCAAAATTCACCTACCAAGAGGAAAGGCATATCGCAACAGAGGAAATATCCCCACAATGCTCAGCAATCAACGGCACCAAATAGAAATCCACACAAGCCATAAATTAAATGTATTAAAGGTCTCAAACGCAAGGTTGGGACACCCCAAGAGCCAGCTGCCCACAAACCATATGTTCTCAAGTTCTAAATGCAAAGCATGCAGGGAGCTCTGTACAGTCGCTCTGCAGAATCCTCAGGACAACAACAGGATCGCATAAAGGTCTACAGACCTTCATGGGCAAGCGTCAAGCACTCGCACTCTTTGAACGAATGACTGTTCTTCTGCGGTATGTGCGTCAAGCAAAGGTTGTGGTGGAGACTCCCAGCCCAATTTGGTAGGGGTTGGTGTAGTTGCCCCAGCGGCGACATGCCGTGCTGTTGGTCTGGAATGTGTTGCTGCACTCCAATAGAATATAATCAATAATATGATTGATGAAACAAGCATGCGGCAATCTCAATCGCCAATGGCCACCAAGAGCTCTGAGCATTGATTGGAGAGGACAAACCTGGAATATGAGGAGGCGCTTGTATAGGAGGTGTAGCTGAGGGCCCCCGGGGGGATGCCCAAACCGTTTGGACTCGAGCTGGTCTGATTCCATAAGACATCCTGCGCCACACTTTGCTATGAAGCAATGCATTGCGAGGCGCTTTCTTCAGCCTCAGCAGCAGTTGCTCAGATCTTGAATATATGCATTGTGCAGGAAGGTGAAGAGATTTGAGGTGCCAAGCCTGGAGACTCACGTTGAACATGTTGGGGTAGCAGGCGCCATCGATGATCTTGTTAGAGGACACCACCACTGCAACAAAAATCGTGGAAAATAATCAGTGATTCCTGTATTATCTTCCAGCGACAGTCCAGTGCTTGCCCTCCAATTGAAACCAATCATTCCATGCTCCAAACAAGAAAATCCGCCTCCTTACCTTTTGTTGCCGCTCCCACGATCAAAGGATGCATTGCCCCTTGAATGGTGTTGCCTGCGATGTACACGGCACTCAGTCCCCCCAATGCACAGCAATCCATTCATCCATTGATTCAGGTGCGACCTCGAAGGAAAGTGAGGTTTGAAGAGCACGCTGTAAATCAGAATCAAGTGCAAAGGTCCCCTACCAGTAATATTGACGCTCCGGTGGTTAAGATTGAAGCCAGGTTGCCTGGTCTTGTTGAAGGCAGAAACGACAATGCCGCCGCCCGTCACATTCACAAAATTGCTGCAAGGCATTGCTGACAGTCAGCTCATGTCCTCTGAAACACTGGGCATCATCATTTGAAGACTACATACCTCCATCTGAGACGATTGTTTGAAATGAAATCTCAGAATTTGTCTCAGCTGGTATTGATGCTTGCAATTTCAAGCCTCTACTGTTGGTCATGCATGACCTAGAGCAGAAACCTTCAAATGCGTTCTTAAAGAGTTGGCGACAGAGTGGAAATGCTTACTTGCTGATTGTCACCTGCAAATCGCAATTACAGCACTGAAAGTTTGGGCTTGAATTGATCAATATGTCAAGACAACACTTGGCATGCAGTTGCCCTAAAATCTCTATTGAACACTGCACATGAGTGTCCATGCCTCGCTTTCTTGTTACTCGATACGTCTTGCTGAATGCTCAAGCCCACCACGAATCATGAATGGCAGTCATTGAAGAATGGATGAAGCTGAGATTGCTGAGACGTACATTTGAAAGGAAGTCTGCTTCCAGAAACAGTGTATCCGGCGCAGCAAAAATCCCCACCACTGCATCAACAACACAAAGGGGCTGAAGATTTGACGTGCTATCTCAGGTCCCATAGCTCACGAGCAATCACAAGCATGGGGATTCTGAATACAGATCAGTCAAGATATTTCTGAAGTGTTGTAAATCTGTATGAGCATGCTTCAGCCGAATTGCAGTGCCAGAGAGATGGGACGGTGGCAAGGTGAGGCTTTTGCAGAAACGGCTCACAAGCAGACCCAACGACCCGATTGTTGCTGACCACGCTGTTCTGGCCCTTGAAGAAGATGCCACGTGCGCGATTATTTCCCTGCATGTGGGGGCACATCATGCCACTGGTCGGCAAAATCAGATGGGGGTGCATTTACCATGTGATGCAAAAAAGAAAGTGCCGTGTTGCAATTCGATTTTGATGGACCTTAGAGCGCAGAGTCATGACACACTCTTTCCCTCCCAAAGCGCATCAGCATTCCTGGTGGCTCAGCAAACAGCGTGATCTGTTGTGAAGGACGAGACTCACCACATCATTGCCCGAAATGTTGGCTCTGTTCCCAGTCTCACTCGGCACCTGCACAGATGTGCATGAGATAACATTTGCAAGACAGAGGTGGATGAGACAGTGGGTGAGACATCTTGAATTTGGGCCCCCCGTGCCGCCACAATCTTTCAAAACGCGCACAAGCTTTGCAAGCCTCACATTCATGACATGCAAGACAAGGAGAGGATGCTGTTCTCTGTGGTGAGTGGGGGCTTACTGTGACAAGTCCATCAAGCCCTCCTTGCTGTGTCCACGCAGTCGGGAGACTGGCAAAAGCCACCTGAAGGCAGGACCTCTGATGACCTGATGCGTTTCAGTATCAGATCGAACAATAAGGGCAGAGCTGTGGGGACATTTGCCATATTTGATGCTCCAGCGGACAGGTATGTCTTAGTTGTGAGACATTGTGGCTTTCTGGGCATGTATCTCACCTGGAAGTATCCAGCATTGTTGTAGTTGAACTGCAGGAAAGGGTGGGCTCTGAGAACCAGTCATTTGAGAACACGCAATCCTTCTGAAAGACAGATCAATCAGGTCATGGGTGTATCTGTTCCTACTCTGCCCAGCCTCCAAAGTAATTCACCCTCTTCAGCTGTCATCTTACTTGTGCTTCATGTTGAAATTATCAAAGCAGTGGCCTCAGCTGACGAGATCTGTCTTTGTGGTGCACTTTCCAGGAACAGGCCAACAAACAATGATCGCTGTACACGAAATTTTTTGAAGGGCTTTTTGGGTCATCTGCAAATTCCTGCCCCTTAGGCCTGTAGGCTCACATCAGTGGCACAGACTTGCTTGGTCCCACCAGGGGGTTCCCTTTCAATAGCATAGATTGTCCTGTTAAAGAGAGGTTACGCTGGAATGATTTGTACAGTGCTAGCACCAGTCCGGCGAATCTGGCAGGGAATTGAGGCTTACTGCGGGTGCATTCACGCTATTGCCGTTGACGTTGGCCGGCTTCCCAGTGGTTGCCACGGCTGTCACAGTGGCGGTGCCCAGGTTGACGAACGCGGGCGAGTACATCAGCAGGGAGTCTCCCACGTTGATGGAGAAGCAGCTGAGGTCGAAGCAGCCGTAGGTGGCAACGGTGATGCTGACGTAGGGCCTCACAAACACAATGGCTTGGTTTATGCTGGCAACCAGCATGTAGATTCCATGAGCGGAGATGGCATCATCCCCTGCATGAGACAATCTAAAAAAAACGGGCATGAAAGGGGTAGACCGATTTGACCGGCCTGCCTCTAGGGATTCAGATGAGCAGGCATGCAAGCTATCTACCCTGATACTTCCTTGCTTGTTTTGTCTGGTCTAGATACCCTTCTCTGTTATGCAGGGTTCTGCAATATGTACATGCCATGAACAGAGATGGCATCATCCCCCGGAGGCCAGGCTTATGACTTCATGTGCCCAAACGGTGATTATTGACAGCATTGATTGTTAAAAGCAGTCCTTGTGCTCTCAGGTCAGCTCTGAATGCAGGGGATGCCTGTCTCTTTGTGAAAGTATGAGGTCTAGCGATTCTTGGGCTTGGCAGACGTTCAAAAATATGGACGTGGCAAATGATGACAAGTTGCGCTGAAAAATGCTTACTTCATTACCCAAGATTGGTCCAAGGGCTTCACCTGTGTTTCTGAAAAGGCAGTTGGTGATCTGAGGGCCATATCTGGGCTGCACAGGAAATTCCATACTGAGGTTTGCAGTCTCGGACATTAGCTAATCCCCAACATCCCAGGATGTTTGTCTGTGGGTGACACTATCCAAGCTGAAAGGCCAGCATTAATGGATGCCTTGATCCCCCCCCCCCCCCTACCCGGGAGCATGGCAATCAAACTCATCGCTATGTGTTGACCATTGATCATTTCTCACGAGGTAAAAATCTTCAGTAAGGAAAGACTCTGCAGATCGTCTCTCCTGCTCTGTCGGTATGAATGATGGAGTCTCACCGCCAATTGAGACAATGCTTCTGTGCAATGCGCCCGCCTATAAATCAAAGGCAAATATCGAAAGAAAAGTGAATTATTTTGAAACAGCGATGATTGGTATTGGTGGCAGGGAGTCACCAAAGTGACGTGGATGCCATCAGCGTTGGCAGAAAAAAGAGGGGGCTGGGACGGCAGCGTGCCAGGGATGCCTCTTGGGTCAGGGATGACAGTGACATTGTTGTAGGTGCTGTTGTAGCCCTGAATGCATGACAGACGGTGAGCATCGTATGGGTCAGATAGGTCAGAAATCACACACCAACTTAGGATATACATTTAGCAGCTGAGAAATTTCAAATATCATCATAATAAGACTAAGATTTTTACAAGCAGACACCTCAGGAATTGGTGTCAGAAAAATCCAGCAACGGTTCAAAGATAATGCTGTGGACAAGAAGCTTGATTACCAGATTGTCTGCAAAGGCAAAGATGTTGCTGCCGTAGACTGCAGTATTTGTAATCGTCATGTTGCTGGCCTGTGCATCCCAAGAAAGTCAGATCGTGCTCAATTGATGGCTGCTGAACGGATGGCTGCTTACTGCCAGGTCACTCGAGTGCTTTGACAATAAGCTGCATTTTGGGCATTTTGCAGGCAGAATATCACGTGGCATTCATTTGGTAGAGATACATTTGCTTTTATATGGGCGATACTCAAATGGCCGGTGTCAGCAATTCAGAGAACTTTACCTTGCTCAAGAAATTCATGTGACTAGCGCTTGTGTCACCTGGAGTGCAACAACACCACGTTAAGAAGCCGCCATCAAGACGAAATCATCCTGTCCCAAAAAGTTCAGCAAGGCAGCAACCAGTGAACGAAAACAGTTACCCCGGATAGCCATCCTCATCCCCACAGTGGCGATTGGGATCTGGTAGCCCATCTGCACATACACATGTCAGATTTGCAGCTTATTGGCTTACACCGAAGTATGTCAAAAGTAAAATTGACAATCCTGAAGCCTTTGCTGAATTTTGTGCACTCCTAAGCAGAAGAGGATATAAATAGCCAGTAATAATCAACCCTTTTGGAGATGACATACAACCACGTCCAATGACGTGGTGTTCACAAAGTTGCAAATCTGCCTGCTCTGTAGCTGACACACAGAAGGTACATAGCTGTAGTGCGTTCTTGCAACACCCAATGCTTGGGTTTTGAGCAGATTTGTGGTGAATTGGTCTGACGCAGAATGCAAGATTGGCAAAAATTGACAGCAGATGCTAAAATAATATTTCACCTGAAAGGTCCAGGACTGCCCATCAGCGGAGGCAACAGAGAATGCACCGGCGTAGACCTCACTGGCGTTCTGTACCAGAGCGCCTGCAGAAGTGATGATCTTTGGCTGCTGCTGACTCAAAATGTGTAATTGTGCTCTGGTGTTGTGCCTCCTATTCTACCTGCTGTAACACACTAGATATGGCATGTGGAATGATTGTCCCAAAGTTCCAATGTATGCATTCACTGTGCAGAAGCATACATATCTCAAGAAGAACATTACCGATGCAGCTTACTTGTCCAGGAATAGAGTTCCCATCTTCCTCAGTGAAGTTATGTGCATCTTCAGGAAGCAGGATCTGTGACAAACAGGGAGCTGGAAGCCACGATCACAGTGTTCACCTGAAGAGTCGTAAAGAGAGCACAGGTGGCCATTGGAGCCTTGCAAATAGGCAGTGGAGTAGCCCTGGTCAATGAGGACTGTCCAATTTGTGGGAAAGATGGAAGTGACGGTACCCTGCACATGAAAAGTTGCAGTGACACTTTGCTTGCAGGGTTTCATGTGCTCAAGCAATTTCAAACAAAGCCCTTTAGGAGTCTGATGAAGCCAGTCTTTTCCGGGAGGTCGTGCATGACTGTCCGTGCATTACCTCAAAACAAACCACTCCACAACTTTGAAAATTGATAAGTGCAGACAAGTCATTCTCAGTGGCGATTTGCGACTCTCATTCTGGAACATGTGCACTTTTGAGCATACCTCAAAAGGTATAGTTTGAATGTTGCTGATAAAGAGACTTTGAAGGTCATGCAAAAATGATGAAGGTCCTGAATTTGGGGTGTTCTCTGAGGAAGGCCTAAGAGAGTCAAGAGGAGCTTTGATTGTCTTGAAGAGCATGGAAACGGTGGAGATTGAAAGGAAAGAAGTTTAGACTGATGGGAGTAAAATTACCTGGGTGAATGTCTGTAGACCTGCTGCATACGACATAGTCGCTCCATGCCAGAAGACATTCGCGCACTGAGCACAGAGAAAGAGAACACCTCAAATGCAAACCTGTCTTTTAAACTTTATCAAATGTACATCATGCAGGGAGTGTGCCAAACAAAGCAAGTGGAAGTTTTGATCCCCATCCGACCTGCCATCTGGAATCAAATTGCCCTTAATCACAGCTTTTGCAGACATAGCATGGATGTTGATCAATGTTTGTATGCTTACCGTGTCCCAGGCAAATCCTGCTTGATTTGAATCCTGCAGAACAACAAAGAATCTCTTGCTCACAAATGTATGGAGGTACTGTCTCAGAAATAAAAGGCATGATATCTTGGATTGCATGGAGAGATGGCTTTCCTTGCAGCAATGCATGCTTCCCGAATCAACACTATTTGAACCTTGTGCAACATTCAGACCAAACAGGTTTTGTCACAGAACATTCAGCCATGCTTCCCAAAGTGAATCAAACCAAATCTTCTCTGGCTGGAAATGCATACCCCCATGTACAGGCGAGAGCCTTCCATGTCAACCTCAAACGATTTGCTCCGAGCCTTGTTGTTCGTGCAACCCATGTAGATTTGCCAGCCCTTGTTGTTGGGAGCGGTCACCTGCAAAACACTCACAAGGTGTATGGACCGCGGCAGAGCAAGATCGGAAAAGACTTGAAGCACCTTGCAGGTTGACTACCTGACATATTGGAAGGCAACTCTATGCACAGCACCCAATGATTCTGGGGAGGGTGTATTGGGCAGTGAATGCAACAAAGTCAGACAGGAAAAGGTCATGGGCAAGGATCTTGCTCCTGTGCTCTCTCTCAAACCTAATTTGCGCCCTCCTGCTTGCTGTAAAGGCTCTCATCTTTACAGCTGGAAATCTTGAGCCTTGAGCAACGCAACAGGCACAACTTCTTGTACAGAACTTGGAGGCGCTGGACCAAAATAGCTGAATTCACCGAGTAGTTGCCTGGCGTGAGGGCAATCCCTGGCAGGCTGTTGTTATTGTAGACGCTGGCAAAAAAGTTGCCGAAATCATCAGGGTCCAGCACGCCGTTGCCGTTAGCAGCGCGGCCGACAGGGTTGTCTGCATCACAGAACAGCTCACCATGCTGTTTTTATTGTGTGACACTCCTGAAAGTCTTGTCCGATCAGTCAATGATATCACACCATCAGCTGACATGGCAAATCTGACAAATGCCGAAAAACACACCGATCTGCCTGAAAGGAGGGGGCCCTAGGCCTGTGGCTTTGTGAGCAGGAGAGGGTCTGTTGCGGTGCAAGAACGATGATGCTTAGTGAGATTGATTGAACAACCCTGCATCCCGATATGCAACATACATGAAAGTAAAGCACTTCATGTTGGGATGTGGTTGCTGCTCACAGATGAGGAGCCCCTTTGAGGTCTTGGCGCCAGAGTAGGAGGCGCTGGACTGTAGCAGGGAGCGCCTGGAGCCAAGGCTCAAGCTCATCTCCCGTGCTGTCCGCAGCTGGGCTTCTGCATCTGGCAGACCGGGGCGAAGCTGCACCGCATACTCATGGATTGATGACTGCATTTTTTGTTGGGATAAGGTGTCAGAGGCATGGCTTTGAAAGCTTTGTCGTTCAACTAAGCCCGACCCGTGCTGTGAAGGCTAAGCAGTTGTTGTCAAAAGGACTGGGAAATTGTTGTCAAAATCTCTGTGCAATGCATGGTGAATTAATTATGAAAACAGAGAAGGAGTACACACTCGTGCGATCAACGCTGGTCACATTGAGCAAAAACGCGTGCAAAGAAGCCCCAAAATGTTTCCCGGGCATCAAATTCACAGGATTCTTTTTATCTCCTGTGATGTAATACGCCGGAATGAATGTGAATGAGGATGATATCAAGGGAAGTTAGGAGTACTAGTGCTCCTGAAGGAGGATGTATGAGACAAGATGGCAAGTCCGAGGCCAGTAGCGTCTGGAAAAAAGGCTTGGAGGAATCAGGGAGTGATATTAATAATTGGCAGTGAGCAAAACTGTTTTTCTTGAGGTTTGGGCTGAGAAATGCAAGTTTGTATTTGCATGGCGTGATTATGTTTTGAACCGACTCAGTATTAAATTTTCAGCAGGCAGTTTTGTCATTTACTGCGAGAGGAAGATTTACATATGTACTGCCGCTCGCTATGTCCGCGCAAAATGCCAGAGAGAGGCTTCCAAGGAGGAAGCGAGCCAACAACGAATCCATTGCAGGGCTTTTCTTCCCTTGCAGCCCAGACGCGTCTATGGCAGTCCTATGTGCGATGCCGTCTTCTCCCTCTCATTGCAGCAATAGAATTTCGAAATTTGTTGCGAACAGCTTCAAACAGGCCGGAAACAACCTGTACTGTGGGAGCTCAGCGAGCAATTCTTCATCTTCTCCTCTGGAAAGTGTTCCCATGGCTTTTATTAGCGACATGTTCACCCCCCCTAAAATTCTTTTGCTCCTTTTCCCTGCCTCGATTGCGGGTTGACGTTCAGCTTGCACGTATTAAAAGAGAATATATTTGAGGGCAACTTCTTCGAATCGTTGGTCAGGAAGCAAACAGCAGTCAAAGCTACACCCCATGTGATGCTGGTCCTTAGAGTACATTTAATCTTCCTTTATGTGCTCTGTGAGCAGCACAGCATCCTCCAATTTTATTTTGACTCACGTGTCAGCTTATGCAATATTACAACAGCACATTAAGTTCTCCTGGAAATTTAGTCAGGTAGTCAGGCCTCACAAATAGCGGCAGTACAGAAATCAATTTCCTGACCATGTCGAGTGTCTTTCAGCTCAGAAACACAGCAGGCAATCAGACAAGCACTCTACAGACACGCTTACAATGGCTACATGTGGGATGCAAGTGTGGAAGGCCTAGAACTCCTGGCTGACTGAGCCTGAGGCACCCTTGACCTTGCTGGTCTTCTTGGGCAGAAGAACGGCATGGATGTTGGGCAAAACTCCACCTGCAATTAAGTTTTCAATCAGCAAGCTCTGTCTAAACTGCCGGAAGATTGTGGGTGATAAGCAGAGTTCTGGTAATGATAAAGGGGAGAGAGGCAGGGGACCTTTTACGTCTGTTACCTGATTGTTGCTTTGGTCTAATCTACATCATGCAACAATAACCAAATTTGTGTCCTGTTTTTGTTCTTGTCGGGTGCATACTTTTGGTCATGATGAGAACTGTAGTGAAGATTCAGTTGCTTATTCGGGCTGAAAGCTTGCAATGCCCAATCCAGCTCAAACAACCTGATTTGAGCTCAATTGTCTTTCTGTTCAGCGGCTCAAGTGGAAGGTATCCCTCTCGGAAGCAAAAGAGAACAAAGCATCTTCTTGTGCTGTGCGGTAGAGAAGCAGCTGATTCACAGAGGTCAGAGGTAGAGTGGGGACCTGAAGCGATGGTGACTCCTCCTAGCAGCTTGCTGAGCTCCTCGTCGTTGCGCACGGCCAGCTGGATGTGGCGGGGCACGATGCGGGTCTTCTTGTTGTCGCGGGCGGCGTTACCGGCCAGCTCCAGGATCTGCAGTGTTTGTGCTGTGAAGATCTGGTCCTTATATTTAGGACCACTAAAGTCATAATTGGTCAGCTTGTAAAGTGCAAGCGCCGTTGCCATAATGTATACCCCAAAAAAGCACAGCGCACACTCTCAGAGCCCTCATTTTGCTAGTGCAGTCCTACTGGGTGAATGCCTTGTTACATATTGCCCTGTTCTGACTTTGGCACAGCCCTTGTGACCAAATTGCATCTTACTGTTCAGGAAATGCACAGTGTGATATCCGGTGAAATGCAACTTCTGCATTTCAGCAATATGCAATGGAGTGAAACAGAAAACAGAAGCCCATCGCACTGCAACTGGGTACGCAAGCCAGGAATATTCTTTTGGAATTCAGGCCCCCCAATCGAGAAGAGGGGGCTTGCCTCAGCAGAGAGGTACTCCAGCACAGCTGCCAGGTAGACGGGAGCACCCGCTCCAATCCTGGTGGCGTACTTGCCCTTCTTCAGGTAGCGAGCTATTCTTCCGACAGGGAACTGCACCCGTGGAGGCGCACCTTTCAGAATTATATGTGATCACAGACTCTGGTTGTTTCCAGAGGGTTCCCCTGCTCTTGCAATGGCAGCATATTGCTGCTGTGGAAGTGCAGAAAAGCATAAATTCAAGACGGTGTTCTGCGAGCTGCTTTTGAGCCATAGATGGCAAAGATGTTGGCCCAAAATGGCATATCATTACAGTAGGAAGTTGGAACAAGGCAATTATGAGCTAGCAGCACCACATCAAAGTCTGCGGACCCGCCAGGGGGAGAGTATGGAAACGAAGATTCAAACGCAAAACGGTCAGGATTAAATTTTGGAACTCATGAGCGCAGCAAGTTGCAGGAATTGATGGACAGAAGATCCCACAGGAGATGACCTGCAGTCCTGCCTTGCTTGAGCGACTGACAGACTTCTTGCCGGCAGTCTTGCCCTTTCCGCGTCCAGACATGTCTACGAGCTGCTACTTGATGCGTCAAAGAGGAGGATGATCGAAATAGTAGCTGTCAAGCTGGGGCCTAGAGGATGTATGAAATTGCTGAAATCCACTCAAAATTTGTTTCTAGTCTGGAGCAAAACGTAGCGAAGTTACGCGACATGAACCTCAATGGTTGAATCTTGTTCTGGGTGCCTTTCAATTCTGCCTCCGAGAGTAGCCAGAGAAAGTCATGCAGGTGGTCAGCTTCTCTGCAGGAGGAAGGCCTTTGCAATTTTCATTGAATTCCTCCAGATGCCACGAATCTCCTCGACCCGCAAATCTCCAAGGACTTCCATCGCAGGCTTTCACCACCAGCTCGTCATCGTCGTTCAGATCGGTGCTTGATGGATCAGCGATTGCTCGCGCAGTGCGGTCAGTTGTTTTCTTTCTGCAAATGGCATGTTACTTGTTTCCCGATGAAGAATTTTGGGTGGTAATACCGATGATATTCGTTATGGGAGAGGAATGCATGCTTGACAATTGTCAGCGGTGTAAAGTGCTATCAGCATCGACCAGATATCAAGTGATGTTCCAGTACCCCCCCTTCTCAATGTCCTCTTCGCACTGGTCCCTTCTTCTGAGACATTTTGGTCCCCATACCATTGGGTGCAAGCTGCAAAACTCTTGTTGCAAAGCAGACCCTGAAAAGCTCTTTGGCAAATGTATATTGCATACTAGCCCATACATTCTGCCCTGTGTAATCCGAGGTCTTGCAAGCTCCACACCAGATTTTGGCACGCTACTTGTACTGAGCATTCAGCATCAGCAGACGTCCTCCGAGATGTGGCGTGGTCAGCGTGGCAGCAAAAGCGGGGCAGAGCTACGACTATGACCTGGTGATCATAGGGTGCGGGGTAGGGGGTCATGGAGCAGCCCTGCATGCCGTGGAATGCGTAATGCCCTCCCTACCCCTTTGATTACTGGTTTTTTTAGAATCCATTGTTGCCAAACAGCAAACGACAAGGCGATGATATCATACCCTTTGTTTAACCCATACGAATTCTGGACCCTCCAGAGCAGAGTGCTCTGTGGCCACTTATCACCGCATGCCGGAATCTCCTTACTGCTGCCTTTCTATTCCATGGGAGTAGACAGTGTCAACCTCTGTTAAGAAAGAGAAAGAATGATCTCAAAACCAGAACACATTGGACAGCCCTCACCAATCAGATGCCCGCGCTTGGCACAGGAAGATGCAACGCTTACAAATTTGCTTCATGATATTCTTCCAGGCTTTTCATTACATGACATGTCCCAAAGTAGATGTGCCCCCAATTACGAAGAGATGAATTGTTTGCCAGTGTTGTGGAGGGCAAACCCAGCATCTACATCTTGCTTAGCACAAGCACGAGTTGCAAGGAAACGTGGTTTGCTGGTGCAGGGACTGAAGACAGCGATCGTGGAGGGTCACGAAATTGGTGGCACCTGCGTGAACAGGGGTTGCGTGCCGTCCAAGGCCCTGCTAGCAGCTTCTGGGCGGGTGCGTGACATGAAAAACGACATGCACCTCAAGTCGATGGGAATCCAGGTGATCCTTTCTACTATTGCAAGGTGTCATGTGGAGGGAGGCCCCCCCCCCCCTCCAATCCAAGTTGATCCCTGCTGGCAGCTGCTTTGAGGGTGCTGAATCTGAGGGAATTAAAAAAGGGGATGAGGAATTACGGACCGCAATCCAGCTGTGTTTATTGCGGACTCAAACAAGGGACAATAATTGTTGCTTTGGAGGGACAGGGAAGGGAGGATTGGAGGGGGGTTTCTGGCTTGTGACCTGGAGAGACGGCGAACATGACTGTTCTCAATGATCCAGAAACTCCACAGAGGAAGAGTTTTGGGCTGATACCTACCTTCAATGATTGAACGCTACACAAGTGCCACACCGCTCGTGGTGAGAGGGGGTCACAAAAATCTAGGATTTCTAACAAGCCAACATCTCTAGCAATGAAGGGGATGGCACATGGCACCATAATGTTGGATGGTGTCCTTTGATCCACATTAGACAACAACTCCAAAGGGCGGCTGGTACCAGTCTAAGCCATTACCTCGGAGACATTGAGCTGATAAATGACGATGCTGTGACAGGTTGGCAGCGTAGGATTCGACAGGCAGCCGATTGCAGACCATGCCCAGAACCTGGCCTCCACCATCCAGGGCAACCTCAGGAAGTCCCTTGAGGCGATTGGAGTGGTATTCCTCCCTTCCCACCCATCATACAGCCCTCCTTTTGCCCTTACAATATGCATGAATGGAGCAGCCAAATTGCCAGCAAATTTCAGGCCACTTCACTTGCGGCAGGGGCTGATGAAGCCCAAACAATAAAGGCAGATTGCCGTAAAGAATCAAGGAAATTCACATGGACAGATGTCCTGACAATCGGGAAGTGATTTCGTCCTTGTACAGGACATCCTTATTGGAGCGGGAAAGCTGAAGGACGAGCACACGGTCCAGTACAATCTGCCAGGTGTGCTTCAACACTGTATTTGCGACACTTTTGAGGGCCCGGGGAGGGGAGGGGTGGAAGGGGGCCTTGGGAGGGGGGTTGGATGGACCAATCGACAAGTATTTGATTCAGGAGGGTATTGAATTGTGCACGATGCAGAAGTTTGCATCCAATGGAAGGAGGGATCCTTCTTGAACAATTAATGGGAAGGCAGTCAATCAAATCGTGTGGAAACGGGCATGAGAGATTGAGGGAGAATTATTTTCTACTTCCTGATTGGGATTCCGAGCTTTAAAGACGTATCTGTTCTGTCTTTGTCGGATGAGAGCAGCGGATGATCTACACATTCCTGATGCCTTGACTGTCCAATTACTCTTTTCCTGTGGTGACAAGCATTCTGCGGGCAGTACTTGATGAGCAAAAAGAGAACATGACACATGTCTCTGTAGCTTGCCTTCCCTGTGCAGTGCATTGAGCATGTACCTTTGCTGCAGGCAGAGTGGATGTGGGGGGCGAGGTCACTGCCAAGAACATCATGATTGCCACAGGCTCGGTCCCCTTTGTGCCGCCGGGGATCCCCATTGATGGCAAAACGGTACACAACCCCTGCCTCCTACAGGACCTCCATTCTCCTGATGACTTCAATCTGTGCTCTGACCCTGGCAGGTCAGTATACAGATTTTAGATACATATGTTTCCAGAAATTGCTCTGCTCCTTGTTCAAAGACGAAGATAACATTATTCTGCCATGACTGCAAGGATTGACACCAGATTTTGATCATCAACGGAGTACCTCTGCTGCTCTCCAGCATGTCCTCTGCTCACCTCCAAATGCATGAAGGAAAGGGGAATCACAAACGCTCAAAGAAAATTGAATGCCCCATCCTGAGCCGAATTTCTGAAAGGGGTAAATGAAGTGTGATTGGCACGTCTCGCTTTGGATCTTCTGCTTGCTGCTGGGACAAACATAGGGAGAATTTTTCAACAGCTCAATACGGAGAGCTCTGCGCAGAAGTGTTTCGAGCTGGAGCGCAGAATATTTGCAAGGGTGAAAGCTTGCATGATTTGATGCATGGTTTGATATCCATTCAAAGTTAAGAGAAACAGCCTGCAGATTGCAAGAGACCGGTTGAGGCAGGAAGCATAATCGTGCAGGTGTTCACGTCCGACCATGCCCTGAAGCTGGAGTGGATCCCGGACTGGGTGGCCATTATTGGCAGTGGCTACATTGGGCTGGAGTTCTCAGACGTGTACACAGCCCTGGGATCTGAAGTCACCTTCATCGAGGTGGTTGCTGTAACAAAGAAAAGGAGGGTGACAGACAAGATGAAGAAAATTTTAGGGAGATGAAATGGGTTAAGCTTCGAAGAGTATCAATAAACCCAGCAGAGTGTGATCACAGTCACTGGTGGGCACTTACTTCCCCAGCAAAATGCTGACTCAATTCAGCTGGGGATTTCAAAAGGTACACCTGCCATTTTGGTAGAGACCTCCATCATTGTTGTAACCCAGAATACTCAAGCGCCCACCTGTGTTTCTTGTGTAATGGATATCGTGTCGATCTCAAAATCGAATATAGTCTGAAGGCGCAGGTGATTTGTGGGGGGTTGTGATTGGACAGCTAGGTCAGTCATCGATGAAAATGGAACGTCGACTGTGGCTGGATGAAACGCATTTCATGCATGCAGGCTGTGGACAACCTGATGCCTGGTTTTGACAAGGAGATTGCCAAGATGGCCCAGCGCATCCTCATCAACCCCCGCAAGATCGACTGGAAGACTGGGGTGCTGGCCACCAAGGTCACCCCAGGTAAATTTATTCATGCTCTCCCCCGCCCACCCCACCCCCTCCCCAAACTCCACTCTTTACTCCAGCAAAGTCGACAGGGGCACTGGGCTGCTGGCCACCAAAAGTCATCACAGATAAGGAAATTATCAAAAATCCCACCACCCCCGGACTCTCCCCAAACACTTATCCCAGCAATCGCCTGTCGCGTATCTATGCTGGGCAGCAAGTTTGTCCAGGGGAGGAGTTAGCCGTTTTTAGCCATCCCTACTCAAAATGCACTGCAAAAACGATTCCTTCATAATTTATGGAATGGAAGGTCAGCCACAGCAGACAGGCGTTGAAACCAGGATGAGACATTCGTGGAGGGTCCCATCTGAACGCATTCACCATCAAGCAAATGAAATTTCTCTGCCAAGCATTGTTCCAGGCGACCCCTTGTCATCAACCTCATCCATCTCCACACATATGCATTGCTTCCTCCCTTTCGTGGAGGCTTTGGGTGCAACTCCTGTCTGTATCTCTCAAGGCATTTCATGAACTTGTATAATGCGACCTTGGGTTTGTATATCCTGTTTCTCTGTAGGCATCTCACATAAAAGTTTGTGACATGCGAGCAGGAGTGCCGGGCGTGAAGCCGGTGGTGATCGAGTTGACGGACTTCCACACCAAGGAGAAGGTGGACGAGCTGGAGGTGGATGCAGTCATGGTGGCCACCGGGAGGGCACCCTTCACGCAGGTACCCCCCCCCCCTCCCCTGGGCAGGCCTGGCAAATTCTTCTTGTCAAATGTGAGATACAGGCGGACTTTCTGTGTGATTTTGTACAATCGGAGTTATGGTGGCCACTGGGGGGCAGGTGCATTTTCTGTCTGTTTGGAGGTGTCCTTGGGGTTTCAGGTCAAGGAGAGAATGGATTCATTCTGATAATTTTAAGCGCCACTGACCAATCCACCAATAGAACGAGTGGATCTGTTGATGTGAAGAATCTGTGTGTCAGACTCCGTCTGGCAGGGCCACACTTTCACAGCAGTGATTGCTGGTACCGGACTCCTGTTTCTTCAAAGTGTCTGACGCCTCAGCCGCATCTGGAAGGGCCATTGAGGGAGTTGTGGATTTGAGCCTGGACAGTCACAGTCTCTCCTAGACAACACTCTTGATGAAACGTAGCATTGGGACAGGGAGGTGATGCCAAAACTGTGCAGGGTCTCAACCTGGCGACCCTGAACGCCGAGAGTTGATGGCTGCTAGGACTTTCTCTCACCTCACCCTACCTGACACCTCATTCCACATTTTGGAGGGCCACTGAGGGAGCTGAAGATAATGATAGGATGGTCATGATTCCCGACAAGACAGGAGCCTACAAAAAAGAATTGCTCAAACTAAAAAGGCCTGATTCTATCTATTCCATGCAGGGACTCAACCTGGCGGCCGTGAATGCTGAGGTGGACCGCAGAGGGTTCGTCCCGGTGAACGAGAGGATGCAAGTCCTGGACAAGAGCGGCAAGGCGCTGCAGAGTGTGTGGTGCATTGGAGATGCCAATGGTACCCCCCTCCCTCTTTCTGATCCGTTGTGCGGCATATTTTCAAGGCATCGCAGTCTGCAGAGAGGATGCTTTCTTTCTTGAGGAGAGGCCTGCTGTTTTGACATGGACTGAGCAGACTTGGATGAGGCTGCGTTGCACACCAAGCGGAATAACACAGAGTCTGCAAGGCAAGACCGCCGTAAAACGAGGGTCTTGAATCACGTAGCCACATCTGCAATCTGTTTCTTGCCCATAAGCTCTTGAACCTTGACCATGCCCTGCAGGCAAGCAACAAGATTCAACTATGCAAGGGATGGAAGAAAGTCAGCATTCTTATGTTTGCGCCAAATTTTGCTCTAATTGTGTCCAGGTCACGCCTTACGTCCTGCCCTGCAGGCAAGTACATGCTGGCACATGCGGCCAGCGCACAGGGCATCAGTGCCGTAGAGAATATCTGCGAACGCCCCCATGTGCTCAACCACAACTCCGTCCCCGCTGCCTGCTTCACACATCCAGAGGTGCTGCCCGCACTCAATGAATCAACTGCTTCCTATGTAGGTCTCATCTCTTATCCTAAAGGAGCGCTTGGAAGATCCTGGCAGTAATAAGGGTCTTGAGGTCAACAGCGCCAGATCGGTGCTCTGCTTCCCTTGCCTTCCACTTTGCCCCTCCTCGCCAGGAGATAACCATAGTTAATCACTGAAGAGGAACTAAGGATCCCATGCTCCTCAAGCATTGGTAGGCTAGGGAACATCCATTTGATGTTCGGATCGAAGATGATCTTTAAGAAGCTGGCCCTGATTGCAGAAGGATTCTCACTATTAAACCTCAGTCATATTCACAGCACTGACATTGAATTTCAGTGAAGTCTCAGGGACGAGTCTGGTGCAGCGCAAGAGTCTTTGGCCGATTGGGGGACAAGCCACATCTGCAATTTTAGAGGTAGGATGGAGATTTCACAGTCAAGTTTGGATCCCACCGAAAATCAATGCAGGTCAGCTTTGTGGGTTTGACAGAGGAAGCTGCCAGGGAAGCTGCCAGCAAGGGTGGCTTCAGCGACAAGATCGCTGTCACCAAGACCTCCTTCAAGGCCAACTCCAAGGTCCCCCCCCCCCTCATCCCCCTTTTTGCTCTTTGGGCTCAGATTTCAAGACACTGAAGACCACGCTCCTCACATTACTGTGCTTTTTGCAGGACATCAAGTTCAATGTGCACGCCCACCCCACCCTCAGCGAAGTCTTGGACGAGCTTTTCAAACAGGTGGTACCCATGCCAGTGCCCCAATATTAATCTGGATTCTGCCAACTTTAGCAAGCAAGAAAGGATGGCAGCTGACACATAAAGCCGCACATGTGCCACCATTGATGTACACAGGAGAGCACGACATACCAGATGCAAGAGGTTCTCTCATCACTCCGATGCGATAATTCACCCGCTCTTCATCATCTAGGAGTAGAATATTGGCGCCCTGATGATCTCATGATGCACAAACTTCATAGTGTCAAGGAAGGAATATTGAGCCCTGAAGGGCTCATAGAGAAGCTTTTGAGAACGTTTAGACAGAGCTGATCATCTACTCCCCCCAAAAAGGTACCTGTCCCTGAGGCAACCGTGCAGCTTCGCTAAACGAGCTTGCCTGCCTGTGTCGAAGATTAAAGAGGTATATTTCAGAGATTGCAAGAGGCCACAGAGTTACAATTTCACGCAGTAAACACGAATTCGTCGGCAATATTGAATGAACTTTCATACACATAAATAAATAAATGCTCATCATCATTGTACAAACGCAGGCACATGTGGAGAAGCTGGACCGGGCTGAAGTGAGGCCCGACACCAAGGAAATGCAGCTAGCCATGGCAACCTCCTGAATCTCGGACACCCCAGCAACCCCACCCCAGAAAGCCGCCGATCAGCTTCCAGCCGCCAAGGCTGCAGAGACATGGCCGCCTGCCGCTGATTCTTCACTGGAAGTGGCGAGGTTGGCGGGGGATGCAAAAGGTGGAGAGGAGTCTGTGGTGCCCGCGGCTGAACTTGGGGGTTTGGAAGCTGGGGTAGATGTCAAGGAGAGTGAGGATGATGAGCAAGACGTGGATGCATGTCCTGTAGTGTCTTCAGAAGCATTGTCAGGGGACACTAAAGGTGACGAGAGGAGATCGTACAACGTGGCCGCAAATGAGAGTGGTGGTGTTGACTCTTTGATCAGCATGAGTAAGGTTGCAAACACCGAGGAAGACAGAGAAGACAAGTTTAGTGCCGGAAATTACGCGGCAACAGCCAAAACAGGACCAGGCATCGGCTTTTTTGCTGCATGTCTGGTGGTTGTCTTGGCAGCTGTACTTTGCATAGCCAGGTGATAGCTTTGGCAGGAATCGTGGAAAATTCTGGAACAGCGATCTTTGAGCTAGGAGCTGCAGCAAATGCAACACCAGCCCTGCAAACCCCTACCCGTATGGCAGATGTCAGCATGAGTAAATGTGACTCTGCTATTATAGCAGCGATCAAGAGAACGCAAATACAAGTCAAAGGGTTGAAGCACTGACAAAGATTGCTTGTATGTTGGATTCGGCTGCACTCTCTGCGAAACGATGGACTCGAGGTTTGCACTTCTTTCTCGTTGGAACGAATGTCGCGTTTACTCAAGTTCAATATGATTGTGCACACAGACTCATCTCAAAAAGTATCATGTACTGCAATTCTAGAGCGCGCATCACGCATCGCGCCGGGCATGAGCGTTTCAGGCACTCTTTGGCACACAGAATGGATGCAGAAATGAAATTCATTGAAGTTCAGGAATGCGATTGGCTGCTTACAATTGCCTCGAAATAGCTCCTGAGCATATTGCCACACGACTGTTAGTTCCTGACTGGCCTCCTCAACATGCTTCAACTTCGAATGCTTTCAGAATTGGTGTGAACGTCAGGCATGTCACAGGGAATGGATACCTACACCTGAGTAATTGTGAACGGCCATTTGCTGTACATCCCCAAACCCCTACAAGCCACCCAATCCACCCCTTCGTAGCGCTCCACCCGTCAAGCCTGCCTCCCAGAGTCTGGAAATGTAGGCAGCAAGCGGAGCAGTGTTGGACTGTCCTCCCGCTCGCGGCACTCACCTACTTCTACTCCCAGCGTCAGTCTCTGACATGCCGCATCTCCCGCTGGCGAGCCTGGTGGTTGCGGTGGTGGCGCTGGGGAATCCAGCAGGGGAACATGCTGTCAGAGGTGCAAAGCTGCTTTGAATTCTTTTGCACGTTTAGACAAAGGATCCCAGCAGGTGCACCTGCTGTCAGAGGTGCAAAGCTGTTTTAAATTCCTGTGCAAGGTTCCAGTCTCACAAAAAATTCTTTCCACACGGAAATTGGTCATTCTATGCATGCACTAGTCCCCAGAGATGAATCTTAAGGAAGTAGCACGCTTTCTTGAGATCCTCCAGATGGAGGGCTTCTGAGAGTGGGTACCATGATGTTTTGCTAGCCAAGCACCAGGGAAGCAGTTCACGAGCCCAGCTAACCAGATTTCGTGAGGAAGAAGTGGCTCCAGACTTGGGATCCTTTTCCCATGGCATTCTTGTGCAGCTTCGGGGTTCAAGCGTTTGGGGAACACTCCTGCTGCTGTTGTTCTCGACGGTGGCCCTGGCAATGTCCTTCAGCGGAATCTCCCTCATGCGGGCAGCTTCCAGCAAAGTTGACGAGGTCAACAGGGCCAGCACAGGTGCTTTGTCCCCTTCCCCCTCCTCCTTGTGCAGCATCATTGCTTCTTGATGGAGAGGCATATCTGGTGCAGCTCCATGATCCGCGATCGTTCCTTCACCTGTTGGAGAATTGGGGCGGTAATTTTATACATGTCACGGAATTCAACAGGGCCAGCACAGCTGCTTGCCTTCTTCCTCTTTCCATGTACAATTTTCGAGCAACAAAGACACAAATCTAGGAAAAGGTTCCCGGGCGGTTTTCCCATTTGTAAGACAATTCCAGCAGCTGAAGGAGAAGCGAGAAGGGATGAGGCATTAAATACAGTGTGGCGTAGCAGGAACAGAGAACTCACTGTTTCACGTCAATTGTAGAGTCCCACTGAGAGCACAGGTCGGAGATTGCACAGGGAAATGCAAAAGACTTGATCCTGAGTATTGAAAGAAAATCCTGTGATACGTTGTCACATCCGGTAATTGACCTGCAAGAGACTCCATGTTGAAAGTGAATAGCTGCCTGAGCTTCCAATTACGACTTTGTATGGTGGTCACCAACCTTCAGAGAAATATATCTTCAAATGGCTATGCAAATTGGTCTTGGGTGCACTGGGCAAGGGGGTGTCGATTTAGAGAGAAAAATGTATTGCAGGTGATGGGCCAAGGGTTGCCTTCTCGAGCAAGCAGCTGGCGTGTCTGCCAGAGCCAGTGCAGCGGTACCTCCGATACGCCCTCAGGGAGGGACAGCCCATCATCACATTCTGCAGCCTGAAACAGATAGGGCAATTCAGGTAACTTTGGAGATGTGAGTCCGGATAGAGAGTCATTTGAGGGGAAATCGTTGATCTCATTGCCAACATGCCCCCCATTTGTGAGGAACAGGCCCATGTAGTAATTACTCATGGCACTTCAATACACGATCACGAATGGTCTCTGCTAAAGTTAGAACAAAAGAGAGTAGATTTGAGGAAATGGTCGAAAATATGGAATCATCAGCAGTGGGAGACTGATTGTGTTTGGGGAAGTGTAGGGAGCCGCCCTCCTTTGTGCCCTGTAATGTCTGAAAACCACCTTTGCCTGCCATTTAGTATTCCATTCATAGCAAGCTTCCTCCTGAAGTGGCGTTTTGATTACAATTGCTGAAATCTTTAAGGGCTGCGGCCGGAAATAAACTTGTCACAACTCAGAGGAGTGGGTCCCTGCTACAGGCTGCGGGCGAACCAGGGCTTGAAGGCTGCGGAGGGGTGGAAGGGGGTGAGGGCGGAGCAGCACTTTGCTACGTCCCAGCCCTCCTACGTTTGGCTGGCCACTATCCACTTGGCTCGCTTCTTCTGGATCAAGGGATGGGACAGCTATGTGGCAGGTGAGACCGTCCTTTCCTTTTTAGATTTGTGTGGAAGTGCTTGATTGTCTTCTTGGTTACAAGTATGAACAGCTTAAACAATTGTCTCCCCCTCTCCATCCCCACCCCCATCTCCTTCCCCCTTTCCCCCTTAGAGACAAGAAGCATAACCTGGCGCCCTTTCTCTGGATCAAGGGTTGGGACAGCTATGTGGCAGGTGAGACCCTTCTATCTTTTTATAGTGATTGATGCGGGAAAACCCCAGGGGGTATGCGTGTCATAGTTATTATCTCCTTATGACCACCTTAAATGATTAATTCCCCCCTTCCCCCCATCCCCTCTACTCAAACCCCTTTCCCCTTCACCCTTGGAGACAAGAAACATGAGAAGGGAAGTTGGAGGATGCTGGTTATCCATTCGCTTCAAATGCAAATCCAGCGAATGTGTAGCCGGCATCACCGTAAGTTGTCCATCATTTACATCTTTACAAGTAAATTTCAGCGCCCTCACAAAGTAAATATATTCTTTGAACTTTGATTTGCAGGAAAAGGACAGCAATACTGGAGGCTTGTATCGGCCATCACCCTAGTGTGCAATACTGGGGAGGAGACTGACCGGGCTGCCCTTTCCAGGTCAGCAATTGCATCAATGCAGTGACTCATTTGGCGACCATAACCTTCTGTCCAAATTCTTGCTGGAAAATTCAACAAGTTTGAATTTCGCTGTTCTGGTTGCATTCTTTAGGCTGGATGCAAGAGTGGGAGGGACAGAGCTTGCACTATTGATTCAATCTGAGACCAACCTTACCATCCCTTTCATGACCACAAAGAACTTAGCTCCACCCTTTCACAATGCGCAGCATTCGTATGAAACTGGAAAGGACAATTGGGTCGAGATTTGATCGACCTAAGACCAGAATCAAGGTCTGCAACAGCTCAGGTATCGCTGCAGATTTCTGACGGAGGCCGTATTCTTCCCCACAGCCCTGCTGCCCAGCAAGAAGCTGTCATGGGATCCGCTGTCTGCGGATTCGGCACGGGCCACTCTCAGGCACGCAGGGCAGACGTGTTCCGCAGACTTTCATGTCAACCCCCTGGGCCAAGTGACCCACATCCAGTCAGCCGACAGACCCAGGTGATACCCCAAACCCCCCTCAGGATGCTCCTTATTCTACCTCCAGTGTCCTCCAAAGCATGAATTCGTTATAAATCATTTGAATGCCAGTGAGTGTGGTCTGAATGACCTTGTGTCTGGATGCTCCTGGGACCCAATTGGAGTGGAGCGAAGCATATCGTAATGTCTTGCTCAGAAAGAAGTCTTGAGAGCCACATAGAAAGGATTCAGGTTGGTAACAGGCTTCTGATGTGCAGGCACCTGGATGATGGGACCTCCACGGAGGACAAGTGGACTGGTCACTATAGGTCTGCTTTTAGTCTCTCCCTCTTCCCTAAGTCAGGAAACTTTGGGAAGGCAATGTTGACATCAATTACCTCGCCTTTGGAGGTGGAAAGTCAGACCAGAAGGGTAGATCTCTTCTGCGGTCATGATCTCGGCTCTGCTGACTCATCTGAGGATAAGACTGTATAATTTGATTTGATGATCCAGCTGAAGTCTGTATCTTTACTGCAGAGAGTACAGGGAAGTTGATGGCATGATGGTTCCCCATGAAATGGAAGCTGCCTGGAACCTGCTCAGCGGCGATTTCAAGTACGCCCGCTTGCAGATCACTGAGAACAAACGATGGTTTGACGTCGAAGCCAAAGACTACCTGCTGGTCCAGCAGCGGTAGGAAATTGGCAAGGTTGTATTGACATTTATAGGAAGCAGATGATGCATCGACATTCTTAGGTGTTGGCTTTCTAAGGGAAGCACCCGACGCTGGGCAAGGGAGGCAGCCGAGAAAGGGGGGAGGCAATGTATTAGGACAACTGAGTGCAACCTTGACGGGAAATTTGAGATAGCATGTAAGAAATTGAGAATAAACATTGACAGCTAAGCAACTAGGACAGAATTTTGGTACCACGACTGCTTCTTGGTGTGCACGTGTTCGATCAGTCATTTGTTTGTTATGTTCTGGGGTGAGGAAAGTCTTGAGGAAGGTCTTTAGGCATGCAGGCCAATCCCTTGAAGTAATGTGTTGTTTACTGTAGGTGTGTAAAGTGGACTAGGATTGTCTGTGCAAGGACAGTATGCTTACTTCTGTATATGTGAAGCGCTCGCAGGCGTCATCAGTTCTGCTGTATCTGTGCAAGGAGGGAGTTTGCAGGGGTGCTGCTAAGGTTCTAAGCAAAAGATATTCAGTGTCCCTTTCATCTCTTGGAAATAATGAGGATCATTGTGCCTGTAGGTACACTTGCAGGAATATATGTGCTTGAACCCTTACAAGTACCATGGCAATCTGCATGGCATATCCCTCTAAGACAGCACTCCTGCTGAAGATGAAAATCTGCTTGGATTACATCCTGTACGTGTTGCCAAATAAATGCAGAACAGAAGGGCTTATGTCCAACCTCAATCAGGTCGCTCTAAGGGTGTCAAACGCCACCAAACGGCAAACAAATTTATTGTGAATTGAGCAACATTGCTCAACATGCATCTCCTAACAAAAGTTATTGGCAGCTTTCTAACTACATCTCAACGTATGCCAATCATGAGCTGAAGTACTTCACGGACTGGACAAGACAGCTCCTTGTCAATAATCAAATCTCCCCTTTGCTTGTGCCACTTATGCCCTTCAGACCAATCCAAAGCCAGACTTCAATGCTTCATTTATTGACACACTTCCAAAAGATTAGCCTACTTGATTGACGACCAAGTATTGTCTATGTGCAAAGTCAGGACAGCGTGCTATATTTGTGGAGCATGTAGGAGCAGCCTCCATGCCAAGATTTAAAATTCATATTTGTCAGCATGAGTCAGCACATCGCAGTGCTCAAGATGAGGCTGTCAGAAAGCTGTCAGTGGGCATCCTGCATTCAAGAGCCAAACTCATTGTGATTGTGCAAGGCTTTCCGAAACCACCACAACTCTCCCGCTCTTTCTTTCCCCAATCCCCCTGCCTTCACCGCGTTTCTCGAGCAATTCGTCATTTTCCAAAGAGGTCTCACTGACTGCATGCACAGATGGTGCACCTTCCTCTCTCTCCGCATGCTAAAACAGAGAGAGAAATGGTTTTGGGGGGGTTTCAGCATGCAAGTGCTCTGACTTCACAGATAAGGGGGTGGAAAATGCTCACATGGTGCCTGCCAGCATAGAAGACTGCTTGGAGATCTGGTAGGGTGAGCGCAGCACTGCAGCGGTTGCGCTGCTGGAGTAGGGTGCCGAGGCTGCACAGCAAAGGAGATCTGACACCAACTTCATATGAGTTCAAATGTGGTGACCACATTATTGGCCTTGCCGAATGTGTGAAGGGTGTCTCGTTGTACAGGTTTTAGACTGCGTCAGTGACTTGAACAGCATTCCTCAGACTTTAGAAGCAAAGCCATTCCCCAACATGTAGTCCCATGCGGTGGAAGCAGGAATATGAAGTCTACAGAGCACTTCCACTCTTGTGGTACTTCACCTCTCTTTAGATCTTACAGACATTGGAGAATCATCAGTCTTCTTGCATGTCAATTGGGACACTGCTGAGAGTGTGACAGGAATTTGAAATGCAGCATGCTTTATCTTCCATGTCTGACTGCGAAAAGGATACCTTAGCTGCTTTTAGCACTGTCAGGGGATCTCAAGCACGAGAGAATCATGGTCAGTGCTGGTGCCTCTGATTTGCTTTATAGAGAAAGAGAATCAACAGTACTCACTGGGGCCCTGGGAGCAGGTTCCTTTATTGGCGACAATCGGCTGGCTAGTGTTCTTGCGAGCAGGCACATCAAATGCCGCACCACAGAATCCCTGCAATTGGGAAATACTCTTGGAGGTAACCCTGGCAATCTCACTCTCTGGTTGACATGACTTATCTGTATGAGGCCAAGACTACCAGTGAAGGGGGGCGTTTGTGCAGCCATTTGTCCCATATCAATTTGCTACTGCTGCTGTGATGTTCTCAGTCACATGGTAGATAGAACAGCTGCTTACCTTGTAGTTCTGGCTGGCAACGGTGTTGACGTAAATGAACTCCACATGCTGGTTGTCCTTGGTCAGGTTGACGAAAACGCCACCCCTATACCTGAGCTCGACGTGGAACATGGCTGGGTTTGCAGCCTTCCATGCCGCATTCGTAAAGTCCAGAGGCAAGTGGCCGTCGCTCTCGTACCCTGCACACATTGCACTCATACTTCAAATATTTGATTGTTGCCTCTCCCCACGAGACAATCCCGCAGCACGTTATTGGTAACAGAGGGGAGAAGAACAATTGAGGATGAATGGATCAAGGGCCTTGAAAGCGGATGTGGCAAAGCTGGGCTGGAAGTCCAAGGAGAGAGAGGCCTAGAATTGATACTTTGTGCTGGAGAAGGGTAAGCTGTACGCACCGTTGGATGTCACACTGCCTCCGTCAAACTCAGTGGCGACGACTGGTCCGGTGGGCACAGAGGAGCCGTTGGTCACATAGAGACTGGGGTCCTGCTTTACGACGTATCCGGCCCAGAAGCTGCATCGAAGGTGGGCGTGTCAATCATCATTTGGCTTCGTTCATTCACAACACTTCTACACTGGGTCAATTTGTTCTGCTAATTTCAAGAAACATTCAAATTGCTTTGCCAAGTTTGTGCCCCACGAATGGCAACCAAGTGATTGACCTCACAGATCGGCTATGGTGGTACTTGTTTGATGACTTCTGTTTGGCCAAGAGTGAGTCTTGCGATGGCATGATGAGAGAGAAGGTCTCACTTGTGGGAGTCTCCTGCGTAGATGGTTGGGTTGATGCTGGAGTTGATGGCATTGATAAAGCGATCCCGTGCGACTAAATATCCTTGCCAAGAGTCGGCGTCTGAATTAATCTTGTACCTTCAGCCGTGCACCATGGATTTCAGTTCCTACTCTTTCAAAACTCTGCAGAAGATCCGCATACAAATAGCTGAACGGCAAACTGTCTCAGAATTGTTCATACATAGCAGGTGTGTGAACTTCTGTATTTACAGTCCTACCTGTAGCTGCAACGTTGTAGGCAATCTTATCTCATCTAGATCTTACACCTTCTGCGCCTCAATCTTAACGCATCTCAGCGGGTGCATGGACTTCAACAATTTGTGCAAGAACTGGAATGGAAATGAGGAAAGCCCTGGGATACATTGCAAACTGGGCCCAAAATATTTGGGAGAGCGCAGTGGCAGGAACTTACTTGCCGAGTGCGGCAGCAGCACGGATTCCAGCTGCATCACTGGGGCTCACAGTCAGGTTCTGGCCGTACTTGTCTTTGTTTCCTGCAAGGTAGCAAAATGCTTGAAGCATTGCAAATTGGCTGCAGAGCACGATTGGTCATTCCGAGCGGATCAATTCCAGCTTGAAAATTTTACTCCCAAAAAAGAAAAAGATCTTGTTATATACAATGAGCAATGAAGCTTCATGAAATACTTGATGTTTGACAGCATTTCTGGCTGATGGTCTAAAAATGTGTGCATTGCCCCGGGCTACATCATCTTCAGTCCCAACCCTGTACGAGACATACCATGGATGACTAGAAAAGGAAATTCCCCCGCAACCCCAGCAGCTGCCATATCACAGGTATTTGCCAGGTTGCTAGCATCGCTTTATTTCGACAGCAGAATCGCATGCTTGGCTGGAACTACACACACGCAAAGCATTTGCTCCTTCCAAATGGCCGGAATTCTTGCCCTTCCCAAGGTTGCATCATCGGCAAATGTGTTCATCACTGCAAAATTACCTGCACTTGTGGAGAGGTAGGTGTATGTGGAGCCGACGGTGGTGGCGTTATTCCAGGCCTCCTGCCAGTAGCTCTGGACGGCATCGTTGGGTGCCATTTTCTGTGCCAGGGCAGCCAGGGGATCCTGCATGGACACACTTGGGATTCTTGAATGGAGTTTGCATGCGACACCTGGGCGCCATGTTAAAAGCACAACAAGAAGGAAGGGTAGGATCATTGTTGCGCAAAGCGTTCGATGCACGCATGTGGCTGAGCCTCGAATGAGACCAGCGAATTGGTCGCCTTTTCAACCTTTTGGGATTCTTATCATAACCTACATTGCTGTCATACTGCTCTTCATGCCAGTATACCTTCTGTTCAATCTTTGTGGTACACACTGTGCGGGAAATAGACCACATGAAAATTACATGAACGCACTTCGATCCGTTTTCATCTTCATTTACAGACAGGAAGAAAGAAAAGAGAGGCTGATTGTGCTGACCGGCCAGAACCAGTCCTGCATGATGATCCCCGTGTTGTACAGCTGCCACACCGTGTTGGCAGCAGCGGATTCTGCATGACACCGCCCGGAGACAGTCAGCATTTCCACTCCAATGACCCCAGCTGTGGTCCTCTCCAGACCCATGAACGATCTCAAAATCACGAGTAAAGGGCAACACACTCTGTGAGACACCTCCTGTGGGTCAGCAGAGAAAGAGGTGCACAACAATACTTGTATGTATTGCATTGTGTCAGCACATCAGAATTCACTGATCATACCCTGATGAGGCTGGCAAGGAGATGCAGGATTGAGGGCAAAAGATGCCCAGAAATGAGTGAATGTACCCTTGGTCTTTTGGGCAACCCAGTCAACCTGGGACTGTCCAAGCATCAAATCGCTCTCGTTTGTGCGCCTGATGTTGAGCTTTTTCTGCAAATAAAATCAAGGTGGAGTCCGATGGCTATTCTGGGAAGCATACATATTCAGCATCTTGCGACTGTTGCTGGACTGTGGACTCGTTGCAGTCAAATCTGTCAAAACTTGGCTGCTGTACACACTTGTCATTCAAGGGTTGCTACTACATCCAAGATGACTTGCCGGCTTTCTAAAAACCCAAAAGCCAATAACAAAGTGGGTTGGGGGAAGAAGCAGTCGAACCTCAATTAGGATCTCTTCCAAGACAGCCATCATATGAAATCATTGGAGGACGAATGATTGCAGAGAGGGGAAAATACTTGACATTTTTCGACGGTATCTGTTGTTTTCTGCATTTTCTGAGGCATCATTGCTGAAGGGGCTTGCTGCCATTGACCCAGGAGAAATCCAGCATTTTTCAATAGGATTTTTGCAATTTTAGATCTCAAATTTGTGATTGTCAAGCATCTTTCAGATAATGAGCTTGCCTGCAAGTCCAGCATGGCCTGCTCCACGGTGGCGTTGTTGCCATTCACCCAGGAGTCCAGCGTGAGGTTGCCCACCAACTTGGCAGCGTAGTCTGAGGAGGAGGGGATGGTGGCGGGATCGAACTCGTTGGAGTCTTCGCCGGCGTTTGTGCGGGCGGTGACGCGGTCCTCAAGCATGAAAACGGTTGCCAGGTCGCCTGCCAGGAAGTCATCAGATTCTCCAATGAAGACTAATCACGTGTACACAGTCCACCTTGAAGGGTGAGGCCAAGACAAGAGAGGGAAATGATGCGCAAACGAGGAACAGAGAGGGGAGGGGGGGAGGGGGGGGGGGGCACCAAATTGGAATGTGCGGTTGATGGCGTAGTCCTGAGGGAGGTTGAAGTCAGGGGTGGCGGTGTAGTTCCATCTGGACTTGCAGTCGGACACAGTCAGCATATCTTGCTGCAGATTGAACACCTGCACCCTGATGCCAGAACAATCCCCAATTTGATCTTACAGAGCCACTTGCTGGATGTATGAGAGCTAGTTTACCTGATGGGCATCCACTCAGTGTACGCCTTGAGGGCGTTGTGCTTCCTTTGGTAAAACTCAACCTCTGCAAGAAACGCTCAGCGTTGCAAGTCAATCAGAGGTTTACTTGTTTTCAGCTGAGAGTTCTCCACCTTCAAGATGTAATGGATCATGTGTACAAAGAGTGGACATTGAATCGCAAAGGAGAGGGTATGGTGTCAGGCCCCTGCCTCCACCTCGCATTCTGTTCCTTCAACAGAGCTGTAGGGAGATGATTTACCTCCCGGATACTGGTTCTGAGCTCCGTCTTTCCACTCATTGTTTGAGAACTCGTGGTCGTCCCTAAGCGAAAAGAAAAGAAGGAAAGAAATAAGTAAAGCTTGGTAGATAGGTATTAAACATTTTTTGTGTGAATGTGGTATTACATACATTATTAGTGGTGATATAAAACTTATATATTCTTAGTGTGTGAATTATATGCAGGGCCGAGTGAATCTGAGAATGATCATACCAGATAGCGATCAAGGGGGCAGCGGCAGTGAGGGCCTGCAGTGTCAGATCAGCTTCAATCACAGTTGGTTGAGCCATGAGAAGTGTTTTGGGGTGTGAATTTAATGCAGGGCTGGGGAAATCTGAGAAGCAAGGTATTGAAGGACTTGCGCTGAGAGATGAAGCAGAAGAGGTCACGTATGGCAAACAAGGGGCTTTCCCAGCTCAGAAACAATCATGAAAGACTGCTTTGATGTTGCAAACTGTATTGCTGTCATAAATGACAGCAAGTATTCAGTGTGGAACAAGCTCAGATAATCAGCATCACTGCCTTCATTGCTAAACACTGTTCCTTGTATGTATTGCACTCCTTCATCGGTTCACGAGTGGTAGCTTCGTAATGGCATGAGAACTTGGCAATCAGGGGCAATGCTGACCTGCAGGCCAGGGTCCGTGCGGTACAGGGCATGGCGCTTGCGGTAATCGTCCAGGACCTGGATATCTCCGTTGGGCTGCAGACCTGCAGAGAAATTGACTGATTTTCAAATGCACCAAGATGCAGCTCAGTGCTGTGTACCAGCACTGATGGTGAGAACATGCCGAGGGCGGTAGTGACATGTTCACAATTCCTCTGTGGGAGATACTGTAGACGTTTGTGGTGAGGCACACAGTGCAATAGGCAGAACGAGCGAATAGGAAAGCAGCATGCCCATTCCAGTTGAGAGTCAGCTCACAAACCCAATCTTAATCACACCTCTCATTGCCAACCCCCTTCCATTTCCTTTCAGATCTGGAAGTGGCAGCAGCTATTTTGAACTGAGTTGCAGACATTTGCGGTCCAGCTGTTTTCAATTTGCGCTTACTTCAAGGGTCACTGCTCATGGAGGAGGAAGGAGGAGGAAGTGGACAGAGGGAAGCCTAGGGCATGGCTACCTAGAGGAGGCGGCTGCCACCTGATGTCGCTGGTTCCTCCGCTCACTCCATACTCGTAGTACCAGTCGCCAAGGTGCATCCAAAAGTCGAGGTCATACCTACAATGAGCGCTTGAAGCCAGCTAGGATACAGAGAACAGCAACTCAAAACAGTGGATCTCACTCAGAAGAATCTCGGCCGAACATTGCAATGCTTTGTGTGCGCATGCTCAACGCAGTTGCAGGGGTCCTGTGTGTGTCATCATTTATTTATTTTTTATTTATTTTATATTTTTTGGGAATTGCGCCGGGGACCGGGGGGGGTTGAGGGAAAATATGGTTTAGGGTTTACTTGGAGGCGTAATCGTATGCATTGAAGTACCCAGTAGGCCAATCTGCACGGAGAGATGATTGTCAGATAAGATTGTTCATGCATGTAAGTCAATGTAGACAGTAGGCACATGATCCTGCTTTTCTTATCCACACGTAGGATCATCTGACCAGGGCAAGGGTAGGGTCAGAGCAATCTTACTTGAGCATGAGAAGAACATGAACTTCAGGTTGCTCAGAGGAGTTCCGGCTGTGGGTGGCAGCCTGCACAAGGTATGGAAACCGTATAGAATCACCAATGCATGCAAAGCGTGAAATTAGACTGTCTAGGATGAGATCCATCTCAAGATGAAGCATGCAGTCTCCCATCCTGAAAGTACGCCACATTTCAGTTGCAAAAGAATTCTTGCGCAACTTGACAATCCAGACCTGGAATATTTATGGGGTTTCCACTGCAACAAGAGCGCAAAAGGGGTGATTACTCACTTGAACTTCCCTGTAGGAGACACCACAGAGGCGTTGACGGCAACAAAGTTGTAGTAGTATGTTGCAGCAGGAGCGAGTCCGCCGGCAATGACTGCAGGAAATGAATTTGCCCTTTTTTCATCAGAAGACGGCAATGCATTGTCACCACTGAGTCTCATCAAGGTTTCTCATGTCCCCTTCAGGAGAATTACAAGGACATTGAATTGCACCAAGCAATCAAGTATTCAGCAAATCTTGCTGAGCAGGCTTTGGGACCGGGGGATCTCACCTTTCACGGTGTAGTCAGTGTCGACGGTCGCGTTCTTGGAGCCAGTAGCAGCCAGCTGTGTGAGGTTGGCATCGGTGTAGACGTTCCATGTCACGTTGAACACAGGCAGCGAATGGACCGGTGTGTAGCTGGACTCCCTGATCAGGTTCCTGGGAGTCACTCGAGTCCACAGGACAATCGAGGTGGGTTCAGGATCACCGCTAGCAACACCTGCAAGCTTGCAAGAATTAATACCTAGCCAGGTGGAGCAGCATGATGAGATCAACATCCATTGTCAAAATTATCACACACTCAGTGCCTGCCCTCCTGTGATTGATCTGAGGATATGGAGGCATTGTATAATCACTTTCCGCCGTTAATTGTTCTGTTATTTGCATGAAGTAGGGCAAGCAAGCAATTTCACTGGAATGACTGCAGCTCATAAGTACATGCACATGATCTGTCTTGGAGCAGGATTCTCAAGGAGGCGAGGAGTTATACTTCTTCCGCCGAGGAAAGGAATAATTCCCACATGTGCATGTCAAAATATGCTCTCAATGACAATTTGCAACAAAGCAAATCAAGACTTGTGCGGCTGCTCACCATAGTCAAACGACACAGGAATCAGTGCTGAGGAGCATGCTAGGCCTGCTGCGAGCAATACGAGACTTGCGAAAATTTTCATCTGCGCGACCTTCTTTCTTGGTCGCCTTTCTGAGACTTCGTGGAATTGGAACTGTGGCTCCCTTCGGCAAGCCAGATTGAAGATCCTTTCTGGCTCCGCGGCATCAAGTATAGTCCTTCGGTCTTAGGGTCTATTAGCTTCTCCGTTTTTCATAGGGGAAAACCCATCAAAATGCTAGAGGATTCTACAGCAATAGACAGCACTGCTTGACTTACACCACAGATGCTAATCTTAGAATTGCACAGCTGAGACATGTCCATAACTCTGTGACGGCTGGGCTTTGCCATATGGCATGCATATGAATTAACTGAGCGCAAAGATTACAGAGGCTCAAAAAAAGGACTTATTTGCATGTGCTACTCTCGTGCTATTGTCTAATTAGTTCATCAGTGCATTGCTCAGGTGCAACTAACACTTCGCATTCAGGCCAAGCTGAATTTCACCTGCCGTCCCCAAAATACGGGAGATCTGTAGCCAAGCAAGAAAAAATAAGCATCACTTGTGGAAAGCATGGACACACTTGCTTCAGTCATCATCTGACCATGCTGCCATTGCGCGGCGGGACTTCGGTGCCTCCTCCTCCTCACTCCTGGCACCATCACTTTCATCCCCTTTGCCAACACTCTCGGAGGGGGTGGAGGCTTTCGGCCCCCTGTGTGGCTGGCCGCGACTGCTGGGAGCGTCGGCAGAGGCAGGACGCTTGACTGACTTTGCCTTGCCTGCAGAACAGCCAGGTGTCAGAGAAACGATCACTCAGCTGAAAATTTCATGACCAAAATGCATGATCTCGATTCAGACAGCAAAATCACAAGGCAGGTCCTCATTTCTCAATGCAATTTTGGTTGTAAATCAGACAAATTATGTCCAGATGTATCAGCGATGCTCAGAAGATGTATCATTGATGCTCAGAAGAAGTAACGAGGCCGGGGACGCACAGTCCTTCATTTTTGTATTTATGGGTGCAAACAAGGATCAGCAACATCCAATATGCTGACAAAAACACCAAGCAACAGGTCCTTCAAAGGAGCCTAGTTTAGACCCATCTTACAGCATGAATCAGCTGCTTTCCAGCAGCACGACAGACCTTTCATAGCAGCGTCGTCGTCACTCCCCTCTGCCGCTTCAGAACCCCCATCTGAGTCATCCTCTGATGGCTCATCCGCATCCTTAGCCTTTGAGGACCCCTTCTTGGTCCCAACCTCCCCATCGGGCCCGTCCCCCTCGTTGTCATCCATATCCTGCTGTGAAGGGGAATCAGGGCTTGCAGAGTCCTCTTCTTTCTCTTCATAGCCCTCATCCTCCGATTCTGAAGCGCCAGAGTCTGCTTTGACGGTCCGTTTCTTCTGCTTCTTCCCTGCAGCCAAACCTGGATTTACCATGAATTCCGCATGTCGCTTGTGAGCTCCAAAAAATCACTGAAGTAATGATTCTTGTCATTCGATTTGCTTGACAGATGTATGCATATTGAAGCATAATGCATGCTATGTTGGCATCTGCTTCAATCTTGTCAACATCACTCTCTACGACGATTCTGAAAAGTGGAAGGCAACTGACTAGGTGAGCTTCCAGAAATGATTGCGACTCTTATGCTGAAAGGGAATCATGCGCGTGAACTTGAGGTGGGGAGGTGATTGCTTGTAAAAGGCATGTTTGCATGGTGAGGGAAAGGGAGAAAAGGTGTTAAGGCACGGTGCTCCCACCTGAGCGGATCTCACCCTTGCCGTTCTTGGGCCTCACATTCTCCTCATCTGAGGCTTCACTGCCAGACTCCTCCTCAGAGCTCTCTTCACCCTCTTCGGAATCCGCCTCCTGATGTGACATTATGATCTTGGGATTGAGCAATGTGGCAGTGGGAAATGTTAATAGCAGAGGACTCCCCTGTGACAAGGGAATCAGCGTGTACATACAGTATGCATATTATTTTTACTGTAGCAGGGATACTTGCTTGAATATTGTAGCCAGTCTGCCTGGAGCAATTTTTGAAGTACATATCATTTTCTTTGAGCGTGAGACATCATCCATGGAATTGCAAAACGGCATCTCTATGCAACCCTCGTCCCTCAGAAAGTCATGGAGGTCTCCACCACCAGTTACTACCGCAGTATCTGCCTTTTGACTAGCCTGACATGCATCATTCCTATCGTCACCCCGGCACTGCCAATCTCATTGAGGTTGCCTCTGCCTTGACTGTTGCTGCGGCTTTCTTATTTATCCATCCGGCCATCCCCAAATCCCCAGCTGTGTGCTGCGATGCATTGCGTGGGTCCAGGCTTGAATGCAAGAAACATGAAGGTGAAGATGGGATCTTGCTCACGCTCCCAGACTCAATGGTCTCCAGATACTTGGGCTTGAGCACCGCGTTGTAGTTGACCTGGGGCCGCGATCGGCGACCACCCTCCACGATGTTGCTTGCGTCGATGCCTGCACAGCAGAGCAGTTGCTGAGCTCCCAGCAAAATCTGACCAAGAGAGTCTATTTTCAGTCTGTTACTTAAGCTCCATATTGCAATCATGGAATTGACTGAAATAGCAGTGCTGTTAGTCATAGCTATTCTCCCACCTTCCTGAGCACAAGATCTCTCCGATTAATCTCTGCAAATTGAAGATGATTGATTGCTTCCAATCAGGAACTGGAAAAGATATGCATGGGGAAGAGAGAGGGGAGGAGGGGAAGCAGTGGAGGAGGGGATTCACCCTCCAGGTCCTTCTCTTTCTGGAGCTTTTTGGCAGCTCTAGCAATATCAGAGGAGGAAGCATGCAAGGACAAGTCATGCTTCTCCAGCAGTGAGCTGAAGGCTTCCTGCATACCAACGTTACACACCTGAAAGTCACACTGCTTTGTCCTTCTTCAGCTTTACCACCTTACAGGCCAATGTTGTTACCAGCCTGCAGGAGACGTGATTTCTTTGGAAAAGCTGGTACCAATTTGTTGGGTTCCATTCCAAGAGCTTCGGCTTGATTGAGCTTGGGGGTGATGTGATTTGGGGCCGATCAAGCTTGCACTTGGTGGAAGCAACCCTCAATCTGCAAAGATGATGTATCGGCCAGCCTTTGAGGGAAGACTTTCAAGTCACTGCCGTTTCCCATCCCCTTCTCATGTGAACGTGGAAATAGAATGTCGAAGCATATTCTGTTGAATCATTTCTCAACCAGCTGGTGCTACCCAATTACGTGCAATTAATTTCGAATAGTGTACACTATGTGTGGGTTTTTGCTGACCTGCAGGTCGCTCTCGTCCTTGTTGCGGTAGATGTTGGGCGGAATCTTGATGCCAGCCTGCTTGCATATGTTCTTTGCCTTCTTGACCACCTTACTATCCTCCCTGGGACCTGCATACATGCGCGCAGCAATCGGCCATGCTTGAATAAGCACAGAGGTCTTGTTGTGCACCGTATCATGTCAGCACTGATTTGGCTCATCTCAAACATAAGGCTCCTCTGTTTAGTCAATTAAGAAAATTTGGTCTTGCTGTGTCAAAGAACACCACTTCCATCGTTTTAAGGTTGACAATGGATTGAGGGCGCTTCCGCCATGATGATTGAGTTCAGCAGTCCGCTCCCGGTCATGAACATTGTAATCCAGATTGGAATGACTTTCCCCTATTGATTGTACCTCAAGGCAAAGAATTCCCAGCAAGTAGAAAGCTCAGGGCAAAATAGACTTTTACAGTACTTCATGTATGTATCATCGTTCATAGTCTGGCAGATGTCATGTCTATGCATGACTGTTTCTCTCGTTTTCCAGGATACTCCCCAAATGTACCCAGGTATTGCCCAGACAAACCATGATCAAAGATGCTCCTGTACCAAAATTCACCTCCTCTTCCTTCATATTACCTGAGGAAGCCTTTTTTGCAGGCTCTTCCTTCTCTTGCTTGCGTTTCTTGCGTGGAGGGTCGCTGCTTTCCTCCTTTCGCTTGCTCTTCTTTCCAGAGGAAGAACCTCCCTCCCCCTGCTGCACAAAGTGCTGATTTGTCATTGCAAGAGCTACGAGGTGCCTCCTTTGCATCACATCGAGAAGGAACTCACGACATTTGTCATTCTAATCCTCGTAATTGAACAATTCCAATAAAGAGCTGACACGCTTGCAGGAGTCCGAGCAATCCAATTGTGCTGCCCCAACAGCTGTTGTTGGCAAAATCCTCTGAAACGTACATTGCATGTTGCGTTACGCTGCCCTGTGATGTCAAATCCTGTGGTGCAGTGGCTCACAGACTGAGATTTTGACATATTGTGATATTGGATGCACATCTTCTGAACAGCAAATGGTGGTTCTTCCTTGCCATGAAGAAGCAAGGTCATCATTGCAAGTTGCCTCTGGCAGGTTGAATGGGTGTGCTAGAAGCCTTACCTTGCTCTTCTTCTCACTTTTGGCTTTCTTCTCCTCAGGCTGCTTCTGGGCTTTTGCCTCCTTGGCTCGATTGGCGCTCACCATCTGCATTTCAAATGTCCCATATACACTCTCAACATGGGTCCCTCATTTCCCGTTTACGGCTCTACTGCGGCTGGATGTAAGCTGGAATTGCCATCGCCATTCCTTCGTCCGGGCTTCGATCATCCAGCCACAAACCCCCCCCCCCCAC
>QAXI01000395.1:534386-555372 GCA_004335615.1 Chloroidium sp. JM
GTCCCCCCCCCCCCCCCCCCCCACAAAGCCTGACAGTGTCGTGGTTTCAGGTGCAGCAGCGTTGTTTGCCGAGAGTTCCGGCTTTGGGCCTGCCCTCGTGGCAACGTCGCTGGGGATTTCCAAGGAGGAACTGGCTGCCGCTCAGAACCCAGGAGGGAAGAATGCGGAGAAGGCGCCCTCAGGTGATCCTTGCGCATCTCAAGAGCAGCAAACAATCGTCCAGAAGGGGGTAGCGCATATACATGATTCTGATATATCGAACTTGAGTCCTGGGTATCAATGCAGTATCTGTGACTTGGATCAAGCTTCTACCTCTTCCCTGAACGCCAGTACTGAAGTGCCCCTTGCTGAAGTTGCCACCCACCTGCTCAAGCAATGGGGTCAATAACAAATAATTGCTGTCTTGAGAGGTATCACAATCAACTTCCAAGTATACTCCTCACAGAGGACAAGAATTACGTGATGGTTCCAAAAACCAGCCCCTTCCTATACGGTTTGTGGGCCACCATTTTGACCTTTCTGCTGAGCCACAAAGACTCGCAAGGGAGGCGTGCCTGAGGCAATCCTGTCTGCGTTGCAGGCCACAAGTCTTGGAGGGCAGTCATCAGAGGGCCCGACGCAGCAGATGAGTCATCTGTAAGACGAGAGGAAGTGTCTGGGCCCCCCGAGAAGGCAGAGGAAGCTCTCCAGGAGCCGCAGGCCGAGGCAGCCGGCGAGGGGAGGGGTAGGGGCAGGGGTGGACGTGGGAAGCGGGACCAGAGCGCCAAGGAAGATCGTCAGGATGCAGGTGGGTGCTCAAGGCAATCAGTCTGGGATGCAAGAGCGAAGACGCAAAGTGCTGCCAAGAAATTGTGGCTGGCTCACAATGACGAAAAGCAAACGGTAACTTTTGTTCTGGTGATGGATATGTAGTGGGATGTCGTGGCATCAAGCAGAGGAGAGGTGGATCGGGTGTCGAAGCCATGCTTGGAATGCCATCGTGAACATGGGAATATATCTCATTCGATTCCAGCAATCAGGCACTGGATACATGTGAGGGTAGGGTGAAGGGAGTGAAGCGTGCAGGTGCTGTATGATGGGTATTCTTCTACCTCAAGGGTCTGCTCTACAGAACCATTTTTTCAAGAGCTGCTCAGTGCCCAGCAGCGATACTGACACAGGGGCTCTTTCCACACGATCACATGTTGGTCCTGCAGTAGCAAGGCAATGCCAGTTTTTTTTTTTTTTTTTTTTTCACTGGTAGACTGATCAGCTCCGATATGCCAGACTTCCATCTCCACTGGTGTGCAATCCACTGGTGCACAGGCTACAGGTTCGATAGTGAGCCAATCTTTGCTATGTAGGTGGCAGAGGGGAGCGGGGGAAGGGCAAGGAGAGGGGTAAGGGTCGTGGAAAGGGGAGAGGCAGACAGGACGCAGCAGCCAAAGATGATGTATCTGTCACATCCGCCCCTTCAGTGAGTCATCACATTCCTGCCTGCTGCTGGCGACAGTCCTGCTGAAGCATGTGAACGCACTGTCGGCTGATGCTACGTCCTGTAAATATGTTCTATGATTTTGGCTGTGTTCAGGCAGACACTGCCGCCACAGTCTAGAAGAATGTTGCTATAAGCTTAAGCTTTCTTCAGCCTTCAAAGGCAAGTCATGTATGGAGTTGAATGCTGGAAGACAGGGCTCCATGGCTTTGGTAGGCAGATGTGAGGGTTCCTTGAATGGGAACGAGCTGTCTGTAAATCATCATAAAAGTGTGGGGTACAGGTGGCTACCGAGGGTGCTCCACAGCCAGGGGGGCAGAACCAAAACCCCCCCCAGCGGCAGCCCAAGCAACGCGGCCAAAGGGGAAAGGGCCCCAAGGACCAGGGGGAGGGCCGCGGGCGGGGCAATCGGGCCGCAGTTGTCGCCACCGCCGCTCAAGCAGCGCCAGCAGTGGCGTTGGGCGGGAATGCCGACCAGGACATGCCTCCCGGCATCGGAGGGCCGAGTGTTGCTCAGGCAAGCATACCATTTCACCTTGCAAACATCGTTCCCAACACACACACGTACTTGCCCTTTATGAGCGAGCTGCATTCTTCTGTGCGTTGGGCCTCAAGTCTAGGAGACTGGCCGGCAATCTTCACCGCTCTGATTCACTGTACCTGCAACACTGCATGGTGGAAGCAGAACGCCTCCGGCGGGCCTATTTACTCCAGGTGGCCCAATCAGTGCTGAAAGCTGAATTGCATCCACTCAGCAGAACGAGACTTTGCTGGAAGGCCTTTTGGGTCTTCTCTAGTACCATGGATTGTGCCATTGTCATATCATGTGTTCTTTTGGCTCTACATGGATAGTGCTTCTGTGACTCAGTGCTCATTGAAACGGACAGTTCGGAGTGGATTGCCATCCGTCACATTGCACCTCATCGTGGAATCTGGAGGCGACGATACATACAGACGTTGGCAAGTCTCATCCACGCCTCTGTACATGCCCAACTCCATACTCTGAACTGCAGGCACTACCGGAGGGCTCGCCTCGGGCAGCTCCTGTCGACCTCAAAGCAAAGCCCGGCAACGCCTACAGGGGTGACTGGACGCCGGTCAGCAAACCCCTGGACCCCGCGAATCTGCCGCCCCTCTCGAACCTTGGCAAGCCTCCGGGTGCCCTCAGCCCCACGCTGGATCCCCTAGCACCGCGGGTGACAGGACCGGATTCCAGGTACCACCCCTTGGAGAATGCTAGGCAGTCCTGCAAAGAGATAATCTGGTTTATACAACGCCCTATCCTGAGAAAAGTGGCACCGCGCGTGACAGGATCGGATTTCAGGTGCCTGCCTCCCTACCATTCCCCGGACATTGCAAGGCAGTTGTCTTGTGAGACATTTTCTGGCTTTTGTAACGCTCTGTCTTAAGAACAGCGCAAGGCTGAAACCATCACATACGAAAGCCAATCAAAGCAAATAATCAAAGGCAACATCAGAATAGGAATGCCTGTTGCACAGCAGTCCTTCGCTATGAGGCACTTGATGAAATGACAAGGAAATGTGTCTCTGTGGTGTGTGAGCGTGGCACAAGGAGGCGGTGGGGCTTGGTCGTGCATAAACAGTGCAGTGATTCGCAATCTTCCTTAAGTCAAATTGGAAGCCTCAAAAACAGTAGCAATGGTGTGAAATGCCACCTGGCAGGATTTGAGAAGCAAATTATACCGTCTTGAGCATGGTGATTGAGGCTCAGATCAATTTTGAGCGCTATGCGAGATATACTTGCGAGATTAACTTGCAAGCATTCTACTCCTTTAATACTCTCTCAAAGGTGTAGCCTCATGGTAATATCTGTTGATAGCTGACGCATGTGAGCTGTGGCAGGAGCGACCGGGCGGTGGACAGGCCCAAGTCGGCAGTGGGCGCGGTGGGCCGTCCCAAGTCCTCCAAGCCGGAGAGCCTTCTGCCAAACGGCATGCCCCTGCTGCCCAACGACCTTTCCCTGGATGGGCCCCGGGCATCGGAGGCAGGAAAGTCCTCTGGGTTGTCTTTCGGCTTCCAGCCTCCCCAGCACCAGCCTGAGTTCTCGCCAGGTACCCTCCCCTACAATCCAACCCCCCCTCCCGCCGGGGACACATCTTACGATATCTTCCCGCATTGCAAACCCTTTGGCGCAGCCGGCAGTCCTCAGGCTTCCCAGCCCAAGCCATACTTCTCTTTCAGTCATCCCAGTCCCTCTTCCTAATCCTCTTTCTCATTTTTCCCTAACGCTAGATCGAACCCTCAGTCGTCGAAGCATGGTTTCAAGACCTGAATTCCTCCTTTGCTCCAGCAAGTCAGAGAGGTGGAAGCATTTCAGGGATCGCTTGCGGAATCGCTTCAGAGACAGGGCAATGGTTTTTGAGGCGGCATTTTGCATCGCATATGAGCACTAATATTGGTACCTCTGTCGCATGCAGCACACCTACAGCTGGACAAGCAGTGAATGCTTCCGTAAGTGATCCCCTTTTGGCAGTACCACTGCCGCCTCCTCTCCACCTTCCAGCAATGTTGACACCTGCTGCATTTCAGAGGAGCCAGGGATAATTTGACGGACCCATATTTCACCTTCCAGTACACACCTTGAGCAATCCTGTGCTTTGTCACTCCACTTGTGACCCCCCACAGCCCATACCCTTGAACCCTCGTCTGCCAGTACCGACCTTGCTTTCTCGTCGCAGGTCCGCTCCTTGGCGTGTTCTTCTCAGGCTCGGGCAATCCTGTGCTTTGTCACCCCACTTGACCCCCACAGCCCATACTTTCGAACCCTGGTCTGCAAGTGCCGACGTTGCTTTCTCGGCGTAGGTCCGCTCCCTGGCGTGTTCTTCTCAGGATCCGGCCAACACAGCAACCCATGGCAGCCACCGGCACCTGCGTCGCAGAAGAACTCCAATGACACAGTGGTTCCCTTCCACGCTACAGGAGCCAGCTCCTCTGCTTTCAGCCAGGTGCATTCCCAACCCAACCCAACTGCCGGCACCTGCCGGAGGGTGCACTGAGAAACTTGCATTGTCGTTCCTCCTCCTAAAAGCTTGCAAATGTTGTGTTCTTGAGATTCTGGGGCTGGAAAATTGTGCAAGGATCCTGTTCTTTGATGCCAGGAGTACGATGCGTGCAGTCCTACCATGTGCGTGCAATCCTACCATCTGCCTTATGTTGATCTTAAAAGCTAGCCTGGGAAATTGGACGCATTGTCCATATTTATGCAGCACATACTCAAACCCCATGAAATCCTGAGCAGAAGTGAGAAGGAATGCAAGCAGCATTATTTTCGGTGTGAGGTGGTAGCGGCGTGCTCATGACATCGACGAGAAGTGAGATCTCAGCTTCAATGACATTGCAAATCCTAAGTGTGCCACTCTCACATGCAGGGCAGCCAAAGCCAGTCACAGTCGCAGAACCTGCAATTCGGAGCGTTTGCTTCGCATCAGTTCCCCCAGTTTGGGCAGCTGACTGGCTCTGATTTCGGCCAGTCACCCTTCATCCGCACAGGTTGGCTTCGAAGCCCCCCCTGCTCCCTCAACCCCTTTTCAACCCCACCCTCCCCACCTTTTGGAGAAGACGGAGTCTACTAGAATGAAGGTCTCCCATATCGCAGGAGCCGAATACCACATGTTGTTTGCCTGAAGTTTCAACTAAAGACAAGAGCAGCCAAAGTGGGACTTGAGGAGGGCACAAGTGGTGGGCGTGCCATGCAGCAAGGACATGATCATCAAGGACTCATGGGGAGCTAGCCAGCCCTTGAGCAGGGACTCTGGATGGAAATGATGGTCCACGTTGCGGTGGATTCAGGGGTTTTTGCTTCATCTGTCTGGAAAATCTCATGTCACCGCAGGCAAGCAGCCGGACTGGAGCACTGGCCCAATCTCCCAAAACCCCTCCACCTCATCCGCCCTCAAATCCACCGAGACCCCCCCGGGAGGCTTGACCCAACCCCAGGGCCAGGGTTTCTCCCTCACGCCTGGTGAGCCGTTGGATTAAATGATCAACTGACTTTTCCTGCTCGTTAGTGTACAATATGGGAGGTGAGAATAGGGGGTGAAGATTCTCAAGCTTACTAGGTACACCGGCAAGCTTATCCTGCACTGAACCGCAAGGACGATCCGCAGGTCTCCCTTTGTGTGGGCTGTCTGTTTGCAGAAGGATTGCGAAGTTCATTTTGTCAGATCGCTGTGTGTTGCAAAAAGTGTGGAGCAGAGGACTAGCTTGTCTTTGAGCATTTCCCCACATCATGGCGAGGGAGAATCGTGGAAGATGTGTGTGTCTGGTCTATAAGCAGGTGGAAGTTGAAAAATTTCATACTCTACAAAACCCACAAACCATCTTAACAGAATGACTTTTATGACCTACAAGTCGTTCTGACGTGATTGCTATGGAAAGGACAGTTTTAGCATAGAGCAAAATTTATGGGGACCAGCATTGTTAGTTTCATGATTTGCTATCGATTGTCGCAGGAATGGATGTTGTGCTGCCACAGGGCAATCTCCAAAAGCGGGGTCCCCAGACTGCCCCTGGGCCCCCAGGACTTCACAGGCAACCCCTTTCCCCACCCCCTCTCTTTCGCCTGCCCTGTCAATAATCAATATTTGCAAAGCTGATTGTTCTCATCAAGCCACGACGTCCAAGTCACTTTGTCTGGGTGAGACTCTTTGAAAGATGAACGAATGGGTATTCTCTTTAGCATCTGTGCCTGCCGTCGCCCTGCGACCATCCCATGACCCAAACAGAATTCAGCAAGTCTGAATGACCTTTCACTTCTCAATCCTGCAGAAGACCAAATCCACCTCCGCTCCATGTGATCCAAAATCAGGCTTGAAATGACAAGTCCGTGCAGGGTGCCACAGGGGCAGTCCAACTTCCAGGCGGCTTCCCTGGCGGATGCCTCGACTCAGCAGCCCCCGCCCCCGGGCCTGAAGCAGGGTCCCCACGCCCACCAGGGCAGCTTCCAGGCAGCTTCGGCGGTTGGGGGCCACGGGCCAAGGCAGGGTGTGGCGGTGGATTTCGTGTCCGGGAGCTCCCAGAGCCAGTACAACTTGCAGCAGGGCCCTCCAGGTAAGCGGAGAATGGGAATGAAAGTACTGTAAATAAAACTTAGTATAAATAGAATAAAGGAGTTCCCAGAATAGGTTTGTCGAGAGGAAGTGTGTGATCCAACTTCCTTTCTGGCTCTTCAGCCAGCAATGACAAGGAGTCTTCAACAATAATGAAGTAAGGGGAATATCGGGGAGAAGTAGAAAAATTTCTGCTAAGTATATGACGGACGTTAGAGCACAAGCAAGATACACAAGAAAGTGAGTGGAAAGCTGAGCTGGCAATTACATTTTAATGTAAGGGGGACAGGCAGTCCAAAAGCAAGGTCTCTAGTGACAATCTTCACTGATGTAAAGCATCTGATGACCCCAGGCATGATGCAGGCAGAGGGATTTCGCCCACAGGCTGGGCTGTTAGGAACGGGTGGAATGAGGGGGGGATTGGGGAGGGGTGGAAGCTAAATTGGAGGTGGAGGTTGAGGAACAAGCGAGTGACAGATCAGCGAAGGTGAAAAGGCGAGCTATGGCAAGTTGAGTTGAGAGGAGTAGGGTTGGAAGCAAGGCCCGTCGCCACAGCCTTCAATGATGCAAGGATTTTGATGACAGAAAAAACATGCAGGCATAGGGGGTCGCGCCCAGGCTGTGCCGAGGGACCAGGCTGCCACGCTGCCAGACGATGTGTACGAGACTTCGGACTTGCCCGCAGCTGCACCTGCCAATCTCAATGGACAGGCAAGTCTTGCTGCTCCTCCTCCACCCTTCCTGACATCACACATGCAAGAGCACACACGCATGCTCCTTTACTGCTTCCAGCTGGGAGCTCGATGATCTTAATGCAGAGGGTCCTTTGAGGTTCGGGAGAACCCTCCTCAACGCCCTCATATCCCGACTATGTGATGGACAGGTGTTGTTTGCTACATTAGCTTGAAAATGGCTCGTGACTTCATTCAAAAGAGTGGCTTCGTCCTTACCCACCGTCTCCTCTTTCTAGCCCCAGGGGTGAACCCCTTGGACCCCCCCCCCCCCTTTCCCTCCTAGCATGCTGGCTGGCGCCTCTGAACCAAGGAGACCATGAATGCTCCCCACCTGAACTTTGGTGGTGCTGCAGGTCCGCAGGGCCGGGGTTGAGGGTCGGGGCGGGCGTGGAGGAAGAAACGTGGGGAGGGCTGCCCCTGCCAACCGGGGCGGGAGGAACTACGGCAGGGGGGGTCACCTCCAGGGGGGTAGGGGTGCCCCACCAAACCCCCCAGGACCCCCTGGCGTCAGCTACCCACACATGCAGGTGTCTCCCCGACTTGAATCCTCCCACAAAAGCAAAGAGCAAGTCAAATACATGTCCTTTGCCTCACTGTTCTAGAAAGTTCAGACGCTGGGGCCTCCTGTGCTTCCCTTTGCCCCAAAGTGTTCCTTTGCTCTCTACCGACGAGCAACATTCCGGTGATTGAGGTGTTGCTTGGATTTTGGCAAGAATATAATGCTGTTGTGCCACCTTTGGACATACTCCATCGCCTTATTTCTATCTCCAAACCCGAGAGCAGACATCTCACAATTCCACTGATCAAAATCATGACCTGGTCTTGGAGATACCCCACCTCCGATCCTCTTCAAACGCGCTCGTGGCGTCCAAATAAGCAGATCAAGGACGTGACGAAACATGAGAGGTGTATTGTCCAGATATCATGTGAGCAATGGGGACAGATCCCAAAAACAGGATGCTGCAGGGAGGACCCATTGATGGGGGTAATTACCCTCAGGGGCGGCAACCCATGGGGGGCTTCCCCCAGGGGCTCAACCCCTCCGGCCAGCAGGGGGCCGGGGTTCCGCAGCAGATGCCAGCCTCCAAGCGTGGGGGCGGCAATGGGGGCAAGGGTCGTGGGCGGGCTCAGGCGGTCAGGATTACCCATGAGGGGGGCAATGCAGGTCAGCCATTCCTCCTACTCCGGCTGATACACAGGAACGCTTGCTTGCGGGCGAGGATCTTGTGATGGTGCGCTGCAAATGCCATATCTGAAAAGGCGAATCACACTCTTCCTCTCCCCCTCTTTCGCAATTTTCTTGCTGCTGCTGCCTTGACAGAGCCCGAGCAGCCTTGCTGTGAGTCGTCAATTGTACTTGAGGTCAGAACGTTGAACGTTGTCCTCGCCCTTCTTGAACTGGCAGTGGGGACGGACAGGACAGATTAAGAGAATGGACCACGTTGCAGGAAGTGCTCTCTGGGGTCAGGAAAGGTCATAAAAGTAGCCTCACATGTACACCAAATGGCTGCTTGTGATGGATGGCTAGGAGACCTACATCTGCCATCAATTGCTGAGGTGCACTGTTTGCGACAGGCGGCAATGCTCCGGGTGGCCAAGGAAGCTAGGGTGCATGACCAGGACTGAAAACCCTACTTCAGGCCGATGAAGCTGCACAGGCAGCTCCATAGAAATCAGCTGCGCCCTTTGCAAGCATGTTCTGGGTCGTCGAAATAACAGGTCGTAAAGGGAAGGATGGGGAGTTGCAGCCGGTACCAGCTGATGCTCGGCCAGGCGCTGGTAGTGCAGCTGTGCACATGTTTGCAAAGCCTAGGCCCAAGGCTACCAGACTTAGAGACTGACTCAGCTTGTCAAGAGAGATGGCATTAGCTTTTCCGTCGAGCTGTCTTGCTCCACTATTGTGGAGATGCAGTGCAGGATCCAAAGAGTGGCAGAGGACAATACCTGCAAGGTCTCCTTTCCACCTAGAAATCCATTCGGTGGGGACGACTGAGGGCTGATTTGTAGCAATTTGGTAAATTTGCTTACCCCTGTAGTCTGCGACGGTTCTGAGGGAGAAGGCTAAGCCAGTTATAGGGTTGCATGTTTTTACAATCCATGCTCTGCTGAGGGTTGCAGCACATCTCGCAAGCTAGCTATGGCATTGACAACGGCTTAAACTGTGTCATTTGTAAACCAAGCAGTGGCCCTCCTGCCCGACCTACCTCAAGATTCCCTTTCATCGCTGCACAGCGCTGCTTCATTCGCAGTCCAGGACTTCGGCATAGATTTTTCTCAAATCCCAAGCTGCATTTCTCCATGGACACATTGCAGAGAGTCTGCCGTCATTTTGCTGGCATGATGCAAGGAAATGAACAATTGCTTTACAGAGCTATCACTTCCTGCATCCGAGTTCCAAAACAGCCACACCAGCACCCCAGGGCCGTGCATCGTCCCACTAGAACCTTCGAGAGCCCTAGCCTGAATGCCTCAGGACATGTCTGACAGTAGCCACCGTCCAAAGAGCAGAGCCCCGACACCTAGTGACCCCCTCTCGCTAGAACGCCACAGCACCGTCACACGACACACCTGCCATCCACAGGACTGCACAACGACAGAGAGAGCCGGCTTCCCCACTACCCTGCCTTCCCCCTCACCAACGGCAGCGTATGCCAAGGAAGCAGGCCAGACTTTGTCACTCAGATGCTGGCAGGGACAGCCACTACCACCCCAGCCAGGCAGTGAGAGCCCTCCAGCGTCAAACATGCCTGGCCTTCCTCGGAGTCCCGAGCCTGAAAGCTCCTACCCCGCACATTTCTAGATGTCACTCCTGATAAATCAAATGGACAAAATTGACAGCACAGGAAACCCTCTGCACTAATGAAATCGTTTCCTGCCGAATCACCCCCAAAATGGACATGAGTAGATTGCAGGCAGTGTAGCCCGGTCTCGCATCCCCATAATGCGGCGAGACACTGAGAGGGGGGCCGAGTCGGCGAACGGGGTGGCCTAGAACAGGGCGCCTCCCTGCTGCTGCTTCTCCTTCTCGTAGGTCTCGAAGTACTGGTAGATGATGGTGACTGCCAGCAGGATACCTGCCAAGAGCAGCCTTCTGGTCAGAAAGGTAGCACAAAATGTGAAGGAGAAGAAATATCAAAGTTTGCAGGGTCCGCGAGACTCCAGAGGAGCATTAAAAATCCAAACATTCGGCTTTTCCAGCGGACGTTCCTGTCTTGCAGATCAAGCATCTGGCTGAATGTGGAAAGCTGTTGCTTGCTCAAATTGCCGGACGATAATGCTGTCATGCCAGGGCCTACTGCCCAGAGAAAATTTGTTGACAAGAAATGAAGCCAGATGTCCTCCAGTGCTGCAAATTCCCTCGCTCACCCTAAAGACAATATTTCCGCAAAGCATGGATGTACGACATTGTACATGAAAGAACAAGGCAGGACAAGGAGAGGTGCACCTATTCCTCATCAAAATACACCCCTTAGGGCGGCAATGATGTCGGAAGTTCTCGACACATTGGAGGAATGCTGTCTCTTCAGTCGTCCCTGCGCCCTTAACGGACATCGCCCTTTTGGTGGCTGGGGGTTAGGGGGGGGAAAGGGGGTGGAGGGATAGGCGGGGGGGAGGGAGGGCAGCAATATCGCACCTGTGCCAGATCCGATGGCGCCCATGAAGTCGGCAATGATGGTGAGGGCGCCGATGCACATGCCACCGAATGCTGCAGCGGTGGGGATGTACCGGTTCAGCTCCTTCTTCAGAGAAGAGGTGGTGTCACGGTGACCCTGCGTCAGTTCCAGATAATGTACATAAGTGGAGCACAGGCGATCATTGTACCTGTTTTTCAGCCATGGCTATGCGCATACGTCGTTCACAGACGCCCGCTCTGGAAGCGAGGAATTCTGTGATGGTGGAGGGGCAAAATGGGGAGACAGAGGGGAGTTGGGGGGGGGGGAGGACCTGCCCCTGGGGACCTGCCCCTGCACTGGCTGTCAAGCTAGCATCCCCATGGGAAGGTCTATTTTCGTTTCCCTGATATAAGAATGGTAAGGAGGAAGGGTGTCTATTCCTGTTTCCCTGATATATGAATGATAAGGAGGAGCAGCGAGATCACCCTCTTCGAGAGCAAAGGTGTAAGGTGCAGCTTTCTCCATGGATGCGGCCAACAGGAATGCTTGCCGTTTGCCCAGCAGCCTGACAACGAATTAGGCCTCAACTAACTTTTCGACAGTCGGGAAATGATTGGTGGAGCAGTCATTCAAGAGAAGGAATTAGTTGAGAAGTCTGGCGAGAGCAAACGCTACCTGCCATTTGCCCAACAGCCTGACAATGAAGTAGGCTCCGAAGCGCTTGAACAGCAGCTGGGAGATGAAGTACAGGTTGGAGACCAGGGCGGACTGCAGGATGATGGGCATGTTGCTGGTGTAGAACAGCTTGATGGGGTAGGTGCTCTGCGTGCCTCTGCGCTGCTTGCTCTTCACCGGCAGATCCACGCGGAAACCCTGCACGATGATTTTCTTGCAAGGTGATAAGAGGTGTTCCTGTGCCTGGGGCGCACTGTCTTTCTCTGTTAAGTCAGTGCTTTGTTTGGGCATGAGTGGGTCGAGATGTGTCAGGGGGTGGGGTGGGAGGTGTTTCAAAAGGAAAGGTCCTTTGCCAGCCCATGTGCAGCTTGCACTTCCATCTGCAACTTCACCCAGACACCCTGCAGAATAGTTCTCAGAAGGATACCCGAGTTCCTGGAGTGCGCTGTCCTTCTCTGTGGAAGTCCGTGCCTCTTGGGCATCAGTGCCTCCCCCTTCCCCCCCCCCCCCCCCCCCCAAACCAATACCAATTTTTTCCTGCAATGCAGCAGGAAACATATTGCAACAACATATTCAGCCAGAGTTTCAGACCTGCTCAGACAAAATCAGGCAGTCAATAGGAGTTCGCCTCTGAGACTCATGTAAGCATCAATACTGGATGACTCTCAACAAGATCAAATCTATGTCACGCAGCTACCTTCCTCATCCGGCTCCGCTTAACTTTGGGTTTGAGAAGCAGCCATCTAAGCTGTGTACCTTCCATATCAAAGGGTAGTGAGCAGAAGTAAGCATCCAGCTTCAGGAGGCAGTCCTTGCTAGCTTCGTAGAAGTGGACTGGTAGAATATGTCTGTTTGAAAGGGGATAAGAACAAACTACCACAGCTCCTCGTGACCTTTTGACCACGCATGCAAGCGTGTTCAGTGCAGAACCTCATCCTTCTCCGGATCCATGCAGGCTCTGCTGCTGCCGTGTCAGGCATTGGTTCCCGCTCTGCCCAACCTTCAAGACCTGGAATTGGGTTGGCTGGCAGACACCAGCGAGGGGAGCATCAATGCCCTGGGGGCCCTTGATCGCCTGACGAGCCTGGGGCTTGGGGGCTCCCCAGAGGGGGTGGGGTTCTGTGCGCTGGGGGGGCTCACCTCCCTGATGCGCCTGCGGATCCTTGCAGGGTGCCCTTGTTATGGGCGCCGGTGCCATATCACTGCAGGTATCTCTCTCCATGCTCATGGGATCAAGGTTTGTCAAATGTACAAACTCCAGATGAAAACACTTATCTCTACAAGGCAGAGCGTCCGTGCTTTTAAGAGCAAAGACTGACTAAGAATAGATGTGGATACAATCTTTGATACCCAGTGCGCGTGCGGTGAAATGTGGATATGTTCTTGAGGGTAATTCTCAAATGTACACAGCTGTGAACCTCAGTGTATGCTTTTCCTTGAGGGTAATGGAACCTCTTCCTAGCTTGTGGCATGAAACGCTGCAGGAGTTTGGGCAGTTGCCTAAACATGGCTAAATATGACATGAACAATTGCAGGAGATGTCGCTCAATTGGCCAGCCTGCAAAATTTGGAAGAACTGGCTGTCAGAGGGTGCGACTGGACCGATGACAAATATACCCTACTCGCTTTGTCCACCCTCACGGCTCTCACCGCACTTGACATATCGTATGCTGTCAAAGGGTGTGCCCCTCCCCCCCCATCCCTTATCATTCAAGTATTATCCTGACCGCACTTGACCAAATACATGCAACATGAGCTTGTGATATCTCCCCTCGCCCCCCCCCCCCTTTCCACTACACAGACATCACACCTCCCTGGCACGAAACATCTGAGAAAAATGTGTAGGTGTCCTGAATATTTCACAACCTGCTGCCAATTATGCAATGATGCATACAGCTGCTGATTGCTTGAAGAAATACATGATCTATCAGGAAAGAATGCTAATGAGAAGAGCAAAGAGCAGATGATCCTCAATAGCGGAGACTTCTGCTCTCCAAGAAAGCGCACTTTTACAAACCCGTGCGCCTCTGCACAGTTTAGATCAAATTTAAATGGGAGGCTAAGGCCCTGAGGGAAAAGGCAACTTTAGCTGAAATTACAATATATTGCAGGTCCAAGATCACCTCCCAGATTCTAGGCAGCTTCCCCCTGGCCCACCTGCGGGCGTTGAGCATGTGCTACAGCAGGTGCACCGCCGAAGCGCTGTCCGTTTTTGTGCAAGCACCCCACCTGCGGGCTTTGGATATCTCGGGCTGCTGCCCACACTCGTGCCCCTCATTCCTGCGAGCTCTGCCAGGTCAGCAGCACTCTCTGCTATCAGAATTCTCATATAATCAGTATAGAACCTCGAGCTGGGGAGAGGGGACATTGGGGGGCGCGGGGGAGTGGGGGGAGTCTGGACCTTTTTGGCTGCTTGTCACAGTCCTGCTCCTCAATCTCTGCCAGGTCTGCAGCATCCCCTCATCTAAGGTTGTGATGGAACACATACAGAACCTGGGGGGAGGAGAGAGGGGGGTTGTAGGATGTATTCGGCTGCCGCTGCCTGCACTCTTGTCTCTTCTGAATGTAACTTGAAGGGTGCAGAGCATGTGTGTTTGTGGAGAAGTTGAGAGCAGAGTGGGTAGAGGATACTGCCTTTCCTTTATCGGAGCTCTGTCAAGTCAGCAAGGACTCAAAAATATTGGAAAGGGTGCGGAGCCTGTTTCCAGTGGTGGGAGGAGGGGTGGGAATTAGGAGGCATTCCCTTCGTCATTTGATCTTTGTGAGATAGAGAGAGTTTTGGAGAAAAAAAAGTCTACTTAATCTTTTGATTCTGGAGAATGCTTGAGAATGAGCCCGTTTCTTCTTCTATACACTGGAGAATGGTAAGGGAACAGGTGATAGAACGCGATATCGCCGCTTCCTGTCCCAAGCAGCCCTGCAGGGTCGATGCTCTTCAGACCAAGTCCCTCTTCTTCCTGCTCATCTGCATTCAGGAGGCCTCAACAGACTGTGACTTGCGTTTCCTGCAGCGCTGCCAGAGCTGCGGGATCTGAAGATGGACGATTTCGGAGGGTCGGAGCCCTGTGACGTCTTCAGAGGCTTCCGAAACCTGACGAGCCTGGAGTGGGACAGCACAGGCAGCGGCGGCCACTGGTTTGCCTGCGGCATAGAGCTGGATGACGAGCCGAGGGTGCAAAACCTGCTGCGCACGTGCCCCTCCCTGATGTCTCTTCAGAGGTGATCTTCCCACGTCCCCCTTCCTGATGTCTCATCAAAAATATCCCCCCCCCCCCTTTTGTTTGGGGAAGTATACACATTGTCCTGTGGCATAGAGCTGGACAATGAGCCCCAGATGCAGAATCTGCTGCGCGCATGCCCCCTCCGGACATCTCTCCAGAGGCAGGATCCAGACGTCCTTGCTGTCATCATTTGTCGGTTGATACAGAAGTCCCCGTTTTCGACAGTTCTTCGGAGGCAGCAGCACCCTCTCCCCCCCTGCCGCGTATTCCTGTGCCTCTCCCATCCCCCTTCCCTGCCAGCCATGCATGAAACTCTAAACATTTCTATTCATCACTTGGTACCCTAACAGCCCTTCAGGGATGGTGCTTTCTCGCCATTCTCAATGACAGACGAAAAAGAGTGACCCCTATTCCCTGCCTATTCACTGAAAGATCAAAAGCGTACCCTAAAACATCGAAGAAGCAGCAATAGAAAGATACCTGTGCTGTGCCCACCATGACCCACTCAGAGCTGTGGAATGCCACCTGCGAGCTTGAACATCAACCCCCTATCCCCTCTCCCCCTTTCTACTCACAATGTGAGTATCTATACAAGGCTTCCATATCTGGTGGCGTGAAATGAATGTGTGTGTGTTGACAGGCTGTGCATCCCCCAACAGTGCCTGGGTCCAGATGCCAGAGACACCCTGTCAAGGCTGGCCACTCTGACTCGATTGACCGAGTTGGACCTGCATGGCACCTTCTGCCCCGGGGGCCAGAAGTACGACTCACTGCTGAGCCCCCTGGCCGCACTCGCCAATCTGCAGACACTGGATCTGTCGGACACAGACGTCGGTCCCCAGGCCCTTCGAGTCGTTGGCTCGCTCAAGGTCTTTATTCCCCTCTTGCCTGGGTGAAGATATGGATCTCTGCAAGCTTTGGTGGCTGTGAGGCTTGGTTTTTGCAGACTCCAGCCAGCCGTAGAGCTCATTGTCTTTTGTGTGGGAGTGAAACGCTATTGGCCGGGCAAAGGGTATTTTGTTCACCCTAGTACCTGCCTCCCGGCTCTGTCTTTCTTGTAGATACAGAGAAAGGGCAGGGAGTGCCACGATGGGGTGGAGGTGCTCAACCAAATGTCGCCACGATTGCCACCGTTCCCGTCAAGCTTTGCTGGGCCTCCTCTTGCGCCCCGCGAATCATGAATTGCTGGTCACCGCTGCCTTGATTGGTGAAGTATCTCTCAAGCTCATTCAAGCGTTAACAACTGTTCTCCCCTTTTATCAAAATTTCAAAATTTGAGCAGACCTCCACGCCAACGTAGGCTCTCACCAGCCTCGCCATTTCTGGTATGGGTGTGGGAGATGCCGACTTGGAACCCCTACAAGACCTACCCCGACTGCGGTGTCTGCGCCTCGACAACTTGCCCCATGGGCAGCTGACTGATGAGGTGAGAGAATCTGCAGATAACAGAGTGTTCACATCCAGAAACGGTGGGGCGCTAATTGAGGATTCACTTTTTTTTGGGTGATGTCTGGAGAATGCACTATACAGTGATGACCATGAGCAGGCAAGTGCTATGCACAGGTCACAATGCTATCAAGATTGGGCAACACGTAAAGTTGTGTGACACGCCAAGAATGCAAGCATCACTCTCCTCCGCTCCAGTCTCTAGGGTGGCCTGTCATATATGGCTCGCAGACTGGACGGCATAACGTCTCTGCAGAGTACAGTGCTCCTGGAAAGAGCAGCAGCCTGTACAAACAACTTGTCAGGCCTCATGTCTAGCGCTTTGCAGGCGTTGCAGTGTATTCAATTACTCTCAAAACGTAGCTACTTCGTCCAGCAGCTAATACCCCAACAACCTGTAGGGTCTTGCCGTGCTGGCGGGGGTGGCGGGACTGACCAGCCTGTCGTTGCGCAATAACACCTGCATCAGCGGCGGAGGGGTGGGGGTGCTCTCCAGGCTCGACAGCCTGGCGTTCCTGGATCTGAGGGGATGCCTGAATGTGCACCCCCAGGCAGCCATGAAATCCTTCCAGGTACCTGCATGAAAGGTCGCAGCTCTGCTCACCAAAGTCTATCAGCATGTCGCGGGAAACCAGGGGTAGATCCGGAGGCAGATTTTCAGGGAAGCATCACCGAGCATTCATATAGGAGTTCGAGAATAGAGGTCGAGAGTTGTTGGCAGGAGAAATGAAGCGTTGCCTGCCAGATCTGCTGGGTATTTGAAGGGTGTGCACGGGGGCGGGAGAAGGGGAAAATGAGATGCCTCAAATTCTCTCTTCCAGATATTGACAAAAGGCTGAGCATGGCATGAGACAAAGTGGGGCATCTGTTTAGAGATCCGATATCAAAGGGCGAAAGTGGATCCCAAGAGGACAAACACCGCCAAACAAGGCCTCTTGAGCCATCTGCACTTCCCAATTCGAGACTTCACACTCACTTGCCCTTGTGTTGCAGGCCTTTCCATGCCTGAGTGAGGTGCTGCTGGGCGATCTCTCTGATGCGTGTGTGATCTCCCAGCCAGGAATACCTGCCTCTCATCTGGACGACTTGCGCAGCAGGCTGCCTTATCTGCGTCACATCGCTTTGAGCGGAGAGGTGGGCTTTGTATGCTTTCCAGTCACAGCAGGCAGCCCTTCTCTGCAATTGCCAGGGATTTTCCTCAAAGGGAAAAGCAGATGAATCGATTCAAACCCACGGCGCGAGGTCTTCCAGTCACTATGGGACTTCGGATATTATACCCTGCAGAAAGTCCTGATTGTTTTTACCTCAACATGGCAGCTTGATCTGCATTTGCTGGCTATATTTGGACCTGAGGGCGCATGTTCCTGTGTCTGTGTACCTGAGCAAGCATATGGTTCAAGTCGCTTGGCCTACCTGGAGAGGTCAGGGCACGGCACCACCGCATTCATCCTGACCGAAGCACCTCTTTCTTCCGTCTGTTCGTCTCCTGTGTCAGTCTCTTTGCAATCCACCTCGAATTAAGCAGGTGCCTCTTATTCTACCCCCCCCCCCTCCATTCTCCCCATCTCCTCTTCGGTCCACCTGACTCCCCTCCCCTTCTCTCCCTTCCCTCTACTGATTAATCTCTCCTGATATTCGTTCTCGTAAATAAGCTTGCATTGCAGGTGTTGACGGGCAGAGGCGCCTGTGCCTGGGCCAATTTGCAGTTCAAAGCCTACAGCGCCGCGGTGGAGCTCAACAGGTGTCCCTCTCTTGTCCTGTACTGCTGCATCCTGATGCTTTCCAATTAGGAAGGACAAGGCAGTACAGGGAAGCACAAGAATATTGTTGTCCTAAGTTGACTTCATATGACAATGCATTACCTTCCTCTCGTTGGCTGTGGCCAGTCATATCACCATGAGAGCACTGCATGTAGAATGGCTCCATTATCTCCTCTGGCTTGTTGTGGTATTCTAATAAGCTGCCCTGAAGGCTGTGTACTTGCTTGACAGGGGGTACTGCCGATGGCAAATAAGTTTTATCTCACCTTTACAGTAGACTGACCCGCGTGTGTGCAGGATCTACACCTGCTTGGTGGAGAGCATCGAGGAAAGCCAAAAGGGGAGCAACGGCAGCATCACTCGAGCCTTCTTGGCACGCTTGATGAGCGGCCAACGCACCCCTGCCATGTCGCTCGGGGGCGGCAGAAACTTCGCCTTCCCAAGCCTTGCTTTGCAGCACTGTAAGTAGTGTCTGCAAAAACTGTACATGAGTCTTGCGAGAAAGTTCAGAGACCATAGGGTCTGGCTTGTGGTCAATCTTGGCTTTAGCAGCAGGCAGGAATGGGGAAATGAATGAAATGCGTTCTTTTTTTATCAGACGCACAAATGCAGATGAGGGCTAAAAGCGAGCCAATTTTGAGGTGGAGGTGAACCTTGCACTAAGGAAGGCTTCTCAAGGATGTTCTGGGGGTTTGTTGTGTGTGCATTGGGGGGGCGGAGGGTTCAGTTGCTCTATCTTAGACGATGAATAAATAATGTTTGTGCCTGTGCTGCCCAACCAAAGAATATATCAAAAACGGGTCTGAAAACAGCTGTCAATCTCAATCCAATCTTCGACAACCGCAAGTTCTGGAGGGGGGCATGTTTTAGCTTTCTCTGTGCAATACTTTGTTTTTGGCCAGTAGTCCAGTTGACGGCTTATATTTGGCGTGGGAATAAGCTGTTGTTCATTTACAGCGTCTCAAGAATTCAAGCAGAACAAGATGTGCAGAATAGTAATGCTGCTTGTTTGGGAACTCAAAGAGGTCAGAAAAATTCCAAGAAACTCTCAAGGTGTTCAAGAGAACAACCAAGTTGCTGTGTGCATAGGTAGCTTCATTTGCAGTTCTAGGCATAATAAATCGTGCTGCTGACTGCAGTATCCACTCAGTACTTTTACCTTATGTGCTCATAACCTGGGACCGGACACTAGCTTCAGAATGCAAACACCTGAGCCTTTTCTAGACTCTAGAGCTGCAGTGAGATACACCTTAAATAACAAGAAACGTGTAAAGACTGGATACGCTTTGCCGTACACGAGTATAGTCTGATCTGTCATTTGTCTCTGTCTCTTTAATCTGTTGGTCTGTTACCTTCCTCTGCACTTCTCAAGAGAACCTGGAAAATCATCAGCCGGGGAGTCGCCCTGTTTGATCATGTCGGGATTTTCATTCACAACTCCCTCGAGAGGCATCAAGATGAAGGAAGGTGCAAGAAGCATTATTCTCTGCGCAGCCTGTCTGTGGATCGCTGTCGCTGGTGAGCCTCAACTTGCATTCTATCATCCGGGTGCACTTTGCACTCGCTACTGAAAACCATAGCTGGTGAGAAGAAATCGTGCAGCAGAACATTATTAACGAAGTTGCTCATTTGAAACGAACGTTGAAGGTAAGTGAGCAAACAAGCTCAGCAACCCCAGCATCTCAAAAATTGCGCACCCACCTGGGAAAATTCTTACCGTTCCTCTCGTCAAAAGCTCTTTGCATGCGCAAGAGCCAGACATGGCAAAGTAAATCTCATCAAAATTGCAGCCGATTATACATCACTATATAATTGATCACTTACCAGAAATGTGCCGCTCAGGATTGAATTTAACTCCTCTTTCTCCCCACTCCACATGAATGGCACTTCTTTCATTCCTTTCAGTGCAGCTCATCTCATTTATGCGCTGATTGCGTGCACCAATTGCCCTCTGCCATTCTTTGTTACTCATTTGCAACCATTGCAGCCAGCTGTGCAGCAGGGTAGAGTAGTTTCTCCGTCATAGCTAATTTCTTGTTGCTAGACCAGGATATCAGCATTCTGTCAAGGTTCGTCGCATGTAACCTTCTTGATTCTGGGCAGGTGCATCAAATGGCTTGCAACATCGCTCCAGGCGCCTTCAAGAAATTACATATACGGCTCCAAACGCTCTGAATGCTTCAGTGTTGGTGCGCAATTCATTCCATCTATACCTCAAATCTACAGCAATTTGCGCTGTCCATCACCTCCTTCCATGCTCTTAACCAATCACACATGCCTCCACTTCAGCCGGGGCTATGCATCATTGGCGGGTGCAAGTCTGTCTCAAATCGCTGGTCACAGCACTGTGCCAGGAGAATGAAGACGACATTGTGATTGCAGGTCACATTGCCATCGTCTGTGGGGAGCGTGTGTAACGTTCAGATCCAGAGCGCTTCACACAATTCAACAGCTAGTGAGCACCTCCTCTCTTCCCTGCCCTGCCCCACCAGATATTTTGCGATCCTCAAACGCACCGAACCTCACCAAAAACTTCGTACCAACAATGGATATTGAACCCTCCAGGTAAGATTTCTGTGTCATCGCCCAAAGGAGCATTTCAATTCAACTTAAGAAGGCAGCAACAGATGATTTGACTAGCTAAAAGAGTACCCTTGATGCAATTAAACATGGTTCTGCAGCTGCACCAGTAAATGTCAATATTGCGCGGGGTGCAACCTCCGCCTTCATGTTCTCCACGGGCAACTCCTCCCTCCTGCTGAGCCTGGACAACTCTACGGCCAGCGACCCTGCACTTCTGAACAGCAGCTTCCTTGACATCACACTTGATCCCCAGACCGGTGAGCACCTACCCCAAGACAGTGACCTGCCGTGTTGCCCCATAGTTCCCCTTCCCTTCTCCTCTGGTCCTTGAGGCAACCCAAGAGGGCAAGCAATGACCCATGCAGGGGAGGGGGGGGGGGGGGGTCCACCAAAGAGGAACTTGGATCATGG
>QAXI01000395.1:555797-570377 GCA_004335615.1 Chloroidium sp. JM
AGGGGGGGGGGGGGGGGGGCGTCCACCAAAGAGGAACTTGGATCATGGTAGATAATGATACCCGAGGCAGAGTCAGAAATATAACTTCATCTGTGGGTGTATTCAGGTTGTCGGGAATATTCTACAAGGACTTAAGAAACAAGCAGCCATGAGATTCTTTTCCGCAGGTCTTGGTCTGGCAGAGGCAGTTGTTTCAACGGGGGACGCAAGCATTGGTGACAATGTGACACTCATTGCAGGTATCTCGTTCCCTCTCAAATGTCTTCTGTCCTTGATATCTGTATTATCATTCTAAATTTGAGGAGGGACCTTCCGCCGAGCTGTCTCACTGCTCCAGATATGGTGGCAAGACTTTTCTCCGTGGCACCCTTTTCTCCATATCCCTCCATCCTATACCTGCAATCTCAGCACTATGAAGCATTCCTGACTCCTACTTATCTGTATGCAGGTGTGTACAATATTGTGCCAGGCTCTTCCCCCCTGAAGGTGGATCCAACAGTGCAGTGCGTAATCAACGTCACGTTCGCCGTGACATCAGCTTCCCAGGGGAGCACTTCGATTGTCACAACTGTCAACAGCTCCCCATCAGCCACTGGTGAGAACGAATCCTGCAATTGCAACAGAGCAGTAGAGGAAAAGGGGCAGGGGGGTTCGAAATGTTTTGGAAGTGATCCTGTCTCAAAGACTGGAGCTTATTAACTGTTGTTCATAGTGCAAGTTCAAACGGAAGGAATCACCACACTGTGTGTCAGTCAGCCAAACAAATCTCAACCTGATTCAATATGTACTTACAGCGCTGCAGAGCTCAATTGCTTGTGGCAGCATCAGTTTTGAACACTTGCATGTCGTGCAATGCATTCAAAACTTTAAAGAGCAAAATAGGGAAGCATTCTTTATTATAATTTCTGATAATTGCTGACCACCTTCAAGCACATCTGGGTTGGATTGGCGAAATAGAAGCTCACTTGACGAACACCTACACAGGGTGACCAATGCCTGTAATTGTCATATCTGACCACCCCTCTGCCTGCAGGCAGCTCTGTGGTATCCAGTAGCGTAGACGGCACAAATCGAGGATTTGGCAATACTGGGCAAAACAATTCTGGCAATGGGAACACAGTGAGGTCCCCTGACACTCTTTGCCTTTACCTATGGTAAGATCTATGGTAAAGATTACGCTGTCATTGCATATTTCTCACTCATGCACCTATATGCAGGGGAATTGCAACTCAGGTGATGGAAATATTGGAGACAACAATTCAGGGAGCGGCAACAGAGGCAGCTGCAACAAAGGTACGCCGTATCTCCCTTGCAAAGGGTGCAGTGCCCCGCTCAAATCATTGCTGTACAGGAGCTCATGCAAATTCATATGTAGGTTAGGCCCCGACTGTGTGCGGTTATACTGCACAAAACCTGTCCATTCAAAACCAGGGATGGCTCATGGCAACCTCTGATGGGGCATGCCCCAGTGCGGTTGCCAGAATTTGCCCGTTGTCAGAACAAGAGAAGGTGTCATGTTTGGATGGCCGGCCAGAAATATGTGCCTCTTGAACGCCCTGCTTGTTTCAGGAAATGGCAACATTGGTAACGGGTGGGTGGGGAATGGGAACAGGAGCGGTGGAAATGGCCCCAACTTCCCCTGCACTTGCACAATCCAGGCAGTGTCCTCTGTGGGCTAGATCAGTAAGCTCAGACCACCCTCTTGCCCTCGTCCCATCTCAGACCTGCAATAAACAGTCTCGAGAAAAGAGGATTGTGTCCATAATTCCACATAATCACATAAGAAGTAATTGAGCACCAGCCACTAATCTAGTTGTGACATGACTTATCATAGGCCGCGTTCACAGCAATACTTCCATTAGAAATGGTCTTTGGCAAAATAGGAGTGCCAGGGCTCCCAAAAACCTACAGACGTATACACTCTTTCCTTAAGGTGATACGACTGATACTGCAGAATTGCCTTTCATTCCACATGCCTGTATGCTGTAGGCATAGGGCATGAGTGTCACGGCCTCGGTCATGATGCAGGTGAAGGTTTTGAATTCGCAAGCAGCACTCAAGATCAGGCATCGTCCTGAAGTTTTGGCGGAGCAGTCCTGCAGTCCAAGCACATAGACCCTTTCACCATCATCCGTTCACTGCTGCTGCGTCAGTATTTAATAAAGAAATATATTCGCTGTTCTCCTGAGAGCTGGCATTTTATGGCTTGCTCTGATCACACTGACAAAGGAATGATGTCGCTGTATTAGCTGATTTTGAGGGCATGAGCCTCAAGATGATGGAGGTGCACATAGAACAGAGCTAATAACGATTTTACTCCATGCTAGCATCATATTCTGAGTGCTATTCTTGTTGCGGAAGTTGCTACACTTGCAATTTGCAAATTGCGTCCCCCCATGTGGGCCTGAACAGAATCTCACTCTCCCAGGCAATTTGTGCAGTTGATGGTATTCTAGCATTGGTACCATGGGCTGGCAGGAATAGTGGGGATTGCGTCACTCCCTGACTCAGCTTTCGAGTGCTCAAGTTTTGATACCACAAACATGCTGTAACAAGCATCAAGATCTTCTCCTTCGACATTGCCTCGTACTGTCCCTCTCCGCCACTCACAGCCTGCAATTCAAACTACAGACACAAAACCTGGTCCTTGGCCACAAGAATGCTGAAGCCACTGCGCGTGCAACCTGTTTGTTAGTGATGGTTGTCCTTGCCACCGGGCAATCAAGAAGACAGTTGCTAGTCCTGGAAAAGATATCTGTTTCAATGTCAAACCGCCATCCCTAGTTTTCCTGCCACTTGTCCCTGCCTTGGCAGGACAGGACAGCTGGGGCCGTGCCAGGCATATGCATATCTTAATAATTGACCACATCCATCCTCGCAACTGGTGGGGTTGGTAGGACTGCCACAATGGCCGAATCGATCCAATCAGAATTTTAGAATTATACGAGAGACCTGTCACCTCTTCCTCCGCTCTCTAGCTTCCCTATGGGTGAGCATTTCGCTCATGCTGAGCAACGCGAGGTGAATGCCCGTGCCAGCGCCTGCAAAGCCACCTGAGACCCGCCAAAAGCTGCTTGCTGGTGAATCGACGCCGCACGATGACATCATATGCTCCAGATGGCCCACTTGCTGATGAACCACTTGACAGTCAGCCTGAGGTTTTGAAAAATCTAGTCATCTCAAAACAGCCTTGCAATTTCTGGCCGTGCTTTTCCATCAACGAAGGCAATCCAAGCCCCGATTTCCGATACGTCTATATCCATTAGCTTCTTGCGACCATGGCCCTCACGTGCTCAGACATCTGCAAGGTTCATTCTCCATATATGATTCCCCTTTGGTCCTTTCAAGGCTGTATTCTGCAAATTATGGCAAATTGCGAGCATAATGGTCACAGTCATACATTTTAAAACGCATTCACCTGGTCGGGAGGTCGTCAGCCCGTAGCCATTCAGTTCTGAAACATCTGCTTGTCCTGCAGTTCGTTCTGGCTTTCTTCCTGCCACCTCTGGGAGTCTTCGTGGAGAAGGGGAAGTGCGACAAAGGTCAGGCTCACGCTAACAGCCGAATTCTTTCGAGGCGTATCAGTTGAAGCTGGATGGAAGTGCAAGCTCACTGCGTATATATTTGGGAAATGAGATGGCTGAGGATCGTTGCGATATTCTAGCATTTATGAATGCTTGTTGAAATCAAAGAACTTGCCTTGGAAGTTGCAACTTGACATTTCTTGGCTGATGGTGAGGTAAATTGCAGATGTGTTGATCAATATCCTGCTGACCCTTCTGGGGTACATTCCCGGGATCATTCACGCCTTCTACATCATCTGGTAAGTCATTCAAGTCTCTTGCTCACTCTGAAATTCTTCACTCGATGCTGAATTGGTTAACTTGCAGCTCAAATCCATGATGTTTGCCTTGATGATTGAACGCACCTCGTCAAATGTTGCCACATCTTGGGCTGGAGATTGCGCTTGCGCCCGCTTGATCCGTGCTCAATCCGTCTGTTGTTACTGAAAGACTGAGACATCACTCCAGCGGAGTTCTTCATGCGAGAGAGAAGGGGATAGAGGTTCGGGGGAAATTCAATGGGGCGGTATGAGAGGGTCTCAAACCCAACTGAGTGCCCCTCAGCTATCTGAAAGCTTGTGTGGTTTCTTGCAGCAAATACTGAGCGGCAGGCTTGCGTTGCCATGACAGCCAGATGACCCCTGCCACCGGCAACAGATGAGGTTTCAGGACAGCAGTCTGCCAAAATGGCCATAGGTTGTAGATATGCTATGCATGGCCATGGTTTGAGAAGGATGTTTGGGTCGTGATTGATCAATTGTTTGCTTGATCAGTCATGACTTCCGATTCCCACCGAGCGTCAATGAGGTAGTTAGGCAAACACGAAAATACAGGAACACAGGATGGACAGAACGACTGATCTATTAGTTGACGTCTGCAGCTTCTGAGCAATGACTGTGGCCCTTTGTAAAAAACATAAAAGTGGCTGTTTCCCCAGTATCAGCCTCCCAGATTCTCATATTGCGAAGTGTGGGGCGCCATACACTTTGTGTCACACCCAACATTTGCCTTTTATCAGCGGCCATTCCAACAATAGCTCTTGCTGTTCTAGCAGCCATGAAGACTGGGATACTTCACTCTGGGTGCTGTATGTATTTGTTGCGCACGTGCGCCAGGTCATTCAATTACAGCCTCTTACTCACGACCATAAGAATTCAGTGCACATGACAACGAGAGACACTTACCAACAGACTGTATCAAAGCTTCTCAACAATGAGCCCACCAAGTGCAGCGAAGTTGTCGTTCCTCCCAGTTCACTCTTATTTGTTCCTCTTGGTACACAAGGGCACTCCCCACAGAAAAGTTGGGCTAAGACCAGGCCTCCACGACATATCGTTTGCTCAGTTCCAGTTGCCGCATGAACTTTTGTGCCGCTGCAGGGGTCAAGCCCCCCTGTCCCTGCAGAATCTGCACCCTGAAAACTTCTGACACCTCCTGGGGCATCTTCTGGGCCGATCCGGACACGTAAATGTGTGCACCCTGCAGAATGATGTACTGCTTTTAGTTGTTGGCTTAAGAAGGGGAAGGGGGGCTTGGGGGGGTGGGGCAAGCCAGTACACCTTCCCTCATCTGGGAGAGAAAGCCAACAATGTCATTCCACCTCCATTAAAAATCTGGTAGTGATTCATTTAGAAGGACATATCAGACCTCTCTGTGCACCGTCTTGCGGGCCTAATTAGGACAATAAATGCGAAACCTTTTGAAGGGGTATGCTTCTAGGGACTGTGCAAAAATATAGGCTGGAAGTTGCTCTCCAATCGCCTTGGCCATTTTGACGGCTGCTTTGTTGGCTAACCATACCATTAGAAAGGTCTCTGATGACCAAGGGTCACACCGTGCAGGCTGTGACCTCAACCTTCTTGATCACAAGCTCCTCACAGAGTTAGCCTGCCAGGAGACCATCGTGCAAAAATGACACAAGAGAAGCAAGCCAAACCTGCTGTATCAGGCCATAGAGCTGTGCCGCATTCTGGGTGAGCAGGTGGGTCACGTACACCTTCCTCCCCTGATCCCGTGAGAAGGCCGTCACCAGACCCCCCTGGCTTGCCAACACCCCCTTCTGCAGCATCCGCTGCCACTCCTCGCGGTAGTAGTAATCCTTGTCTTTGTTTCGGAAGCCCAAGTAGAGGTAGCAGTCACCCACCTTCTGGCCTGCAGATATAGAATCATATCATTCTGGCACCAGCAGTTTCAAGAACGATCATGCATAGGTTCCGATCGCGTGGCAAAACTGCAGCATGCTACAATCTCTACGAGCAATTGTAAGGTTTGCATATCAGAATTGGCTGTAAGAGGTGCTCAGACCAAGCTTGTACACAACCCTTTGTGTATATGCTTGGTCTGAGCACTTCTAAGCACTGTAGATGATGCGTAGGCTGATTGAGGGGTAAATCGGGCTGGGGCAAGCTACAAGGGGGTAGGGAATTTGGTGGTGGGGGTGGTATGCTTTTGTTACTCTTTCCAGGGCCTGGAAATCAAGGGTACCTTGGCTTGATCACCTACAATTTTGCTGGAGCCTTGAGGTGGTACCGACATCCTCAATATCAAAACAGCATCGTCCTCCTTCCCCTGCTTTTATTCCTCAACAGCTCGTGGAATGCATTGTCCACTTTTTCCAAGCCATTTTCGTTGACAAGGTCTTCCTACCCCACATGCCGTGTTCCTCACCACCGACGTTCCCAATCCCTTCTGAATCCAGAAAACATATTTAGCAGTGGAGGTACCTGCATCTTGCTGAAGCTCTCGTTCCTCCAAGAAGGCTCTGAAAGGCGCCACACCAGTGCCCGGGCCGATCATGACCAGGGGGGTAGTGGGATCATGGGGTAGGGACAGCACCCCCTGATCCACCCACACACCCACCGTAGCCCCTGCTGGCATGCAGAAACTTCAGCCTTTCCTTGGCACAGACATTTGTTCACGCTGCGTTTGATGTGCCCCTGTCCCATTCTCTGCTTGTGGCCTGCTTCACAGGGGATCCATTCCTGCTTCCCGACAGGGTTTTGTAGGGATCAGACCAAACCGTCAGGTCCTACTGGGCGAATTTTTGCTGGACATCCATAAGCTCGCGATGGAAGCAAGGTCTGCGGTGACATGGCTGCTAGTTTGGTCTCCCAACATTTCCATTCATTATCCCTCTTGTTTTTGCTCACACCATGGCCTATGTGCCTCCAACAACCTCCTTCCACCAGAATTATCAAGTCTGACGCAAGAACGAAATGGAGTTTGGATGGTGGGGTGGGGGGGAGAAGGGGTGGTTCACCAGGGTCGAGATTTGCCAGCCAGGTGCTGCACAGGCCGCGCTTGCGCCGCTTGTAGGTGGTGCGGTAGTCCACCACCGCCAGCGTCACGTGGGCCTCCCGCGGGTGGGCGGCTTGGCTGCATGCGATGGAGAACTGCCGGGGCTGCAGCCTGGGGCACACCTGCAATCCAGCTTTTGTATTTTGCTTCCAGATGACCTCACTATCAATCAAGGTACTTGGGTGAATTTGAGAGGGTGGAAGGGAAGGAGGAGAGGTGAGAAACTGTTGTGCTTGTTAGCTGCGTGACTGAGATATCTGTTTGTACTATTTGTCCATACAGGCGCGTCAGACCATAATATCTGCAGCGCACAGATGTGATATTGGGGTGCTCTCAGCAGGTTCTAGGCTTCCTATGACCGGCTTTGCCCAATTCTTTGGCACTTTAGCAGAGGAAAAATGAAAGCGTGCCCCCAACGCTACTGGGGTGGTTTTGTGGATGGCGAAGCAGGCTTTGATATTAATTCTCATTAGTGTGCCCCATGGACCAGCCAACAACCCCAGACCAGACTGGACTTGCACAACCCACAACTATCGTGGGGATTTGCAGGTCTGCACTCGTCTGCTGCTGAGGGGCTCCGAAGTGCCGATGGAGGTCCAGCTCTTCGCGGCCCAGACCCTCTCGCACAAAGTCAGGCAGCAGCTGGACGCCCTGTCAGTGGCGGACGTCCAGGAGCTGTGGGAGGGCCTGGTGACGTGCCTGGCGGGGGCCTCCGCCACCGCCGCCCCGATGGCCGTACGGAGCCAGTTGTGCGTGGCTCTGGCCTCGTTGGCCATCCAGCGGCCCCTGCAGACCAACCCCCTTCAAGCCCTAGGTCCCCCCCCCCCTCCCCCCCTTCGCCCTCTTTTATCCCTACCTCCACCTGCCGTCAAGTTCTGGGGTCCTGTAAAACCTCTTTTCATCGCTCTGCCTCTCTCGAACAATCATATCACTCCCTATCCAAGTCCCTCCTCTGTTCCCCAGCGGGGCATACACTTGCAAAGACGCCTCTACACGAATATTGCCAGGGATCAGTACAAGTGAGTTCAAAACATACGTCTTGGTATTCTGGTGGAAGGGAAGGAGGAGAGGTGAGAAACTGTTGTGCTTGTTAGCTGCGTGACTGAGATATCTGTTTGTACTATTTGTCCATACAGGCGCGTCAGACCATAATATCTGCAGCGCACAGATGTGATATTGGGGTGCTCTCAGCAGGTTCTAGGCTTCCTATGACCGGCTTTGCCCAATTCTTTGGCACTTTAGCAGAGGAATCAGCAGAGAAGATATACTCTGGCCCAGCTCCTCCTGATCAGCCTCGTCGGAAGGTATTCAGGCCCTCCCTCCCCCAACCCCAGCCCACCCCTTCCCGCTCCCTCCTTTCTCCATCCTCGCTTCTGTCCATGCATGCATTCTTTTTCGATTGCCTCAAGTTGATCATGAATGCCGCGCAGAACACTCTCATCATCTCCTCCTGGCTCTTGCCATGAGAATGAGCAGTGGATTCCATTTGAATGGAGATGAATGGAGACGTGCCTGCTTCTTCCGTCCAATCATCAAATTATCAGCATTCCCTCTCTCATGTGTCTTTCTCCATACTGGGTCTGCTTGAAGACAAACCTGATACGACGACAATTGGAGATTGCCTCAAAACCTTTATTAGATTAGTTTATTAAGAAGCGCCCTCACTATCTCTTCAAAACCAGTGATCCCGGAATCAGCCCCTCAAATCCACACAAAGAGGTTGCCTCCGATCATCAAGGGTAGGGTTTAGGGTTCAGCAGGCCCCTGCTCCAATGCTTTCCCTAACCTCGACTCAAAAGTGTCTGCTGTCCCTCAGGTAGTGAAATGTATCCGACCTGCTGCACTCAATCGGGGGCGATGATAATCGCCAAGTGTTATATGAAGCTAAAGTCAGGCTCAAGGAGGGCCAGGGCTTCTGGGGGCCCTAGCCGCGTTACGCCATGGGTATTACGCCATGGGTATATGCCATTGGGCAGGGTAGGAAGGGTATCCCACGATGAGGATATTTCCAACCCCCTCCTCATGGTGCACTCAGAGGCAGGACGTTACAGGTAGGGGATACGGGTAAGGAGGTGGTTGCATGGCTGGCATCCACGGTGCACTCGGCAGACTCCCCCCAAAGCGCTGCATCCCTGTTGAGTTGTTTCGCAAAGTGGGTGGCTCTGGATTGTCTGGAGGATGTGGACAACAATTCCGCTGCCTGCCGAATGGTGGACGTCACCTTCCAGACATTGGAGCATGCGGATAAAGGTTGGGGGACCCCCCCTCCCCCCACACACACACACTTCCCCAATGCACCTACCCTGCTGCCTGCCAAATGGTGGACCCCTACACCTTAAGCATGGGAGCATGCAGATGAAGGTCAACCCGCACCCTCATGCCCAAATCCCTACCTCCAGCCTTCCCTTGCGCACATATGATGGCACCTCAAGCTCCATGTCTCATTATCTGAATGCCTATTGGCCAGTGAGTGTGATAGCTGGGTACATGACAGCATGTAGAAGCATACTTCAGCCAAGTCTGGAGGAGGCTCTTTCCCCTCCAGCACGAAATCTCCATACCACCTTCTCCTTTAATCCTTTCCCACCTCAGATAGTGAAACACCAACTTTTGGTAAATGATTGCAGATCTGGCAAGGAGTGCAAGGGGAGCAGCAGAAGAGGTCCTGGCCTTCTGTCCTGAAGGAGAAATGAAACAACACCTGGTGGCTATCTGCTTGCCATTTGTAGATAAAGCAATACAGGCACGCCCTTCCTTTGGCAAGTCTCCTTGACTCGCATTCGTCAAATTCAACAATAAAAGGACAATTTCCAGTGGCTGATCCTCTCTTCTGAGCTCACTTTTGTCCCCTATTGGACAGATGTACCATTGCCACCGAATCAGGACATTTCACAAGACATCAATGTCTTCCCACACATGGCCTCCTGCATGCATAACCAGGTGTCAGAAGCCTACTCTTGCAAAGTGCAAATCTTGGTATGGACAGCAAAAGGCTGAAACCTCACCCTCAGTTGTATGGCCTTTTTCCCCTTTTAACAGGCGGAAGAATCAGATTTGGATTAGTCAGACTTATCGCTGCAGGCTGGCCTTGCCTCGCCACAGAAGCTTGAGATGTACTGCAGCATCTTCTCATGCATGTGCATCAACAACATGCCGATTTGGTCCAGTGAAACAAAGAAGGTGCTCCTCTGCAGCCTCTGTAATACCCCCACCCCCTCTCCCCCCCTCACGCAACTGAGAAAGAACACCAAATCTTGGTCTGGCAACACAGACAAGGGGTCCGCCTGCTTGTTCCACTGCTTTTTGTTTGCACTGATTTGTGTATGACATCTCCCATGATTGGAGACCAAATTTGAAAGGATCAAGCATGGGACCATATCATCGAGCAAAGGAGAGAGAATTGCCACCCTTTATGCGCAGCGTCCTTGGCTGTTTGCCTGTACCATCATGACATAGGCAAGATGGATTTCCTAAAGAGATTTGCCTGATTTTTTTTGCTGGATTGCCCTGAGTGGGTGTATGTGCGGGAGCAGGGCTCGGCGATGCGGGAGGGTCTCTTGAAACTGGTCAGTCTGCCCTGGGTATACATGGATGAGGTGAGCAAAAGCAGAGACTGATTCATTTTTGAAGCGACAGCATTCCTGTAGTCATGTGCAAATTCGTCACCCATGCTTCAGGGTGGCTAGACAAATTGGAGGCATAGAACATCTCTTAGGGTGCAATCCTTGACGATTCATAGCGATTTCAAGATGCAAAGAATCTCATCACAAGGGACAGAATAGCATGTATGTTTCTCTGAGCTTCTTGAGCTGGGGGGTGCAAACAAAAGATTGACCTTGACCTCGTTCTCTTTGGGATGAGATCTGATGAGTTTTGGGCATCGAGTATTTATTGCAATGCTGTCAGGAGCGACTCCAAATGGCGACCACATCGGCTCTGGAGGCTTGGGCCCAATGCGCTGACTACGTTGTGGATTGCACGGATGATGCAGCTAGGCTGAGGTGGAATTTCGTCTCCCCTCTCCCCCAGCGCTTCAATAAGATGTCTTCAAAGCGGTACCCCTTGATGGGCAGTTTCTACAGTGACAAGGAGGGAACAGTCTCTCACAGGGCGGAGGACACCATGAAATTTCGTGGTTCTGTAGCACAAATAGCTGGTCCACCAGAGGGAATAGTCTCTAGCAGGGTTGGGTCACTCCAGGGAGCTCATGCTGTGCTGCACACCTTCTGCCTTTTCTCATTGTAAAGCCCTCATTAACTTGATGGATCGCTGAATCGCAATAGAGGTCGCCACAACTTCACAGGCATGTCCAGCATGCATGTTGTGAAACTGCATGCAATTCAGATACATTTAAAGTGCCTTCCAAGATGAAGATCAATTGGGTCTGATCTATGATCTCCTTACATTGCCCAGAATTGGCCTCCAATCCTGCCAGCAATTCTGCCTACTCTGGATCTATGTCTACCTCCAATTCTCCCGATCGCTCAATAAACCATGACTCGCCAACCCCAAATGCAGACCTACACCCCTGGCCCAAAAGCATCGAAGCCCTATTCTCGACATCGCAGGCCACTTTTCGAGGCGTTTTTGGAGGCAGTACTGCCACACATCTCTGCCAGCCCTCTCGAAGTGGGGGATGATGATGCGTCTGATGCACCAGTGCCAAGCTACACAGAGGCGCTGCATGAAAGCAGCAGGGCGCTTGGGTTTGGACGCTACGTAAGCTGCATACACAGAGCCACCACCAGCGGCCACTGCTCCCTGGAGGTAACCCAAGACTGTGCAAAATGGCCGATGGTTTCTTTGGTGGGAAGCGCGTCAAAATCACGTTTAGATACATGTCTGTATTGCATGCATCATCATATTTTTGCTCATTCGGCTGCACACACAGAGCCAGCACCAGCACTTGCGCCTTTGATTGACGCCAGTCGAGTGTATCTGGAATCCCGTTGGGAGTATGGTGATGTCTGTAATTATGAGCACCTAATCTGCGATTGCATGCTCAATTTTATTGATAGAGTGTTGGAGTGCATGGAGGACAAGAATCCTTCAATGCAATTAAAGTGACCGTATACCTCTCCTTTTTTCTAATAAGTGCATATCTACATTTTGATGCGACACCTCATTGGAATGCACAAGCTTTCCCTTTATTACTCAGCCCCGGATTGAAGGTCAGGACAGAGAGGTGCTGAGAAGCTGATTTTCACTCCATGACAAACAAGCCACTGGCATCTGGTAACGGATGCTACATGCAAGGATTAGCACTCATTCCTGTCCAGTCTGCCTTGAGATGCCCGGTGATTTACATTTCCGAGACAGGAAAAGAATTACCCAAGAAATCTTACCCCAGAAAAAGCAACGAATAATTGCAGTTCTGAATGTGTGTGCAGGGTGCAATAGCCGCACTGAGCGGAGAGGGTCTCCACAAAGATTTCACCCCGGAGACCTGCAGCCAGATGTTGAGCATCTTCGAGGCGGCTTCCAAGAGCGGCCACACCAGGGGGGCACCTGGGAAGCTGCGATTTGTCATCAGGGCCCTTGCAGGAAATTTGGAGACCCTGTTTGCCAGTCTAGGGACCTCTGAGGCCCAGACAAGCGCGGAGGTACATCACCTGTCCATATCTCTCTGGTAATACGAGGACAATCCTGTGTCGAGAGTTTGAAACAGCAATGATCTCAGAGGTCAACTCATTGCATTATTTTCTAACAATTCTGTATAGACTCTCGATGTTGGACCCAAACATTCAGTAGCCCTATTTCTGGGATGCCTCCGGTGTGAATCAAGACGACAGTCCCGCACCTTCTGCTTCTCACTCTTTCTCCCTCCCATGTATACTTATTACCTTGAATTGAGTAACAGATGTCTGTTTTAAAGGAAACGTAACAAATAATTGAAGGACTGCTATTCAAATTCCCACCCCAATAGGATTCGAGAGACTTAACGACTGGGGGTTAACATTGCAGATGATATGCTGTGATGCAGTGATTGTCCTCTGATAAGATCTTTGGACGTGCGAGAGACAAGTTCACGCCGATCTCTCAACACATATCACCCACCAGACTCTGGTCGCAAATTGGATGTCGGGGCTCCTTGTGCAGGAAACATTAGAGTGGGTGAGGGGACTGGCAGTGTCCGGGCTGCAGAGCACTGAGTCGAGACTGGAGGGGGCCATGCTCCTGAATCGCTGCACGAAACTTGGGATGAAGCTGGGAGTGGCCCCTCCCCCCCAGTTCCTGAGCCACATTGTTCAGACCCTGCAGAACTTCTTGGATGCCCAAGTGCCCCCCCCTCCTGGCTCCTATCTCAAGATCTCTTCAGATTTGAATGACGAGAACTTTTGAATAGCAAAGATGGAAGCAAGCTTCCACAAAGATGTCTTCCTACATTGTATGATAACAGTGACAAATGAAATATCTGCTGCTGCAGTCTTCATTATCTTCAGGAAAATTACCTACCAAACAAACAACAAATGCATTTTTGTTTGTCAGTGCTCAACCTTTCAGTTACTGAGAGACTCCTATGGATGCATCCCGACATTTGAGATTGTTCAAATTATGATAAACTTCTCAGGGGAACACCGAATCCCTCACCAAGTTTTACTGGTGATTTCTGAGTTTCAAATGTGCAGGTGGAAAGTGAATTGATCCAGGCAGTCACCTGTGCCCTGAGGGGAGAGCCCCTTACGCTGGTCAGGGAAGCCCTAGAGGGCCTGCTTCCCGGCTTGAGAGAAACTCTGGAGGGTCTTCACCCCCCGTCACTGGGACGCTCGACCCTGGGCAACCCCCTTTTGCAGAGAGCCACCCAGCTATTACACCGGCTTCATGAGGTCATGAGTGTGGTGAGTAATCTCAAGTATCTTGTTGGTGAAAATACTCCCTCAAACTTGATCAGTTGGCACAACTGGTTATTTTAAATTTCACTTCATGTGGGTAACAGGAATGTCAGCTTCGACCGTCGTCACTACTCTATCTGAAAATTGATATCTTTTATGAAGTTTGATTATTCATAGTTCCAACTTCCAGATGTACAGTACTGTAGTCAAGATTGAATTTTCGTCCATCAAATATGCCACTGCATGTAGGACAAGCACAGGGATGGTCGAAACTACTTCCAAGCCAGCCTTTTTTGCTTTGCACTACCTAGGGTGATTTTCGGAGATTTGAGGTGCAAAGCCTGCTGAATGGCCTTTGTACTTCAACTGTCCAAAAATTGCCCATCATATACTCTGTGCCCTACAGAGCCTGACAAACACAACCACACAGCAAGAATCAGCAGACTATCTTCCACTGGTCGTTGGAACATGCCATGCATCAATGCTGAAGTCTCGTGTGTCCGCTTTCTATCCTCTGCAGCAGACAACAGTTGATGGAATTAAAAGCACCACCCCTTGCGATTGCCCGCTGTAGGCGTCAGATAATACTGGGTATGACATGGTAGCAGCTGCGAGTGTGGAGGTCCTGCGGGTGATCTGGGGCAACGTCTGCCCCGTCCTTGCAGTGCCTGAGGCAGCCTCCCTACGATTGGCCGCTGCGGAATGCTGTCTGGCCGGAACTCGCTGCAGCAGTGAGACGGCCGCGGCCACTGCTGGCCTCTGCTGTCCAGCGGTGGCACACCTGGTTGATCTGGAGCACGGTCAGCCCCCTCCCCCCCCCCCCTCCTGGCTCCTATCTCAAGATCTCTTCAGATTTGAATGACGAGAACTTTTGAATAGCAAAGATG
>QAXI01000395.1:600023-618877 GCA_004335615.1 Chloroidium sp. JM
CCCCCCGCAGGCAAGATCCGCCCCCACCTCTGTCATCGATCTCTGGCACTGGCACAGGCACAGATTCAATCCGGATTTCTTCATTCACCCTTCATCATCCTGGGTCTTTGATTGCCTCCATGATCATTTCTGGACCGACAGCAGTAGTACGACTTGATTATCACTGCAAAGCTGCCCTGTAATCGTTTGCACAGGAGCCAATTCAAAAGGTATTTGAGGAAAGGTGAGGTCTGAATGTGGATTCCTGCTGGGGGCTGAGAATGAATTAGGGCCTGCGGTCTGAAAAGGCCCTCACGCCTTCCCTGGCCAAGAGAGTTCTGCATGAGCAACAACATTCAAATTCTTAACTGGAGAAGCCTTCATTGAATCCCCAAATTCTGCAGGTGGCTGAGCAGGGAATAGGCCCAGTGCTGGGATCCATAGCGCAGGCTGGCAGCATCGTGAAGATGCTGCAGTCGCACTACGCCAAGGCCGTCGCACCCCTCCTGGAGGACGTCCCCCAGATGGCACAGGTGCTTCTTTCTGCCTTGCTTTTGCTTCGGTATGGCGCTGACTAATGGGTGGGGGAAGGAGGAGGGCTCAGAAGGTGGTTTGGTGATGACACAGGTGCCTGCCTTTGCTTGCTTGGGTACAACAGTGAAGGCGGAACATATGATGGGGGGGGGGGGTCAAGATATCCCGCAGGGTCTTCTGGGGAGTGGCATGTCTGAAAGTGGACAGCTTGAAAGCCATTGAGAAGAGTGGGTGCCTGTCTGCTCCCCTCTTTGATGGTCCTGCGGGCTGGCATGCCCCTGGGGAACTTTGGATTGATGTCGAAGGCTCCAAAACCGGCAAGGCAGTGCAATGCAGGCTCTCAAGAGTACCTTTCGTGTGATGCAGGATTGCTCAAAGGGATTTGCCGCCATGCTGCGTGCAATAGAGGACTGCATCATCAGCAATCTCAACGCAGCCATCACAGACTTCTTCACTACGGTGGCTATTTCTTCCCCCCTATTCATTGCATTGTAAAACGAAGACCCCCCAAACCCTCCTTGTCTCCTCCTCCTCATCAAATTGTTTCAATCGCCCCACCCCCCCTCCGCGCCTTCCCTGCCACATGTAGCCTACTTCACTTGAAGTTCATGCAAAGAAATGCACCATGTCCAATCGTGACGTTGCCATCACTGGAAATTGATAGCATGACGGCTACGCTGACTTTGACTTCTCGAACACCCCAACCACTTGCCTCCTATTCCCTCCTTCCTCTGATTACATCGTCAGGGAACTCATGTGCTGCTTATCCCATAGCTAAAGATTCCATTCGAGATGCAAACCTCTGGGAGCCCTCCCCTGATCCCCTCTTCTTGCCCCCAGACCAGTCAATCCCTGGACTTTGGCCTGCCCTGAAACCAAGAGGAATGAGTGTTATGTGGCTATGCAGGCGCACAACATCCTGCAGAACGAGCAGAAGCGGGCCGATTTCCGCCCCTCGGAGGACCAACCCCCGCCCCTGGACCAAGCCACCGAGGCCTGCTCCCTGGTGTCGTCCCTCTTTGCGGCGGTCCTCAAGGAGGCTTCCCAGACCTTGCAGGCCTCAAACCTGGTCTCATTCAATGCCGAGGTAGGCTTGTTCCTCCAATTCAGGGCTTGGCTTGTAGGGCACGAAGGAGGGAGGGTGGGGCACAAAGGGAGGAGGACGAGCTCAGGGGGGCCCGCGGGGGAAGAGGGGTGGGGGGGAGAAGGGGAGACATCCTTGACCTTGTAAGCCTCCGATTTGGTAGATCTCGATTCCCTAGGGGGCGCAATGCATGGGGCAGGGAGGAATTCCAAGGAGGTCGGGGCTCATGAATCCATCTGGACCTTGCAAACCGCCCATGCGAGGCACACCCAATCCCTAGGCAAAGATATGTGCTGCACAACAAGATTTGTTCACACCTCTTGTGCAGTGTGACAACGACAATGATCAGGATACAGTGAGCACTGACATGATTTACCTTTGCCACTCACTTCGCTTGATTGCGAATCGGGGGGAGGGCCCACAAGACAATGGAGGAGTATCAGAGCTGTGTTTGATCAATGCACCCACTGTAAATCGACAGTCATGCTCACTGAATCCCCCTGCCAGCAGATCGGTGAGAGGGCCCACAAGATGTTGGAGGAGCACATGCTGCGGTTCACTTACAGCTCCACGGGGGCGCTGCGTCTGAAGCGGGACGTGACCGAGTACGTGGAGGCCCTGGGGGCGGCCGTGGGATCCCACCCAGTTGTGCGGGCCGATTTTGAGGAGCTAAAGGGCAAGGTGAATTGATTTTCCTACCTGAACAGCAAAACTTCTGTATCATATTTGAATATTAAAAGCGTGATTGGACGAGACTCGCATGTAGGCATCTGTTATTGCACTTTGCTTGCGCACAAGTGATATTTTCCATCAACACCTGGAAAAAACGGGAGAGGGTAGGTCCCCCATAATGCTGATTCCAGGGAGCTACAGGACAGGAAGAGGTATCGATAAAGTCCCTTTCACCGTTATTAAATGAAGCGGTCCACAGAGTTGCGAGTCTGGAGGGTGTGAAAAAGGTGGTTTATGCGGTAAGCAGAAGAGGACTTCGGGGAAGAGCGGGGGAAGGGAGGGGGGGGGGATGTTGGCCATGTCAATATGTCTTCAAACCTGCTCAAAGGCGGTGCAACCTGCTGCTTCCAATGTTACTAATCGATTGCTGTCATTTCCTGTGCCACCATGTCAGGTACAGTTAAATTTTCATAGCACCCGCACAAGGTGCATTTCAGAGAAGTATGATCTGGGTGCAACTCGAGGCTTTCACCAGCTGGAAGATCATGAAGACTTCAGGATGCCCAAAGAGCATGAATCATGCAATCACGCATGAATGGAACAGAACTCCAAGCATGCTTTCACTGTAGGTGAACATCCTTGTGGTGGCACCTGATAGCCTGCTGCCTCTGGTTGACAGCAGCTTGCGGCTGTCGCACGCTCAAGCGCTGCAGTACGTGAAGCTGCGAGACGATTTCAAGACCGCCAAAGTCCAGGGGAAACCTCTGGCGCTGCTTTTTTCCAGCGACTGATCAAGGGAATCCATATGAAAAGAAGGGAGGGGGGCGGGGGGGGGGGGATGCCTGCAATTTGCTCAGGAATGTGAAGATACCCCAACCTTGGGGGTTGTGCTGGTCTCTGTTGCTTGTTTTGGCTGTCACCACTGTTATGAACATTTTCCAGGTTTTGGTGCCCTGAGGTGGGGATGCGACTCTTAGGGAAATTGGCCTTCTGAGAGCCGGCAGAGACTGTTGTCATCAGGTGTCCTGTTGAGCATAGCAGGAATGAAGCTCCGGAACACATGCAGTCAACCTTCTAGTTCAGGCTGACAGTGTAGAGATTTGATGCATCATGTGCCTTTCATATCCGTCTGCAAGACATGTCAGTTGCTGTACATAGGCCATAGGCATACACAAGGATTTGTGGTTGGGTATCTGTTCCCTTCAATCTGCAGCTGCATGGTCTGCCGCGTGGTACTATACTAGTAGAACAACCTGCTACACAACGCTTGGCCGGGTTGCAGAAGGACACAAGCAATAGTTGGTGGTGTTTTCTTTGCGTCTGCAAATGCTGCTGCGTGGCGGCAAACCCAGCCTGAAAATAGCTCCAAAAATTGGCGTTGCCTGCCTAAAAACCTGTACAGCAGGGCAGAAGCAGGGACTGCATTGCCAGGGGCTTTTGAAATGGGCAGTTGTGAGAACCAACCCCTCAATTGGCAAAAGCCCAGCCCAAAATGGGGAAAAGGTGCTGCGTCAGCAAAGCTCCTCAATAGGGGAAGCCCATCAAACTTGGAGATTAAGGACCAGGGGAGCACCGCCTAGTCTTGGGTAAGTTGCACAATCATCCCTTCGAGTTATAGCTGGATGTTGACGTGCGTCTCGTGCAAGCGAGGCAACTCATTCTGCTAAAGAAGGGAGTGAAAAGAGGCGTAGGAAACAGAAAATCTCAAGCAGAGATCCCGTTGCAGATGCACCGATATTCACCCCTTGCTGGCTCCATGGCGCCTGCGAACAGGTCTTTCAAGGAGGAACATCCGCTTGGTAGGTCACCCGACGAATTCGCTTGCAGTTAGTTTGCTGATGAAGTGAGCGGGATTTGAATAAAGCATGGTGCTGCAGAGAAAAGGCAAGCGGAGGCAGCCAGAATCAGGGACAAGTACCCTGACAGGATCCCGGTGAGTTTCCTTAGGCCTGGATGCATGATAGCATTTAGAGTGCTGTTGTGCTCATCTTGATTTTATCTAAACACCAATTCCTTCGCGCAGGTGATCGTAGAGAAGGCAGAAAGGAGTGAGATTCCTGACATTGACAAGAAGAAGTGAGTTCTTTTTCGCAATTTGAGATGCTTTCGACAGCAGATTCGAGTCTGATCATATGGACATTGCAAGAAGAACCTTCGCAGGAAGACAGACGTAGGATTGACAGTATGAAGCTTTCAGGAAACCAAGAATGCGGGCTTCCTCTAGCAAGCAGAATGCAGTGATCTGAATGCCTTTTCTGTGTTGTGCCTGATCAGTGTCACGCTGTTGGGGAACAGGATTGATGAGTCTGTATGGCCTGTGCATTGTTTCTCAAAACACCACGGTTCCACAGGTACCTGGTCCCTGCTGACCTCACGGTGGGGCAATTCGTGTACGTCATCCGCAAAAGGATAAAGGTCAGCGCGGAGAAGGCGATCTTCATGTTTGTCAAGAACTTCCTGCCACCCACAGGTATGCAGTTTCCATATTTTCCAGGCCTCTGAATTTCAGATCCTGTCCTGGTGGACAGTCCACACGAGAGTGTCCTCTCATAGGCTGAGGCATTTTATGTATGCAAAATTACATTTGGTGTGCTCAGGCCTTCACTTGAGGTCAATTTCGCCCTTTTATGTGAAATGGGTCCTTCCTCCAATATGCGTTGTCTCATCATGCTGGAGGAGAAGAGGAGGATTGATGGGCTCTCAGAACGCGAGGTCCCGTTCCCCCCCTGGGGAGCCCAGTAGGATTGAGTTTTTTTGGGTGATGTTCCAATGTTCAGCAGCCCTAGGAAGAGGTGGTGGCCAGACTGGAAAGCCTCAAAAGCGCATGTAAAGACATCCCGTCGAGGGAAGAGAGAGAGGCAGAGGTTTTCTGCTCGTCAATGTTGAGGAAAGAAGAGCAACAGACCTCTGACGTTCATGCCCCTGCAGCTTCCCTGATGTCGGACATCTACGAGGAGCACAAGGATGAGGACGGCTTCCTGTACATCACCTACAGTGGAGAAAACACCTTTGGCTGCTCATTGTAGTCAGAGAGGCGCGGTGTGTGTCTTGCCGCCTGTGCAGATTCTGTAGACTATTCCTCGTGTATGTGACCCTCGCATGTAACCCAAGCCAGCTTGTTTGTACATTGGTGCAGTTGTCATTATCGCCTGTCACGGTTTGCCAGAGTTGATAGGCTGCCAACTTGCTGCAAGGCAAGAACCGCGTTGTGTACTGCCCCTTCAGAGTAGTTTGCTGTGCATTTTCGGACAAGCCCAGGGGAGGAGAGGGTGTAAATAGACAAAGCATTTTCAAGCTTTTCGCCTCCTTAAAGATGACAAGTAAATGCCGTGCATTATCATCACTCTCCACCGCTCTCGATATACACAATCATCTCCCTCTTAAACGACGCACTTGGCAGGTGCACACAACACTATGCTGGCTTAATCCAAATGCTGGTGTGTGGTACACTTTCTGGTGTCCCAGTACAAGTAATAAACAATTTGGACAATTTGTCACATGATCTGGTACTATTCGGCTGGCGGCTTTGGGAAATTCTTGTTCCACCGTTGCGAGGGGATGGATCTGCTGGGGTAGGTGTTGTGCACTTCTATCTCTTTGCTCTTGATGAAAACCTGCAAGAGCAGCAGACGGCACATTTGGCATGCAGCGCTTTTTGCACATAAGTCCTGAAATCTCTTCTCACTCATGAACAGGAGATGCATTGCAGTGGCCGCTATTTCTTCGCCACCGTTTTGCATGGTCATAATCTTGATCAACTTGAATGATGTCTTTTTCCAAGCACCCTCTGCACCCACGGATGGAATCCTTTGCAGGAACGTCGACAATCAAATTTTGTTTCTATGCAATGAAGGGGTTCAACCGTGCTCACCGGCACTAGAATGGCTGCTGAGATGACAAAGCAAATCGCCGTATTTCTGCGCCAATGCTTGGGGTCTGCGAACCAGCCACCAGCAGGTGACCAGATACCTGCAGGCAACAGGAATAGGTTGGCTGATTTGGGCTGGCTTTATCAGCTTTTTTAAAGCCAGTCCGAATCAAGGAACCAGCTGACAGGATTGGCAGCTGTCTGCGCCCTGCATGCGCCATGTGGCCCTCTCAGTCAGAGCCTTAGGATGTCTGTGATGTTTGAAGGCCCTTGCCAAGCACTAGCACCCATGCTGATGTGCGAATTTGACGCCAGTCACTTCCAATAGAAGAGACGCAGAAGTTGGAAGTCTTGCATGGCATTACAGTCCGAGATTTGCAGATCATGATGAGCCGTTCAACACTGAAGCTTTGCCTCAGCTGGTGACATAGGGAGTGCGAGGCCAGTGTTGACTCACAAAGCATCAGGGTTCTTTGAATGGCTAGTCTCTCATGTGCAATGGCCATGAACGGATCATGATGATCACTTCGTCATCAAACAGACCAGTAATTAGCCGCTACCAGATGCACAGGCATCTCCCAAACCACTTCTTCCGCTGAAAGGCAATTTGCGATCACAGAAACGAAAAGAGGGTCAATAGAAAGATCAGGCACTTGCGAGAGGGCTTACCCTGTGTGGGATTACCACCACCACCACCACCCATGAAGAGATGTATCTCTGGAGTCACCAATAGGTTCTGCTTCGGCCGCCAGCTCTCAAGTATTGCGGGCTTTCTTATCGCTTTTGGTGTGGATTTCGCTGGACTTGACAAGCCTCTTGTGCCCTTGCGAAGGACTTTGAGGCGTACCCCTAGCCCCGGGGCCTTCCACCCGCGATATTCAGGGTGAGGATTGAAGATTCGCTGCTTTATTTCTTCGCTTTCTTCCATTACAGTTGCTCCAAAATGCAGACCACCATGAACAAGTCTTTCCTGGGACAGAGCGTGGCCTTCAAGCCCGCTACCTCCGGCCGCGCCAGCTCCGTGAGTCGTCTTCCCTCAGCTGCGAAACTGCTCTTGGAAAGACCGCCGAGCCAATATCGATTGTCTGCAGCTTAGTATGAACTTTGCCGGTGCATGCAGTCCTTAATGACCATTGGTTACACGTAAAGTAGGAAATTAGATAGTTTTCACGGGAAAAAAGGAAAGATGAGCGAATGGACGCAGAAGAGAGTCGTACGATGGATCAAATTCGTAGAACCAATTTTGAGTAGCCCCGTGACTGCCACACGGCAACCTTGACCATCAAGACTGTGCAGACCATGCAGTTGCCTGGAGCGTGAAAAAAAAACAGTCTGCAGAAATCAGCTTCAAAGCTGCTCACCAGTGCTAAAACACGTGTGCAGAAGGCTCTGGTCGTTGAGGCCCGCCGCACCGCCAAGAAGGCTGCCAGCTCCACCGGCGCCTCTGTCTGGTACGGACCCGACAGGCCCAAGTGGCTGGGACCCTTCAGCGAGGGCACCACCCCCTCCTACCTCAGCGGAGAGTACCCTGGAGGTACGCCTTGACTCTTTTCTCTGATTGAAACAAGCAACACAGAGATGATGATGCAGTGCAAGCGCATGCCTATCACATGACGGCAAATCGAGAGTAGAGACAGTAATAGGGGTGCTGGAAAGGGCAAACGAAGAGGAGAGCTACTGCCATTGTTCCTCTGAGATGAATTGCTGAATCAATGCTATGATGAAGGATGGGGCAGAATTGAAACAGGTTGGCGAGGAATAGATTTCCTCACAGCAATTGAGTCTTATTTCTGGAGACTAATTGGACAGGAGAGCTACTCCTGGTGCTCCATTTGAAATTGTCGTTTACTGCAGACTACGGCTGGGACACTGCCGGACTCTCCGCCGACCCCGAGACCTTCGCCAAGTACAGGGAGCTGGAGATCATCCACGCCCGCTGGGCCATGCTGGGAGCCCTGGGATGCGTCACCCCAGAGCTGCTGGCCGGCAACGGTGTCCGCTTCGGAGAGGCCGTCTGGTGAGAGAAACATCTTACCTTTTCTTCCCTGGTGTCTGCTTGAATTCACTTCTTCAACGTTGCAGATGGGGGAAAATATTGTTTGTCAATCAATCAAAGACAAGCATGGCGTTATTTGAGAGGTTTCAAAGAAGGCAAGCATATAATTGCATCTCAGGTGGCCGGATGAAGTGGGCAAGAGGAAGGCCTCCAGAGTACAACATCTATCATTGTTGAGTGTTGCACACAGCGGCAGGCATCAAAATGGTGACACAAGCTGGAACCAGGCTTTTGTGTCTGCTTGCCTGCTTCATGAGAGATGTGGCCAAGCAGATTGAGGCTGGGTGAGTGATACTTGGTGGGCAGAAGCAATTCCACATACCATTCCAGGTAGTTAAACGACATCATGCTCAACAGGTGGAAGGCCGGCAGCCAGATCTTCGCCAGCGGAGGCCTGGACTACCTGGGCAACTCCAGCTTGATCCATGCCCAGTCCATCGTGGCCATCGTCATCAGCCAGGTCATCCTGATGGGAGCCATCGAGGCCTACCGTGTGGGCGGTGGGCCCGCAGGAGAGGGCCTTGACAGGGTGAGTCGTTTTTGTCCTCTGGACCCCCCCCCCCCCCCCCCCCCCAACGCAGACCCCTGATTTAATCACATCCCTTTCCTCTGCGACACACTATTTTTTCCTCTCTAGACATCCTATCAGAGGCATTTCGGCCTATTCCGTGGGCAGGGTGAGTCGTAATTTTATTTCCGAAATTCTTGTACAGAAGCTATGGGTCCCTGCAGTCCAGATTGCCGTCGAGCCTTGTTGCGTGCTTTCATCTCCTGCCAATGTGATGTCAAAATGACTTTATGATTTCCGTGCGCTTCCTTCACACCCAAGTATTGATTGATGTTGTTCGGTCGTGCTGAGGGGCCAGGAGGTTGGACGCAGAGGAGCTGCAAGTCATTACTGCCAGTATTTGTGCAGCAAGCCATTAATATACTCTTGCAACCTCGCCCTCTCAATCAGACTCCCTTCTTGCTGCAGGTATACCCCGGAGGCGACTACTTCGACCCCCTGGGCCTGGCTGACGACCCCGACACCTTCGCCGAGCTCAAGGTCAAGGAGATCAAGAACGGCCGCCTCGCCATGTTCTCCATGTGAGCCACCCACCTGCCTCAGAATCTCTGCAGATTGAGGTTACGAGGTGGGCATTGGGATTGCAATTCCTGCAGTCAGAAAGCCAGGCTGGCCCACGTAATATTTTGAACTACGTTTGGCCAGCGCCCCCAAACGATGTAGGAACACTTCATTAGGCTTGCGCGCAATAATGATCACACAAAGCATGCTCTAGCCCGCATGGCCTGCCTGCTTACCCTACCCAGCAGGATCTGCTTCAAACACTTGTTGTATGCGCCCTCGCCCTGCATTCCCTGGGGGCGCCACCGTTGCCAACTGCGGCCGCATGCGGCCAAGCAATGTGTTTCTGGTTTCCAACGCCCACATCCAAGCTTGAATGGTTTTTCTCTTGATGCAGGTTCGGCTTCTTCGTCCAGGCCATCGTCACCGGCAAGGGCCCGATCGCCAACCTGTACGACCACCTGGACAAGCCCTCCGTGAACAACGTAAGTACTTCTTTGCCGCAAAGCGGAATCGTGTCACTTCTTCTGCATGCGTTTCTGAAGCACAGTGCCTGACCCCGGGCGTCCTGCTGATCTGATCTCATTGTTGCAGGGATTCGCTGCCGCCACCAAGTTCGTCCCATAGATGGAGAGAAGAGAAGTCGTTGGAGGGAAGGCAACGGAGGTGTAATAAAAATGGAAAAACAATTCGCTGAAGATCCCCTTTACTATCCCTCCTCAAACTCACCCTGTAGACACCAAAGTACTCAGCACACATCCGCATCCTGAACAAGGCATTGTAAACCTGGGAGAATACAAGGGAATGCTTTCTAGCATTGCCTTGGCAGAATAAGCCCGTACTAAGGTTCCCGAAGCCAGTCTCTTTCACCATTTGAGATCTCGCCAGGCTGCAGACTGATCAGTAGCCATCTGATTGCGTATCATGTCTGCAACATTCATCACCACAGAAATGCACATGTCGTGTCCAGAAGCTTGTGGCTGAATGGAGAATGGAGCACTCAGTGTTTCAGCAAACTTCACACTAGTACACAAACGCAACACGACTTCACCACATTTGTGCTGAATCTCTCAAATCGCTTCCCAAACCAGGCATCCTTCACACAAAAATGTCTTCTCTGTGAACTGGACTACCAACACAGCAAGTCAACATCCACCCTTTTCCAGGCAAAATTTCGAAGTAGCAGGACTGGTCCTGGATGTTTCTGCCACCGGCATGCAATCCATGCAGGAGATGGGAGGCCTGTCCTTGCCCGATAAATCCAGATGTAAATTTGGACAGGTTTTGACAATGTTGACAATCACAGCAGAACTCTCACAAGACCAGCACATGTCTTTCAGATTGATTCGCGCAAGCGAGAGATATTGCAACCTGGACATTGGAGCCAAAGTGTGTAGATCGCTCTCGACCATTTGCAACTTGTTGTTATTCATACACAAAACACGGAGATTGGTCAGTACTGAAAGCGCCCCAGGCAAGCCAGTAAAATAATTCCTATTCAAATTCATGTACTCCAGGGAAGTAAGAGACACTGCCACTGAAGCTGGCAGCTGGTTCAGTCTGCAATGCGTTACCTGAAGTAATCTTCATTTCTGCAAGACCACCGAGCCGTCCAAAATTGAAAGGAGCTGCACAACAACCAATTTCAGAGCAATAGCTGACACATTATATTCTGCACAACTATTTGCATAGCTATGGCATAGAAGGACATTGCCCCTCACGATATGAAGATTGCCCAAACAACTTGATTGGTTTCCAAAATATGCCTTGAATTATTGACAAACCTGCAAGGTGAAAGGGATTCAAATTTGAAGAGGACAAAAACAAATACAAACTCACTTGATGTTTCGCGTTGATGACATGGCGCATGGGTGGACTGACCAAGCAACCACTCGCAGAACAACATGGCAAGACAAAGACAAAAGCGAATTGGCCCTCACCGGCAATTGCCACCTGTTGGCGGTCGAAAAGTTGAGACTTGTCAAAGAAGGCAAAGCCGCAGAAAGTGCAGTCTCCTGGCTGCCCTTTTGCAAGACTTTCAAGGTCATCCATTTGAGCTGGGGAAGGCTTGGGAGCGTGTGCAATGCAGAGGAGGCAATGTGGACCGACAAATGTGTCAAGCTTGTAAGCACAGCCAAGCTTGAGGGGGAGACAGGTGCTCGCTTTAAAAACTGTACTGTGCCACGCACTGTTAGATCCCTGCAAGCACATCCACCTTCGTCAGAGGCGTGATCAACAGAAAACAGAATCCTGTCTGGAAATGAGCATGTGAGACCAGTAAACCCTACCACCGTAATCCACCCTCAACCTACTCCCCCCCCCCCCCCCCCCTCCCCTTTCCCTTCACATATCCATCAAGAGATCCAGCTTATATAGGACCTTTTTCTAAATTGGGAGGCCAGAAATTGCTACTTGCGGATTGACATCAGGTGGATGTGAGGTGCTTCTCTGCCGGACAGATCTCTGGCCAAACATGAGGTTCAAATGCTTTGCTGTGAACATCACCCTGCCATTGCTTCGCATCTCTCATATTACTTTTTCTCCCCTGCGTGATATGATGCGGTCGTACCTCAGATCTTTCAAGAGTGACAGAGGCTGGAAAAATCAGTGGATGGCTTCCCTCTGCTGAATAACTCAAGCTTTTCGAGCCTTGTGAGTGTGGCAAGGCAGTCCACAAGTCCGCTGCCCGTGCCTCATGAGCCTCCTCCAATATCAGGTCAAGCCCCAGCAACTGCACTGCTTGCAAGTAAGGGAACAGAGCAGTCCAAATGGGGGCTCGAAAGCTAAGCAGGCACCCTCTTGCTGTTCGAAAGCGAGCAAGGTACCCTTTTAATGCAAACCACCATCCGTGCACAAGAGCACAAGGCTGCTCCAATCTTGCAAGTCGCAATACAAAGTATGGGATCCCACGCATCAAGGGAGACAGGCGGTGGATGGGAAAGAGGGTGAGTGTCTTGCTCGCAAAGAGTGGAGGCCAGAGAGCTTGGACGCTTCAGTCAGATCCCAGACAGCAAGCTCTAGCTGACAGAGTTGACTCAGCTGGCCGACAGATTGCATCACTGCCTCGATTGACCAGCAGTAAGGAGCGCCCCTATTTTCAAGCATTGCAGCCTTTCTGTGGCCTCCATCAGAAGCTGCGGAAGCAGTTCCGTATCTGCACCCTCCCAATACTTGCCCTTGTTTTAATCGTTGTGCACATTCAGTTCCTCCACTGAGCTGGCAACTCTCCGGAACCAATTTGCCGTCGATTCTGTGATGCTATGCTCTGAATTAATCAGCCACTTGGTGGGCTGCGGGGGGAAGTCCTTGTAAAACTGATTGAGTCGCTTGTTCACCAGAGGAATGGTTCGGCACCTGCAAGGGACATGTCACACAGGAGGCGTTGACATTTGCCACTCCAGAACAAGTGACATGTATCAAGGTTTGCTTGATAGACTCATGACTGACGGCAGTTTCAAGAAAACTCAAGTGATTGCCCGCAGGTCACTACCAACAGGCTTGCTTGATATGCTGCCTTGCAATGCTACGCTCTGACAAAGATAAAGACGTTTGGCGGGTGGCCTGTACCTTTCTCTCGTGTCGAGTTTCTCTAGGATGCGCCCCACTAGAGCTTCAGTAAGAAGCTCCTCGAATCTGACTCGGCGCGCCATGACAATCGAGACGTGAGGAAATCTGCTGATAGGACTTTCCGCGTGCGACAAATTCGTGTTCGGGCAAGGTGGGTGAGGAACATGGGAGCTCCGTCATAAGGGGGAGGGGAGGAAAGGTCTCCAAATGGGGTGGGGGGGCTTTTTTTTGGAAGATTCGCTCCAACATCCCAAACCCCAACCCCAATCAGTGTCCTGGAACTCATCAACTTTCAGTCTGACCATTGACCTCAGAGAAGTGCACGTCAACGACCATACCCTCACCGGACCAAAACGCACATCTCCAGGCCGGGAGCTTTTGTTTGAATACGGGTGACTTGTCTTGAAGCAAGAATTGCTACACTCAGCGCAACAGGAGTTTACATAGATCTTCACATTTGTGGTCATCAACTCAGATCAGTCTGAAAGTTTGTCACAGTTTCCATATAACTTGCACCATCCATGTAGTGTCCTACCACGACAGCAGGTCACAGTACGCCCTTGACTAGTCAAGAAGGAGCATGCTTTGAGTTCCTTAAAATATGGCAAAGCTGACCTCCATTTGCCAATACTGCTGAATTCTGCCATTGGGATGCATCCCATTCAGGGGGAAAAAGGCATGTCCCTGCCCAAAAAATCCAGATGTAAGCTTGGGAAATTTTTTATGATGGTGACCATCACAGCTGAACTTCCGCAAGTCCAGCACATTATGTCTTCTCGATCATCTTGCGCAAGGGAAAGATACCGCAGCTTGGACATTGGAACCAGAGTGCACAGAACGCTCTGGTCCAGCTGCACCATGTGATTATCCATGATTAGAGTACGGAGATTAGTCAGTGCTGAAAGCGTCCCAGGCACGCGAGTGAAGTTATTGCTTTTCAAATCCAAGTATTCCAGGAAAGGGAGAGACCCTGCCACCGAGGCTGGAAGCTGGTCCAGTCCACTTCGCATCAATTGCAGTACTCTCAACTTCTGCAAGTTTGAAGCACCGCCCATGATTGTCTCCAGCTGCGGGACAACCACTTTATTGAGACGAATCTAATAGAGCCTGTGTTGCACGATAGCATGGAGGATTTGCACCTCTTGAGACAGGCAGGACATGACAAGCCATTTGGCCCCTCTCATTGCTATCATTACCAAAATTTGCAACTTGTAATCAAGTGCAGGAAAGATCAGCAAGACGAGTACAAAAGAAGTGCAGATTGGCTCTCACCGGCAGTGTCCATTCGTTGACATGTAGAGGTTTGTCAAAGAGGGCAGAGCCATGGAGAAAACTGTCTGCCCTCTGCTGCTTTTGAAGAGATTCAACTGCAGCTGGGGCAGCTCTGGGAGACTGGGAAGTGTATGCAAGGCAGAGGAGGCGACACGGACTGACAAACATGTCAGCTTTGTCAGCACAGCCAAGCTTGAGTGGACGGGAGTGGCTATCTCCAAGAAGTCTTTTGAGCCTTGCACTGTGAGGTCCCTGCAAGCATATGCATATTTTTGTCAGGAGCACGATCAACGTGACATCTTCATGGTCATGAGAATGTGCATTAATCGATGTAACGCCCCGCACCCCCCCCTTCTCCCTTCGCTCTCTCTTCCCATTCCATCGCATCTTTGTTCACATCAAAATGAGAGGCCAGATAATGTCAAAAGTTGTATATTGGACAGCTCCTCTGCCTGACAAAGTCTGGCCAAACATAAGGTTCAAAGACCGTGCTGAGAAACGCACCCCGCACTTGCCTCCTACTTACCAGGGTGACAACCCAGAACATGTCAGTCACACCTCTGGCCTTTTTGCCAGCGTAAGAAAGACTGTATTCCGCCGATATGAGATGGTGCAGACATACCTTTGATTTTTCAAGAGCGACACAGGCTGGAAAACCGGCGGAGGGCACTCCGTCCGCCCAAAATTGTAGCTCTGTGAGGTATTTGAGATTGGCCAAGGCAGTCCACAAGTCCGCTGCCCGCGCCTCGTGAGCCTCCTCCAATAACAGTTCAAGCCTCAGAACCTGCACTGCTTGCACTGTCAATAGAAAAGAGCACAACCCTGAGCGGGAGTTCAAAACCCAAGCAGGCCCCTTCTTGCTTTTGGAAGGCAATTTTGCACCAGATATAATTTGGTGTGGAAACACAAATAACTTGCACGAAATAGTGCAGGTCTGCTTCTTTGTAATCTTACAAACCGCAGTAGAGCACAGATTCCTAAGCAACAAGGCAGAAAGGCGGTGGATGGGAAGGTTGTAATTGGCTTGCCTCTAAAGAGTGAAGTCCAGAGAGATGGGACGCTTCAGTCAGATCCCAGACACCAAGATCAAGCCGACAGACTTGGCTCAGATGGCCGACAGATTGCATCACTGCCTCGATAGACTGGCAGTAGTACAAAGCCCCTAATTCCAAGACTCGCAAGCATTCATCGGCAGCCATCAGAAGCTGCGGAAGGCAACCGGTATCTCCGTCCTCCCAAAACTTGTCTGCATCGCCTTCATTATGGACATACAGTTCCTTGACAGACCAAGTCACCGCCGATTTTGTGATGCTCTGCTCTGAATCAATCATCCACTCTGTGGGCTGCGGGGGGAAGTCCTTTTGAATTTGGTTTAGTCCCTTGCTCACCAAAGGAATAACCTGGCACCTGCAAGGGAAATGTCATACAGGAGGCATTGACATTTGCCACTCCGTTACAGTTGACATATTCAACGATTTGCATACTGGAACTCCTGACTTGCAGCAGTTTCAAGAAAACCGAAGTGAGTACCACAGGTCTCCACCAACAGGCTTGCTTGATAAGCTGCGTATAAAATTTGCGCTCGAGCAGCGACAATGACAATGGGACGGTGGCCTTTACCTTTCCCTCTCGTCTATTTACTCTAAAATGCGCCCTATAAGTTCAGGTAGGAGCTCCTCGAATCTGACTCGGTAGGCCATGGCAAGTGGAGCGAGAGAAAAGTACTGAAAAGGTGTTCAGCGTGCTCTTTCTCGACCTCTCAGACAGTCAAAGTTGCTCCATGAGGAGGGGGGGGACTCCAGGAGAGGAGAGGGGGGTAGGGTCACTTTTCTCGCGAAGATGCTTTCGGCAATCCCAGCGCACCGCGTCTCATTCGCAGACTTGCGAGCAACCGCATGACGCTTACAACCGGCCGAAGGTTGACAAGCTCGCCTAGCAGCATGCCCAGTCAATAGTGCGACCTTGTTAAGCAAAGCCCAATGGCACGTTTTCTGAGCAGTCTGGGACTCTCCGTCCTGACTGTCTCCCTCTCTTTCATCGTCTTAGCTGCTGTAGTGTCACCACCGAAAATAGAGAGGACTGCTCCATACGTAGGTGAGCTTGGTGCCTATTGATTTATTTCTCACGATGATGCTGTCAATCTAGGAAAGCACTGGAAGAGTCGACATGTAATGTTGAAAAATTATGTGACATGCAAGTTGTGATGCCGGTGCAGCTACACACGACGGCAGATCGATTAGCTATGAGATACGGGGAGACAGTAAAAGGGCGAACTGCATCATTTGGATGCATGGAGTCATGTCATCAAGATATGAATCACAAGCTGTAGACGAGGTGAGGAAATCAAGGAAGTGCTTGCTCGAGGCGCTGCAGTCATACATTTCAGAGCTCCTCTCATGTCGACATCTCATGCTGATGGCCATTGGTGTCTTGGCGATCTTGCAAGGCCATAAATTAACACTATAATGCCAGATCGCCAAATGCACCTGAACATTTCTTAATAGCCCACCCAGTGACCAAGGTGGCCAAACAATCCAAGCAGGGATTGAGGCAAATCGTCTATGCATCTTGCCTGATGCTGTCATTTTAAGAAGGTGTAATCCTGCAGGGCCTCCTGGCTGACCTGGATGCTTACGTTATCAGCTTTGACAGGCCAGGTCAGGCTTCCACCAGGCAAATAATGTTATGAGACCTTCAATTCTATCCCATGAGAAACACTGGATAGCAGCGACTTCTGGCACCGTCAAGCTATTTTGCAAGATGAATTGTCAGAACACCGCTACATGGTTGCACTGCACTTCACACCACTCTGGCTGTGAAATACATCTCGGAGCAATGCTGCAAAGGCACAGTACAGGCACAGTAAGAAGGGCGCGCTCAGCATACTAAACTGTGCCCACACGATTACTGAGCTGGACAGCAATTTATGTCCCATACTGCTTGAATACCCTCCTTTACTTCCTGCTGGATGTGCAGTAGATCCATTCCTCTTTGGATCCATCAGGAATTTGTGGGCAGGGTATGGGGAGAGCTCGACAAAGAAGGGAAGGACGTACGAGTCGGCAGTGGAGGATGTGGAGGCTCTGGCGGATCAGCTGGGAGTGAAGCGCTTCTTTCTGGCGGGGGTGTCTGGTGGAGGGCCCTACGCGCTGGCGGCAGGGGCGATCATCCCTGGTCGTGTGAGGGGGATCCTGCTGCTCAGTGCTGTCGGCCCAGACAGTGCGACCCCCCCCCCCCCTCCCCTCTCCCTTCTTCCTGTGGCTGATCAGATCGCCTCTTGACAGCTAGTCCTGGTATGAATTTTGGAAGAATGGGAGTTGGGAATGGGTCCTCTCTGCAACTCTCAGCCTCCCACACCTGAAGCTCGGTACCTTTAGGTTGTATTTGTCAAGCTCTCCTTGCTTCCATCATGGCATGGCTGGTCGCAATTTCACCCCTTTTTCTCAATCTGAGGAGGAAGGTTTCATAGATTTGTCAAGAAGGACATGGGAGTAGCTGTCTGTATTAGCTAATAGTAGCAAAGAAGATGAATTTGGAAGTAGTCACTGAGAACGATTCTTGAACACCACAAAGGTTTCTGTGAGGCTGCTCACTTGAAAATCACAATAATACCATGCAGCGCATGTCGAAAAGTTGGGTTTCCTTTTCCCTAATAAAAAATCCGGCTAAAAATAGCTGCACATTTTCCCTGCATCAAACACAGGCAGAGGGTTTCTCTTGTGACATAATTGATCTTAAAGCCATTGGATGGCATGTTTGTGACGCTGCTGCCTGTGTGCAGCTCTGGATGCGACCAGATTTGCGCAGCGGGAACGACCTGCGTGGCTGGATGAGGTGCTTTCGCGCCCCTGGGCGGTGACGGTGGGGCGGTGGGTGCTGGAGTCGTACGCAGGGGGACGCGCGTTGTACTCCGCATGGCTGGAGGGTTTTGCCAGGACCGCAGTGTCCAGGCTCTCGGCAGTGGATAGCAGGTACATCATCACACTGGCAGTGATTTGGTGAATTAGCAGTGGGGGGAGGGGGTGGGGGAGATATTTTGGGGATGTTTGGTAGACTGCAACCATAAGTGCTTGTTCTGGTGGACACACGACAAATTGATTGAAATGGCCTCCATCACATCATAGTGGACAAATTGATGAGGTGTACACAGGATGTCACTTGCAAGCTTGACAAGCCACACCCTCTCCACATGCGCCCTCCAATTGTGCGCCGTCCGGACACCAAACCCCAGGGAGGCGAGCCAATCTGGGCATGCGTGGGATGCATTGACGTCTTTGAAAATGATTGTTGCTGCAACTGCATCATTTCTTTGTCATCCCTATGACACACCTTGTGAGGCGAGCCGCTCTGCAGGTGCGTGAGGAAAAGGAGCAGTATCTACACCTTGAAGCTTGTTCCCGAGAGCATGAAACAGGCCACAGCCACGGCCCTGCTGCAGGTCAGGAACAGTGGGAAATGCCACCTGTTGGCTGCCAATCGCAAACATCATATTCATTGTTTGTAGTGCCTGAAGTACTGCTCTATTCTTTGTACAAGGAGATAGAAACTTCATAGAGTGGAGAAACCTTGGTACCTCAGGGTGAATAAATCAAGTTCCTGTGCTGCAGGACCTGCTCCTCATCGTCCGGGCGTGGTCGTTCAACCCCTCCCACATCCCTGCCCACCTGCATTCAGCGATCCATATCTGGCATGGCACGGAAGATCTGCAGGTCAGATTCCTTTATTCCCACTTTGCCTCCCCCCCCCCCTCCCC
>QAXI01000395.1:625973-651568 GCA_004335615.1 Chloroidium sp. JM
ACCTCCCCGACCCCCACCCCCAAAAACAACAACCCCGTTCCGCCCCCATACCCCTGTCCCCCTCCTTTGATCTCCGTTACCTGGATTACCACATCTCAGCATCAGGTTTTGCCCCTCGGCATGCATAGGATAGACCAAATCATTCATATGGAAGGATTTGAAAGGCCAATGAGGGGCTTCCTGAATCTAGCGTACTAGGAGTCTACAACAGAGCTGTCCACTGGCTGATGATGAGCTGGAGATAGACAAAGGTACATTGTGTCCAACCAATCAGCAAGACATGACTGAAAGACATCTGCAGGGACCCAGAATTCAATGAGACGACCAGGGGCCACCTGAATTTGGCGCTGTCGGTCGAGATGGATGAGGTCAAGGCAGGCTCCATACACGGTGTGCTGGGGCAGACTACGCCCGACAGGGCCCCTGTGGCAGCCACCCTCCCTGACGAGCTGCAGGTACACTCCATAATGCACCACATCCCTGCTAAGACCCCTGCTAAGACTTCTTGGGAAAGGAATGTGAGGGACACATTGGAGGCAGAGGAGACTCAGCTCAGGAAGGCATCATCAATGAGCTGTTGAATGATTTTTGGGGGCTGGTTTTGAGGAATGTGAAGCATGGCACAGGGGATGATACACTAATGCTGGAGAGGAAGCTGCACATGAGCAGAGACATTGAATGGGATCCATGCTCTTTCCATGTATGCATGACGGTGAACAGGGACATTGCACTACATGATGCCTAGTCTTGTCCGCCTTAATGTTGCCTGCCCTATAACACAACCTCAAATCAGGGCATTAGTCTGACCAAAGAATGTTGCAGACGGTGTTCCTGGGAGAGGGCGAGCCCACCGACTACCAGGTCTCCACGCTACTTTCAGATGACTTCAAGTACAACCAGTACCATGGAGGGGAGCCAGTCAGGAGGTCCAACACAGACTGGAGGAATACCGATGGTCCGAAATACTGAATACAAGGCCCAGGATTTCTTCCCTGCCACCATGCCAGTTTTGATGCCAGTCTTGTGGTCCAGACACCCACAGCTGCGCCGTGTCAGTAGACAGTACAGATATGACAAGGCACGTATTAATTTGTGTCCTTACCAGGCGTCTCCTTTCTGGATGACGCTGGGTGGCTCTATCTATTCATTTTTATCATCTTTACTATACTGTTGGGTGGCAATCTTCAAGGAATACGAAGCTTGCTCATCACGCGTTCATTGTCTCTATGAAATGCTAAGAAGGCTTGCCAGTCCTTCAGTCAGGGCTTGTGCGTCCATCTTCACTGTTCAGTGTTGTGCAACGCGCCGAACAAAATGATACCGCAGGGTGCGTGTCACACGTGTCCGTGTTATGATTCTTGCTTATGCCGTGAACGAGTGTCTCAAGCATTGCAAGTGGTCATCAGTATTGTGGTTTTGTTTCATGCTTGTTTATATTGGGAAGAATTTATGCGTTCAGTGCCTTCTTGCCGGAGACAGAATCAGTAGCCAGTGAACAGGCATGCCATGTGCTGTGTGTTTGACAGGCTAGGGATTGGCAAGTGCTGCATCGCATGATCATTCACATGCTTTTCTGCCTGTGTCTGTCTCTAGCTATACAGGCTTGTGCGTTACTTGTACGCTTGTGGGAAGGATCGCAAATGTAATATACGAGGATTCATTTTGGTTTGGAGGAGCACACATGCCTGCTCAGAATCTCAAACCTTCTCTCTGGTCCTGAGGCACAACACCATGGCTCATTTGTGTGCAACACCCCGAGTTTTTCTTTTTATTTCAAAATATCAAGGGGAAACCCCCACTTTTCACCAAGGCAGAAAATCATCAGGAAATTTCGTGTGCACCTTCACCCGGGTCTGCCAAGCGGAGCATCCCAGATTCGTGCAGCACGGGAAATGAGCATGAGCCTTGGCTCCAGGCGGAACTTGCTGCAGATCAGTCCCAATTACTCTGGCGCCAAAAAGGCAAGGGGCCTCCTCATCTGTGAGCAGTCACCTTCAAATTCCTGTGTCCCCTGTGGGATCCCCCCTCCTCGCGCATGCTGCACATTTGCATGCCAATCTACTTGATCAGCTCTGAGCAGCGCTATTGTGACTTGAAGCTCAAGACTGCAATGAGCAGGTACCACAGTGAATCTACATCAATACCTGCAAATGACAGCAACACACCTCAGACTGGATTCACCAGCCCGAGCAATTTAAAAAATACTGATGAATAATGAGCATGCCCAGCACAATGAACGCTCTGTGATCCAGACGACCCTGTGGGCCGCACTGCTGATGGCAATGGCGAGATTGACCCTGATGACTTTGGCTGGTTCTTCTTCTTTGCCTTCAACGACAACAACCAGCCAGGCATCTCTCTCATCCCAGGCACCTACTCGGTGGGTCTCCAGCTTCGCTCAAAACCCCACCCCACACCCTACAGTCTGTCGATCATGCTGCACACGAGACACCCAGCTGAAGAGACCTCATGCATTTCATTTAGCAGGAGGGCACAGGAACGGCTGTACAGTGCCTCAACGCAGAGGCCTCAGCCTCAACTATAAATTCTCGTCTACAACACAGTGTCCAGATTTTGCATCTGTGCACATACCTATATACAAGGGCTGAAATCTTGCTCATGGCTTCCCCCACCTATCAGAGTTTCCCCCTACAGCAGAGGGCCGATTGTACAGCCCAGATGGTTTGACTGACTTGCAGGTCGTCTCTTCCTTCAACAAAGGGTGGCAGTTCTACATGGATTGCTGGACCAACCTGGCCAGGACTGCGCCGTTTGAGGTCGACATGGAAGGCTCACGTTTATACATGGGGGTACGCAATTTCGGCCTAATTCATATGACCAGAGATGGGGCTTGAGCATTTGCATGACTTGGATTGCGTGACGCGCCTTTTTCCTCTTGAATTTGGTCAATTGCAATCCAATTCGGCAAAGAAAGTAAAGATTCTGCTCTTAAGCTGCCAGACAATTTACTCTGCAAGACACATCGAGGATGTTGCTGTTTCCAAGCGCCTGCTGCTGCCGTCATTATCTGCTCTATGGCATGCCTGAGCAATTGCCAGTCCACATCATATTCCAACCTCTCCGAATCAAGGGGGGAAACAGCCTGAGACATCATGCCTTTGACTTGCCAGGCGGATTGAACATCAGCATAGAAGTGTCTAATGTGATGAAAGGCAAAAGTGTTTGTTATTTTGCAGAATTCCAACCAAGCAGGGTTTGCCTGGGATTCGGTAAATCTTTTATTTCCTCTCTTTGCTCATATCCAAGACTGACACATTTCCTTCTTCTCATTTGCAGCATTAACTTGAACATCAGGGTGAAGAATCTTATTGCACTTTATGCTAGTTGGCAGGTGGCCTGTTGTCAGTGTCTAACATGTCAAAACCTTGGTGTTGTTGGTGCTTCAGGGAAAATGACAGTACTTATTGAGTGCCACCAAACTTGTGTATACAGTGCGCGAACGTCTTCTGGCACGGTGCAACCATGACATATGCAGCAGGCCTGCAGCCTTTCACCCAGGTCAGAACACTTCATCCAATCAAACCTCCCTACTTTCACCTTCCCTGTCTGATCCAAGACGAGGAAATCTCAACATGGCGCTGTTCAGGACAGCAATCCCACGCTCTGATTCCCTTCATCTACCATTTCTGACGTTTTAAGCCTGCCCATTCCGCACAGCACCTCTGAGACCGTCTGGAAGCAATGGGGCATGTGTACGATACATTTCTAATGGTTTGCAGGGTACTGTCACTTCCATCTATCCCACAAGTTGGACCATCCTCATCGATGAGGGCTACCCCTCCTCCTACCTGCAAGACTCAGAAGGCCACCCGTGCTCTCTATATGACTCTTCAGGTGACCAATGTGATTAGAGGTTTTTGCTCCCTGCTTGTCACAGATCCTGCCTCCCAAAGATGCACACCTATTCGAGAGGAACATGGAATTTTATGAACGGACAAGGTAGCTGGATTAGAAACTGCTATTTTTGAAATCAGCACGCTTTTGCACTGTTTATGCATACATTGGGAAACGTGATGGATTCAATTCACGTGCCAAGTCTGGCGAGACGCAGTGACTGAATGGAGGGCAAATCTCCAAAGCATAGATTCGATGATTTGGTCAGCAATTGCTGACAGCTCTTGCTTATGCAGGCGCTCTGGTGCCGAACGCCAGTGAAGTCTACGCCGGTGCATTCTCTGTGGCCTCCGCTGATGGGCCTTCCAGGTGATTACTGTGGTGTCAACCTTGCTGATCTGCCATCATATGGTAATTTGATGACCTCCTTACCCCGCATTGCTTGAAAAGCTCAGGCATCTCTGTACCAGACAAATACCCCTTGGTGGCTTTGTCGGCCTAGAGAACATTTGGCAGTCTTGCATGTTTGGAAGCAATGTCACAGAACATCAGCTTAAAAGCCCTACAATCATCTCCTCACCTGCTCACAATTACGCGTGAAGTTATCCAGTGCAATCATAGCCACGGAATTGGGATAGGCCTTGTTGCATGCATACTCATGAAACAAAGGCATATAGTACAGGCTCAAGACTGTTATGTACAGATGGGCTACCATTCCAGATGCCAGGGTTGGACATCGCATGGCCATTCGTGGTGAGTTTTGCATGCAAACAAACAGAGACCTGGCGTAAGTACAAAGCCTGCAAATGCGAATACCCTCGAAGATCACAGAGCTCGTGAAGATGAGGTGATCAGTATCCTGTGCAGGAGACACCAGCGCCAGCCATATGAACTTCCTGCATCAGGTGAACACTTCAAAGCACATGCCTGAGGATTTTTCACGTAGGAGCAGGTCGATCCCATGAAGTAAGCTGAATGCTGTGCAACTTCTTGCCCTTGAAGAACCTGTATTCAGCTCGAGAGGATAGCTCAGCCTGGCGCCACTGGCTATTCATCAGCTGTCTCCTGAGCATGTACTGATCATTTTCCTCATGGACAGGCTAAGAACATGACAATTACAGACACAGCAGTCTACAGCAGCAACATATTTGCCTTTGCTGACAACCAGGTGATGTACATTTGTCCTTGCTTCAAATTGTTCTATTCACATTCTTCGGACGATTCCAATACTTGAAACCACAATCTCGAGTTTTGACAGGATTGAACTCTCAACTGCAAAATGTATATTTAAAGTTTTCTTGTGATTTTTGGCTTGCATAACGCTTTGCTGCTGTGCATGCAGGGCTACAACAGCACCTACGACAACGTCACCGTCATCCCTGACCCCAGCAGCATCCCTGGCACGCTGCCGTCCCAGCACCCACTCTTCTCGACCAATGCTGATGGCATCCACGTCACTTTGGTGACTCCCTGCCACCAGTACCTACCATTGCTGATTCAAATCCGCTTGCAACTTTTGTGTTGCTGTTTACTTTAATCCAAGCCGAACAAAATTATTAATTGGACTGGTGGTGAGACTCACCTTTTCTCATCTAGAGTTTGCGCGGGGGAAAGATGCTTGAAATATTGCAATTTTTTGAGGAGAATTACGTTACAAGATTGATGATCAGCACATTGCTCCCAATTTGATTGCAGTTGCCTACCTAAAAACCTATGGATGGTAGAAATGAATTTTTGCCGGAGATTGCTCTCCTCAGTGTGACTTTTCCTGTGCAGACTAGCTATGGCCCTCAGATCACCAACTGTCTCCTGCGAAACACAGGTAAAGCCACTGGAATGCCGTTGTTAATTCATAGATTGCAAATCACTTCGAATATCTACCAGATGCATGTGTCAGGGGACTCGCTGCTGCTCACGCCACGCTGTCAAGATAGCACCTCTCCCACAAGAGGCGGGTATCGCTCTGAATATATCAAGCTTTGCCTGATCCATAACTCCACCCTCAAACTCCAGGGGATGATGCCATCGCTGCTCATGGCATCTACATGATGGTCGTCAGCATCAACAGAGCCGTCCCCGCTTTGAGGATCCCCAGCAGCATCACCGTTGCCACCCTCAATTGCTTTGACCTGAGCTGCTTCACCATCAACATTGGGGACATGGTGCTTATGTGTTCCCCGGGAAATGCGAATCTCGGAACGGCGGTCGCAACTGCTGTGGCAGTCACTGCAAAACCGCCCACAGTCTACGGCTACAGCATCCATTCTCCAGTAGTGAGTCCACGGCTCTGCTGGGATTGCAGTTCTGGTATGGAGATTCCCAAATAAGCAGGGGCAGCTGTCAAATGGGGTGCTTGTATTAAACGGGTGTTACCATGGGCCAGTCGCCATGGCATGCTGGGGGGATGAAGAAGCTTCGTGCAGCAGTCCCCGCTTGTCTGCTTGTGACTTGCACTTCTTCCTGCAGAGTGGCGGCAGTTGCTGCGGCTGCTTCTGCTGTGACATGCCTACATAGACTGCAGATAGGATTCGGGCACAAGAATTGCAAGTCCTCAAGCAATTGACTCTAAAACTTGATCTCCTGTCTGCAGTTTAGCTATGATTACGCTAGCTACTTCCAGGTGATCTCCAGGCTCAGCACTGGTTCCAGCAAAATGGACATCCTGTAGTAATGAAATTGTTTTGCGTGACCATTGCTCTTCATGTGCATCACTTGCTGCTTTTATTCATTGACGTCTCCTTTGTTGCAGGTGGTCTTGGCAAGCCTCCCAGCTCAGTGGGCACAGCAAGGAGGTTTTGATGGAATCATCACAGTGCGCTCCCACTTTCCTCACTGGAACAGGAATCCTTACACGGACTGAATTGTGTCATCCCAACGCTATAAATGCAAAGCTTGACAATTCCAAGTTCCTCCCTCGGCTCTCCTTCCCAAGTTCTTGTGATTACCATAAAATGGCAAAGGCCGCAATGGCTCGCTTTTGAGCTTTTAAATTGATTTTATATGATCTTCCCCTCCCCTCTCCGCTATTGTTTTCTACGCCTACTGTGCAGGTGCCCAGCAGAAATGGAAACAGAGCTAACTGGCAATAATGTGGTGAGTCTCTCATCCTTTGCAACAATTCCGGAGGTTAGCACTTGTGCCAACAGGTGTGCTGATATGCTTCAGAGAGTGGATGTCTCGGGGCAATCCACATCAGTAATGGTGGAAATCTTCATTCAATGTGTAACTTTAATGACCTTCAAAGCACTATGCATCCAGAACTTCTAGCTGATTCGAGGCATGCGCAGGGTAACCATCGCGCAAGAGGCATCTTCTTCAAACGCCAGAACAGCGTCATCAGCAGCAACAGAGTCATTGGTTCTGCACGTGAGCAATTCCTGCCAAAGCTATATTACACCCAAGCCAGCATCTCCACCACGACAAGCTTGCCGAATTAGACCCCTCTCACAATCCAATCTTACAGTCAAATTTCAGAATCACTCACAGCAAGCCTATTGAAGTTACTCTTGATATGTGCATGATTGAGACCATGTGTTCGTGCTCTGCAGTGATGGGGATCCTGCTGATACCTGACACGTTCTTCCTAGAAGCTGACTTCGTCTTGAAGTGAGTCTCAGCCACTTGATGCATGCCTTGGTAGCAAAGTGGAGCTGGGGGGGGGGGGGTTTCATATTTGCGAGGGACGAGTCAATTGAAACTGCTGGAAGTCTTTGTATGTGGGAGAAAGCAAGGATGAGTGCTGCGAGAAACATGAATGACTGTCGCTGCCTGCCAGGGGCACAGGCAAAGCTATTAAAACATGAATTTGACTCAATGATCTGAGCGCTCTCATTGCAAATTGCAGCGTGACAGTCAGCAAGTGAGCACCTTCACCACCTATCCCAAACGTTTGATACAATAACGTTCAGCTGCGCTCATTGATTCCAGATCTGTGGGCGTCCGAAAATGAGCTGAATTGCCTTCTCTGGATGGGTTGCAGATAAAATGGTCCCCTACAAGTTGGGGAATTGTGCGTTCAACAAGCAGGAACCCTCCTGTTTTGAGATGATTAGCGGAGATATCCAATGATTAGAGTGTCATGAGCTGACTGTCAGCAATGCCCTGCAGCAACTTCGTGAACGTCACTGGTGGAGGCATCATATTGACAGCCTTCAATGGGACCAGGCAGCCCGGCTTCAAAGCCAACCACCGGACTGTCACCATTTCTGGTAGCTAATCTGGGCTGATCACCCTGCATCATGGCGTGCCATTCACAGCATGGGTTCTGCAGTTGAAATGCTCTGGCGTTTTCGATTATTAGAGGAATCTGCTTGGCACCAGGTGGACTGATAGCCTCGTTCATTGCAGGCAACACCATCCAAGGAGCCATGCATCCTTTGGTTGTGGGAGCAGCAACAAAAGGTGGGGTGTCGAATATATCCATTTGAGGCAGGAGGTGTTTGATGATGACTTGTAGGCATGCCACTGGATTGGGACTGGAATAAATATGAAAGTATCACTGGTTATCAACCCACGTCTGTCATTGCAGTTGTAGTCTCTATGAACAGGATCATCGATGGAGCCTGCTACCCCAGTATGTTCAATGTGAGTACCGCCATCCCCGCCCTGCACTAAAATGTGTTTTCCCAGAGTCCATATTTCGTCAGAGTCAGAGCATACATGCCTGTGGAGCTTGCTTCTCATGCTCTGTTTCCTAGGCAGGTGTTGGTTCTGCAGGATATCATCCTGAACCAAACCAGCTCCAATCCAGACAACTCTGGGACCCCACCTGGAGCGCTCAGCTACACTTCCTACACAACTTCATCGACATACACCAGGTATTTGTTTGGCCAATGCTGACAGTTCTTGACTGACATCGCCATCTCTACGACACAGAACAAAAAGGCAGGGGTCGCCTGGCAATTGCGCAGGAACACTTTTCAGACCAACAGCACAGCCTGCCGCCGCTGGGGCAACTACACCAAGCCCTACCAAACTGGGATGGGGGTCACTTCCACCACTTTTGCTTGAGATTGATCACCGGCAATTTTGTTTGTAGAATAAAGAATGTCCATTCAATTCAGTTGCGAGCCATCGATGCTTGCCAATGAAGGTCTGAAGACCTTGTAGCAAATTGATTCTGTATGGGTTTCTGAATTGGATTGCCTGTATTTGATTTCCTGCATGCTTTGAACTTCATGAATAATTGAATGTGGGCAGCTAGCTCCTGGCGCCTGGCAGCGCTTCATTGCTTTCAGCGTTTCCATGCTTGTTTGCAGACATTGATGCACTCCTGACATGTGCTAAGCACTGTAGGCCCTTAGTTCCCTGAACAGTCTTCCATGTGCAGTTACTAGCCAGGTATAATTTGCGTACTGTATAAATGCTGCTGTCGAGTTGAGTCGATTTGTAAACATGTCCACACACAGGTCAGTAGTTTATGCACAAACTGATCATGATTGCCTGTCACAAGGCCCTCACAACCTTCAATGATCTGCAAGAGGATTTCAGCAGAGCAAGCTTCGATTCTGAGTAAAAGTTGGACTGCCTTATAGACTGGCGCAATATGCTGGTGATGTGTCAAATCATGACAATTGCACCATTGCTTCCTTTTCTATATTTGGATGAAGACCCTCCAAGCAGTTCAAAGGGCAGCTCCTGTGATCCTTAAAATCTTTTAGAACCATCGAAGGCAGCCAGTCTTGCGGAGGATGCAAGGGGAGGAGAAGGTCCTGTAGATCGGTGCACTGGAATGACGGGGAAGTACACCAGCTCACTTGTTGTGGGGGGCATTAAATTATTACGACTACATTCTGCGCAACTATGTACTAAAGACTGCTGTGTTTGACTGGCTCACTAGTATTGGAGCAATTGCGCAGGGACGTACCAGTAACATTTCAATGTGTGAACAATTGACACACAAATCAAATAAGCAATCTATTCACATCAACTGGCACTGCCGCACACGCTTATAAGCATGGGCTGACAGGCTTCTGCGCCAGCAAAACATTCACAGACTACGTAGTTGCAGCTGCTGCAATAGCAAATCAAATCATCGTCCATAGACTACATATCTGGGCTAAAAATGTTGGAGGTCTCATACGTCCAATGAAAATAAATAATTTCAAAATAATATGTGCGGTTTGCACTTGGAACATGTGGTCATCAATTGATTTAGCAAATTATAAAGCAAAAATGATAAGCAATCGAAAAAAGCAAATGCATATGCTGGACCGCAGTTTATTACCGGATGGAATAGGCCAAGCTGCACATGCTAGACGGATCCTTGCTGCAGACTTGTACAGCCGACCTAACTCTACTTCTTTGCAAGCGAAAGCTTGTTGTGCTTACTTGCGCCCTTGGTCGACATAAACCTGCAAATAAAATTGAGAGCGATCATAATCCATGAAAACGATGTCTTGCAAGACCAATTCGTAATACGAGGTGCGCAGGAGATTTCCAATCACATTGGAAATTTATAAACACAGGGATCCCTGACAAGCAAACGCCATTCCCAGACATGATGTGCACTTGCCAGAAAATGCAAAATTAACTCACCAGGGGCTTGCTCTCTCCTGCCAGCTGATCAGGATTTACACCGGCACCAGTGGAGACGCTCTTGCCGTCCGCTGTGATGGTGGTCTCGTCTTGGTGAGGCTGCATATGCACGACCAAAGTAGAGGTCACTTGGCCTGTGGCTTTCAGTGCAGGAGTGACGCTCACCCTCTTTACTCTGGGAAATTGATGCTTCCGCAAGGCAGGGCAAAGCAAAGTGCTCACCACTCTCACCAAATTTGCATACAGTGTAAAAGTCTGCTGCTGTAGCAAAGCTGGCTGCTCATGCAGAGCAAAGCAGCAAACCTTTCGAGCAGAACAAAGCAGCGAACAGGGCAAAACGTGACAGCGGGCAGGGGACTTGCCTCAATGTGTGTGTCTGTGATCTTCCCATCCTGAATGCCACCCTCTGCCTGGCCAGACAGGGTGGTGGTCACGCCGTTGCCACCCTCTCCAACTGATACCCCATCACCAGTGAGGTGGATGTTGCTGCTATTGTCAAAGGTGGTAGGATCTGCAAGGGTAGTAGGATCTGATAGAGCGAGCATCTTTCTTCCGACTGACAGCACCGGCGCCTGCATGCACAAAGATGTATCAGCATTGAGCTGTGCGCTATGTTGAATGCCTAGATCACTGTCATGGCAGTCCTGATCACTTTCTTTGAGAAGCATCAATCCCGAACAGCTCGATCACAAAGTGCAACAGTAATCAATTAGATGCATCCTGCCTTTGGCTGAAAAAAAAGGGTTTAGGAGCGGCAAGGCTGGAGGATTTACGTCGTTGATGGCATCGGCAGTGACTGTGGTTGCCTGGGTGGTGTCGTCGGGAACAAATTTGAAGACCTGGACAATGCAACAGGCTCTTATCCATTTGCCCATTTGCCGAGGATAAGAGCCATTTGATTTTGAGCAGGAAGACGATGCTGTAGTGCCATGCGACAAATATGAATATTTTGTTATAATCTGAGTCCCTGAAATAAAGAAAGATTGGCTTGCCTGGTCGACATGGACGCCGTCTGTGTGCCTGCAGATGAGCACTCGCCAGGTCATGGATTGGGCAATAGGAAAAAAATGAAATAAGGAAAGTTTCAAAAAAACTTGTACGTTTGCATGCCTCAGTGTGCAAGATCCTGGTAGCTTCGATATAATTCCTAAAAATCATTCTCATATCTGATTTGAATGCAATGCTGGAGTGTTGAGGTGCCCCTGATGGACTTCCATGCTTCTCCCCCCTTTCAGCTTCTGTCATCCTCTTGTACTCCCATCCCTTTCTGGCTCCTAAAGCCTCCCCATCTTTCCAGGCCTCGCACCAATCCCATGCCTCTTCTCGTGTCCACCATATTCACCTTCGTTGCATTTTGCCTGCACTCTGCATCAGTGACGATGAGACAGGATGGTGGAGGAGCAAGGGGCTGAGCCTACCACCACTGCATCGCTCACCTCAAGAAAGAGCTGTGAACATCCTGAATGCTAATCCCCCGCATCATGCTCTGCATATGGCTGTACGCTACTGTCAAAGTGAACGGCATCCTCGCTGGATTTCCTTGTAGCAAGCTCATCTCTGAGAGGCAACCTGGGCAGTGAGCTTCTCAAGATGGCCAACTTTCCTGAACATTTTCGAGATTGCGCCTTCTTTTGGGAGAGGAAGAAGCAGTGTGAAGATGAAAGATAAAAAGATATCGAAGCACGACATACTCCTATTGAAGGGGTGGGGAGCTGTGTCAGCGGATAAGGTCAAAGGAAGATTTTTCCTGTTTCACAACATTACATATGTGCTGGCACTACATACCAAAGATATTTTTCATATCATCGCGCTCAATATACGTGCTTGCTACAAACTCACTACCTGTGGAGAATTTGTGCTGCTACGTACAAGTGACATACTGCCATGTTAGACTCTCTAGAGCAATCGAGTAAGTTGAGCACACACAACAACGTTCAGGACAACACTCCACCACACCCAGCACCGCCATGCAAGTATGCAAGCTTGGCATACCGGGCTGCTGCACCAATAAAGCAAAGCAATCACTCAACAAACTACGTATGTGCATCTTCAGCACTGGCGAATTAAAGCCTAGCGAATCAAAGCATTTGTCCACAGACTACATACTTGGGTCTGCACAAGTTGACATTGTTCTTGCATGCATCAAATGAATGTAAAGAATGTAAAAAAATGTACGCAAATTGCACTCATATGTGCGCAAGCATCACTTGCCTTTGCAGCAAGCGAAAACGCAAATCCAAAAGCTTAAAAGTCTGGCCAAATTGCGCTGGACTAGTCATTGTCAGAGAATGGAATCTGGCCAAGCTGCATGTGCTAGACAGATTCTTGCTGCAGGATTGAAAAGCTGACCTAACTCTCTACTTGTTTGTTGCTGGAAGGCTGCTGTGCTTACTTGCGTCCTTGGTCAACATAAACCTGCAATCAACCAGCTTTCAAATCACGTTCTTGCCCAGAAACATTGATTTGTAAATCAAATTTCATCGACGTCCTGCACTGAAGGAACATTGAAGACATGGGCATCCCTGACAATACGACAAGTACTCGCAAAACGATTTCCAAGGGATTCCGCTCACCACAGGCTTGTCCTCTCCTGCCAAGTTGTCAGGGTTCACACCAGCACCAGTGGAGACACTCTTGCCGTCAGCGGTGAGGGTGGTCTCGTCTTGATGAGGCTGCAAGAACAAGAACTAACTTGATTTACGCTGCCTGTGGCTTTACAGCTGGTTGCAAATGCACTACAAAACTGACAGCAGCTTAAGCACAAGCTGGAAACTTGCCTGGATGTGTGCGTCTGTGAGCTGTCCATTGTTGAAGTCACCGCCTCCTTGGCCAGACAGGGTTGTGGTTGCTCCATTGCCGCCTGATCCAGCTTGTACACCATCGCCAGTGAGGTGGAGGCCAAAGGAGTCGGTCAGGCTTGTAGGATCTGACACACCAAGCATCTTCCTTCCAAGTTGCAGCACGGGCTCCTGTTTGAAAGAATAGTATATCAGCTTCTCAGAGGGCGCTATTCTGGCTTTCAAATACCATGTCATCCACAAAGTTTCAACACAAGCACGGCATTTTCCTGAGCAGCTGGGCTGGAGAGAAGGGCAGGCAGAGGGAGGGCAAGAATAGGGGACGTACGTTGTTGACAGCTCCAATACTCTCTGTGTAGGCTGGGTTGCTTTTGTCCACTTCACCTGTGAAAACCTGCACATGGATTGCATTTGTTTGGAAATGTTCCACATCAAGCGATGATGGAAGGGGCGTTTGACTTCAGTGGCAAGATGAAACCAACACAGCCAGTGCATGACAAGTAGGAGCCTGTAAACGCAAAAGGTGGCTTGCCTGATCAACTTTGACGCCGTCTGGCGTGCCTGCAGGTGAACATTTGCCGTTAACCAGTGCACTGGACAACAAAAGCTATACTCTGTTGGGAACAGGCTCGAGCAGCAGTGAGTGAGATGCAGTGAGCAAGTGATGAGTTCTTAATGCACATTAGAACAGGAAACCATTGAAATGAGGGAACAGAGAACAGAAGCTTACTGCCTTCTCCAACCTTGGGCTGATCGACCGAGGCAAGGGTCACAGGCCGGCCGTTGATTGCTGCAACAAACAAATTCTATCATCAGAAGTAGCAATCAGAAGAAATAAGTGAGAAGAATGAATGAATGAAGAATTACTGTCTAGGGGGAGCCAGGGATGACTCAATGGACTCAAACAAGTCCAGAGTGGCTGAACGTCAGCCACAAACATCTTATGCACTTCGCAGCGGTCATACACAAATCCAGCAGCATTTTGTGCCTAATAAAGGCCTCTCAGACTGTGAATTTCTAAATGAGCAAGTAATCTTGTGTGTTACTTTCTGCAAATGGAAGAGAGGGGGCTCTCGCAGTCCTTATTAAGTCATTACTAAGTGCTGCCCTTAAGAAGCAGTTTGCATTTGCCCGCGGGCTTGTCAATCTGTTCCAAACTGTCTCCAAGAGGGTGCACTTCTTCGTGTTTCGCGAATCAGCAGGTGGGGCGCAGCGCGACATGGGCGCAACAGAGGTAGCTCGTTCAACCTCAAACATCAACGGTGATTACCAACGGAGTGATCAACGGAGCCAGATCGAGCAGGATGAGCGTCTTGATGCATTCAAAGTCCAAGGAACTATAATGAGGAGGTGCTCACGGCTGTCGATGGGCGGTGTCTGCACGAGCTGGGCCGTGACTTGGGACGCGAATAGGGCGCCGACGATGAGCAGGACAGCGTGGGTCTTCATTTTGCAGGATACGTCTGGCAAATAAATTGAGGATGTATTCGAAACGAGTGTGACGACTTGTTTTGAAAGTTGAGATCGGTTTGAAGATTCTGCACACCAGGCTGAGAGCATCTCCCATAACCTATAGGTTGCAAAAAGATCTCATCCTGTTTCTTCACAGCTTCCTGATATTTAAGGCAGGTGACTGCCAAATACAAAGTTGGAGCATTGAACATGTTTGTTCAGATTTTGGTGATATTTTCAAAAGTGCATCCTTTCCAGACCAATTGTGCACCTTGGACTTGGACCCTGCAGCTGATATCAAATCCCTGAAAAGCCAAGATCATCCGTTGATTTCATGCGCAACGTTTGGGGTGCTCAGATGCCCCCAAAGGACTGCGCAAGTTTCTCATCCTTCTTAGATTTAATACCTTCCCAGGCCTCTGACCCTCCTCATTCTTCCCTTCCAGGCTTCTCACCAATCTCTCACCAAGCCCCTGTCTTGCCATCACTAATGCGGAGTGCTAGAAAAATACGACAGGCTGATCAGGAACCTGCCCCACCAAGCTCTGCCCTGAAAGAGTTGGGACTGCAGAGACTTCAAAATTTCAACCCTAAGTCCCGTGCCTTGCACAAGGCTGACGCGGGGCATCTTAGCTGGCTGGATCCAGGGTATACAGGGTGACAGGCTCATTTTGAGACGAGTGTGCCTTGCCAACAGATCACCTTCAACTGCTCAATCGCTCTGCAGAATTACCCCACCCAGCTGCCCATGGAACCCACTGACGCAAATCGACAATCCCTGCGCATCACCTCAAGGCAGTGTCAGCTGCCCATCACACCACCACCCCAATGACAGGACCCCACGCAAGGCGAAGTTGCACCTTCGCTGCACCCTGTGCATTATGGACAGTCATTCCATACAATAGTGAGAGTGGCACCTGTGCAGGAGCAAATCACACTGCCCAGCTTGTCATAGACTGATCCACCTTGGATTCATAATGGAGTATTAGCTCTCAGCATGAACATCAGAACCATCAGCTTTAGCTCTCTTGGGCAGTCGCCGCCGGCTGTAAAGGGAGTGTCATTGAATTTCAGACTGTCGTTGAAGGTGAGCCTTTCCTGTCAGCATTCTACCCCATATTCCTGGCCAAAGATCGCTCAGATGAGCTTTTGACAGCAGGCTAGAATCCAATAATCTGCCCTGCATAGCCGTTAGGAATTCCCTGACGAACTCCATTTGGAGCAACAAATGCTGCATCCAGCTCCAGTTGCAGAACAGCTTGACCCAAATTCACCACGGGAGCAGAACTTTCTTCGTCATTCTATCTGTCAAACCTCCTCACAGTTCACTTGCCTGTCCCCCCGGCCCCTGGCACGGCCATGGTAAATAATCTTCTGCTCTGGCGTTCCTGCCACCACATCTTGGACGCATCATAGTCCATCTGCCTTTCCATCCCTACTCTGTCAATGCCGTGTTGGGACTGTCTTAACCCCTGGCGTTTCTGCCAGCCGGTCCTGGACTAACTCCCCGGGATTGAAGAGAGCTTTCAGGCTTGAGAATGACCCCTCATGCCAGGCATTACCCACACTGGCAAAATTCCGGTTGAATACCTCAGATTCAAGATTCCTCTATGGTACCGCAAAGCAAATAATGCAATGAATTTCAATTACAGAAGGGGCTACAGTACTATATTGAATGATGCAAGCAACAATACGGACTTGGAAGAAAACAGGCAAAATTCTACTCGTTCTTTCCTCATCCGTTTACTACCACAACAGCTACTGATTGCAGCAGAATCCGGTTTGCTGCATCTTAAACCTCTGCATGAGCTGTACCTGGACTGAGACAAAACACACCAGCCACATGACGGAGTCTGTCTGCCAGAACATGCTGCCAGTTTTAGGCATGGGACATTTTCTCTCAACCTACCTTTTGCGCACGCCATGTCAAAACAGCAAAAAAAATGTGTAGGCCAACCAGGTGGTCTTGAACTAAGACAAGGCAGGCATGTTTCCAGCAGCATCCAAAAGTGCTCCTCCCTCTGTCACCCTTGCCCGTCGCATGGCTAGGCATGGGTCATCTTGCAGTGTCAGCTTCTGGGCCCCTTGCAGCCCATTTTCCTTGCCAGCTACCAGGCCACTCTGCATCAACAATTGCTTCTGGATGCTAGTTGTTCTCACGCTTTTCACTGGCATGCGTGTGATGCTCAAAAACCCTTGCGCGCAACCTTGGTGTAGTGAGTTCTTCTCACCATCAGATATCCACCTCTCAACCTCATCCCCCCCCCCCCCCCCCCCCTCCCCCAAACCATGCAGGGATCCTCCCACTCTGCCTGAGAAGTGTAAAGAAACCAACCAGTCAATGTTTAAATGCTTAGGAAGGCAACTGCTTGGCAATGCATACTATTTGAGCTCATTGGCATACTGTATATTCCGTTATGCCTGCAGCAGTGAGGCTGCAAAGTCGGTTTCCTGGCAATACATTTGTAGGTCTGCTGGCTCACCTGCTGCAAGTGAAGGTTTGGAAGCCCTGGCTCTTTGCAAGCGTCCGAAGCCTGCCCCGCACCTGCATATCGGCTCACCACTCCCTGTCGCCTGCAACAAGGCAGCGTTGTTTGCTGCGCTTCTGAAAAGGGCCCCTTCCTTCCCGTCCCTTCACGGAAATTTCCATTGACTTCAGCATTGGGCCAATGTACTGCTGCTGCCTACGAAAAATCCTAATGAGTGCCTTTCTGGCAGGAAACCCTTGCTGCACCGCATATAACCTCCCAAAGCTGTACTTGATACCCAGTCCTGCCCTCGAAATATCAAAGAGATTTTCAGCCTTTGGAAATCACATACTTTGACAGTTCAGATCCAACTCCCCCCCTTCTCCTTCAGACCGCACACCCTCTCCTTTCCCTGTGCTCCTCTCTGCAGAGGCTTGGCAATTCATAAGGCATTCACAAGGAGTTCCACCATAGACCTGTCAAGGTACTGTGCTAAGTGAGTGGGAGCTCCTTATGTTTCCCGGCGCGTTCCTCCTCTACAGACAGGTATCACACAGACAGAAATCAACATCTCTCCTATTTTCAACCCAACTTTGCGTTCAGGTCAGCACAGTCCAGGTCCGCTTTGCGCACACACCAGATCAAAATTCTGTGAGCGTGAACCCCTGATAGCGACGCACCGTGGGCGAGGGGCCAGGCTGTGTGCCTGGCTTCCCTGCAGCTTCCTCGCCTGCACCTCCAGGTGTGCCGCCGCCTGCCCCTGGGCAAACTGCACCGGGTAGCCCTGAGCCAGCTGCATGATGTGGTGGCCTTGCTGCTGCATGTGCGCCTCATGCGAACGACCCACCACAATCCTGCAGCCATGGACGATTATTCAGAGTGGTGATACTGGTTCTGAAATCAAACCAGTCATGAGCTTGAGACCAGGTATGGGTTTAGCTCTGTGCAAGCTGCATGTGAAGGGGGCTGGCTGCTGCGTGTGTGCCTCATGCAACCGTTCCACCACCATTCTGCAGCCATGGACGGAATGACTAATGTAGTGAAACAATTGTATTATTCATGATAACGCGAAGTCGAATTGATGAAGCTCATGCGCACCACAAACCTGCAACCCTGAATTGAAAACCTGAAGTAACGGAACTGCACGATATTGTGCCAGTCATGATGATGTGACCAAACATGGGTACAAAACAGTGCGAGCTGCATCTGCTGCTCATGTGACCTGTCTCTCGGGAGTATACGATTATTGAAGCCATGCCAAGGGTATCAGCATCAGCCTTCAGAGGAATTGGAGGTTTTGGTGCCTCCAGCCATCAGGAGGGATCACCTCTGGGAGTGCTCTGGACCTGCCAATGCTTCTTGTGCTCTTCTGTCCCCTATGAGCAATAAGGCTATAAGCCAATTGCCAAATCTGTCCGGTGATGCAGCTGTTGAAGGAGGAAGGCAGGTGGGAGGGAGAGGGGGGGGAGGGTCACCTCTGGGAGTGCTCTGGACCTGCCATTATGCGGTGCACTTTGGCTGGCGGGGGGGCCTCTGGGTTGGTTCTCCTTCTCGGGACCATGTGTGGTGGGGGTGGACTGGTGGCATCGTCTGCAATGGAAGCAATGCATTTGTGCATTGTCCATATTTTGTGCTTTGACCGTGGGAGGCAGCACAGGAAGATGACTCCCTGGATGCGAAGAGCAGAGACAGGAGAAGGCACGAGCGAGTGACATTCATATGTTCAGGCAGACAGCCCCAAGGAACGCATGAGCAGAAATGCATTACTGCTGAGAAGCTGGAAATGTTTCATTTGGGCCTGCGGTGCGTGTCTTGGAACCTTTTGTCCACCATTGCTGAGAGGGCTTTTGCCTCCACAAATTCAATTTCGTTTGAAACCACAATTCCACCGTGGAAGACTCTCCCTCCAAGGAAGACTCTTCCCTCTTTGTTTGCTTTGTGCAATGAGAAATGGAATGCAGGAAGGAAGAGAATCTGTGCGCATAGGCGTATTTCCGGATCCACGTGACCCAATCACCAGATTGCCCAAACCAGTGTATCAGACCGCGCACCATGGATGTGCACAGATGCTGAGATCTCGGTCTGACAGGGGGGAAATTTTCAGTCAAAAACCCCCAAGAAGCCCCCATACTACCCCTCTTTTCCTCTTCTCAATCCGAGACCGAGTCTTTCCATGACAGAGTCTTTCTAGCATTTCTGGTCACTCAGACGGGAATCCGTCACAATGCACATCCCTTTCCCGCTGCAGCATCGACCTGTCATATATGTGGTGTATCGCTTCCAACAGGATAAGTATCCCTGAGGGACTCTCGAATGCACCTGTGACTTCACTGGCAGCCGGCATGGCGCTCCACTCTGCCTCTGATGTGTGATTGTGTAGGTCTGAAGCGGCGCTGTTGGGCCCTGAAGTGGCGGGCATGCCTTCGAACCCCCGCCCCCCGAGCCAGTCTCCGAACACCAGAGTCTGGCTTCTCCTTGCAGGGTCCCTACATGATGAATGCAGTGTGATTAATACATCTCCATAAAAATCCAGAATTTCGCCGCGGTTGAGGGGGAGAGCCTTGTTGGAGCAATTTTGAGCCAAAACCAACAAGTCTTAACTTTTCTCAATCCAGCAGCAATGATGAAGTCTCTGACTTTTCTTTCCTTTCTTTATCTTGGGTGCCTGCATGGTGAATTCTTCATGAGGTTCTTGACAATTCCATCGACACCTGGCTCATGTCAATCTGTCTGCAAGCTTCAGGTGTTGTAATTTAAAATTTAAAAACAGCCATGATGTTTGATGAGAGGCAAGCAATGCAAACCATCTGGTCCTGATGATTGATTTGTAGAGAATTTGGGACGTCTCTATTGAGATTGGCTTTGAACATGCTTGTGATGCTCTTGGCAAAAAATGATCTCACATTGCAGCTGAGATGAATGCAGGGGGAGAGTGGGAAGGCTGTGTCACCTGTGTGGATGATTGCTGCTGGGGAGGTGGGCTGCAGTCTGGCAGAGGGGTGCATGCGGGGGTTGTGAGTCAGCATGTCCTTCGCTTGGCCACTGGCTACCTGCAGCTGCATCACCAAAAAACCCTTCAGGTCAACTTCTCTGCGTCAAGATCCCTGTGAAGGGCATCAAGCCCAGCTTGCACCTGGACTTGAGTGCTGTTGCACACTGTAATGTACATGTGTGCGCTGTGACTGCTCCAGAAAGTAATTAAAGAGGAACATGCGTCAAAAATTCTCAAGCCAGGCTGCTCAAGGCCAATGCCAAAATGACTCCTTGATATCACTCAGCAGGCTTTGTGAAAGGGAGTGCATGTCTTCTGCGACCCAAAAATTCTGATGGTCCAATCATTGTGCATACCTCTGAAGGCATCCCTCTGCCTATAGATGTTGTCTCAGATTGGATGGCTTCAGAGACGTACCTTGACTCTGTGCTGTAGGCAAGGAAGCCGGGAACCTGCTCCAGTGTGAGTCCCTGTCCTCTATAGCTAGTGGAATCCCCAAGGCATGGGGCACTCCAGGCCTTGGCATGAGAGCCTACAGGATTAACGACCTGCTTGATTGGCAATTTATGCTGCAGATCTTTGATTACTGATTATTTGTCTTTGCGCTCCACATTAGTATTTACCCAGGCCCCGACTTTCTCATTTAAATTGACTAGGCAAATGAATGTCACAGCCATAAAATGCCATCAGTAGGCTTCAAAGTAAAAGTCCAGTACAGAGCATTTTGCGAAGTGAGGGGTGAAGGGACATGACTTCTCTTCAGAGGTGAAAAAAGCACTGCACAACAAATAGCATCTCCTTTCAGAGGCGATAATACATATGATTACACTTCCCACTTGTGCGATGCTGTTGGATGAAGTGCTTGGTGTTAGGACGGTAAGCAGCATTTGGGGGGGGGGGGGGCTGACCTGCATGGCTTGGCTGAAAGGCTGTTGGACAGAAGTGAAGTAGGTCACCTCCTGCTCCCTGCCTCTGACTAAGCTTTGTCCTTGGGTCTGGTCTACCGAGCAGGAGGGTTTGGTAGGGTCTGGCGCAGGATGCAGCCTAGGGTCCATTTGCGGGGAGATGAATTGGGACCACATCTGTATGAACGGAGGGTCAGCCGTTTTGCCCATGGAAGAATATCTGCGATGAGGATTTAGGGCTTTGGGGGGGGGGGGATGTAAGGTTTGCCAGTATTAGGATTGCCAGCCTCGCTGGCAGACCAAAAAGCGGTCCCGGGTGTGATGACAGGGAGGAGGGTTGTAAACAGCTAGTTTAGAAGCAATTAAGATGATGTACAACCTTCTGGTATTGCTGAAAGTTACCACCAGAAGCTGCGGATTTGCCTCCAATCAAGCAACGTGCTTTTCCAGAAGACTGTACACAGTGAATAGATGAATGGACGCGCACTAACAAGATTGTAGAATCTAAGACCGATCATCGTGTGTCCATGCTGGTTAAAAAAGAGCGGCAAGGATGTCCCAGAAATTCCAAAAGTGACATCATTGCATGTATTCCCAAGGGTATGTGTCCAGAATATGCTGCCTGTTGCATTACCCCGCCTCCCATCCTTTTGAGGAATCACCTGTCTCGTGGCAGGTGACCACCTCTCTAAACCCAACCCCCCGGCACGTGGCAGCTGCCCAGAAGCTGCCGCTGGCTCCCCACCGTCCTGCTTTGTGCTCTCATACACTGTCCGGAACACCTGAAATTTGAACATTATTTTTAAAGGCACAAGGCAATGTAAAGGGTGCACTGTTGGTCCTAAGACATCATACAAAAAAAGATGGAGCAACAATCGGCAGATCCTTCCCACCAGAGAGTGACAATATTTTGTTGGGCGACCTCTTTCTATTCCGTCCCTATCACATTCTGGCACAGCAGCTAAGAGAATATCTCAGGAGAATGAAAGCATTGATGAGCAGAGATCTCGTGCCAAGCTGTTGCTTTGAGTGGTCGGAAGAATTGTGGCTTGGGATTTGAGGTGGGAAAGCCTATGGAATGGTAGTGATTTTGAGAAACCCACCTGCTGTGATGGGTGACCAGCAACAGAGGCTGGCACTCCGGAATCCTTCGGCAGCTGGCCGCTGAGGGACCGGGGGACGCCGGATGAGACGGCGATGACGGTATCAGCGGGTTCCTGCGGGGGGGCACGTGACGGGGGTTCCGGCGGGGGCCCTAATGAGTCAGCGGCGGCCAAACGCTGGGGGTGGGGGTGGTGAAGGCGGGAGGAGTGTTGGGGGGCAGAGGGTCTGGTCTGGAAGCCAAAGCCGACAGGGAGGGTTGGGGGTGCCGTTGCACTGCTGTGCAACCTGCGGCTCTGGGTCGCACCTCCCCCGTTCGCGTTGCTGGCGTTGCCGCCCGAGTTCTGTTTCTGCTGCCCGCCAGAGCTCTGCTTCCCCTGTGAGAAGACAGGTCCTGCTCAGTTTCCACTCCCTGAGCAGAGGCGATAGTCCGATTGATTCAAGGGACGGCAAGGGAGGGGATCTGTTGTTGTGAATGTCCCCAAGCTTACTCGCAATTCCTCTTTGAAGCTTACCTTGCACAGTAGCATTGGAATCAGGCAGATAAGATCAGAGGCAATTTTGAGTGCCAGAGCATCCATCATTGGTGGTGGTAGGCTGCCAAAGCATAGGATGCGGCTGCATTTGAAGAAGGAAAGCTTTGCAGTTGATTGAAATCCCGCTTGCAAGCAGGAATCGCATTTCAGGGATGTTATGCCCTGTGCATGCTCCCCTCCACCCCAACCCCTCTCCTGCAATATGTTGTATCCTTGCAACTGCTTATTTCCAGCACAGAAGGAAGTGTACCTGACTTCCATTAGTCTTATTGTCTGCATTCGGCATGTGAGGTGCCTGCACCATAGACCCTCACTGCTGAGCGGACTCTCACAGATATTGCTCTAATAGAGGGGAAATCGCATCTCAATCAACAAATGGGCAGCTCATTGTTGAATGCATCATTTTTGGTACGGAGGTCAATGATACGCAATGTGTCATGGTCCTGCAAAATACCTTGCTGATCTCAAAACGATACTCACTCTCACAGCATCCGCACTGGATCGGTCGGGAAGCACACTCACCCCGCCGTCGAAGAAGGATGACTCCTGGGGTGAGTCATCCCGGGGAGCATTCGGCCCGCTGTTCATGCAATTTTCACACCTGCATTGCAACACCACATCAGTTGAGGATGCAACAAAAGGTATTGAAAAGGCCAGTACGGAAGGACCTTTCTCCCCCTCTCTTCCCCCCACTCCTGTCCTTTCCCAACCGAAAACAGGTAAGGCGAAAAGGGGGACAGTGTCTACAGGGATGTCCGGTCTAAGTGGGATGGTAAAGCGTGCATCTTGGACCGCCACCCAGACCGAATCGCCGACAAAATGAGGGAACTCCCTGAAATGGGAAAGACATAGACTATCTCTCCTTTAATCATACTGCCCAGCAAAGGTGATTTACGGTACAGAAATCTCCAATTCAAGTGATTTTGTTGGGAGCACTCACTGCATCAATTGATATTGCCAGGAGCAAGCATCAAAGGAAGCTTGGGAGCAAAAAGGTCCTGCTCCTCCCCACCCCCCAAACCCCCTCTACTGGAAAAAGTCCAAACATGCCTCATCTTAGCGATTCATGGAGCGCCCCCTCCCCCTCCCTACCCCCCAAATCCCCTCCACCTCCACTAAGAACAACTCAAAAGATCCCTCATCTTGGTGATTCATCGGAGGCACACCTGCAGGCCTCGGTGCAGGGAACGTTGGCCTGGTAGCACTCGCAGTACTTCTTCAGGCACCGAGACTTCTTGCAGTGGCAGCCCTTCTTGTGGCCCCCGTCGGTTGAGACCTTGGGGGCAAACGCATTGGGGCTGCGGTCGATGATGTGCTGGCGGGTCTCTGTGACCAGGCTGGTGAACTGCACCACATTCAGGCACTCCCGGCACATGCACGCTCCCTCGCAGAAGATGCCTGCAGGTCGTTGTTGCTTGTCTGTGAAAGTTTTGGGTGGCAATTCAGGAAAGAAGATTTTGGAAGCCCCAATCCTCTGTATTGAATAAAGCAGGCACTCCTGGCACATGCATGCCTCCTCACAGAAAATGCCTGCAGAACGCCGGCGCATGGGATTTCAATCATCTGGTCAGCAGCTCAAAAGGGAATTTTTGGAATCCACGATGCCCTCCTTTTTAAAGACCAGGCACTCCCAGCAAATGCATGGGCCCCCTGACCAATAATCTCTGCAGCCTGCTGTCACACTCTCCCACAAAAGCCAATGGATGCCGGGAATGCCTCTTCTGCCCCATTAGCCCCTTGTTGTAGTCAATAAATGCATATCCCCTTGCCCCTTCGCCCACCCCAAAGGGGACCTGCGAAGGTTGTACCTGACGAGAAGCACTCGCAGTACAGCTTCAGGCACCTCGACTTCTTGCAGTTGCACTTCTTGCTTTCCGTGGACTCATTCGACTCCGAGGACCCCGCCAGCAACCCCTCCTCATCCATCTGGCCCTCCTCCCCCGTTGCCTGCATTTCTCTATTGAGCTCAGGAATGCGTCTGCATCACTGTGCATACAGCTGCAGAGGCAGGCATTGGACAATTATGTGCTTCGGATTGCTCTCGACTTGAGTGAAACTGTAAAGCTTGAGATTGCTCCTGTTCAGGGATTGCCACTGCTCTGATATTCAGACATCTGGATTTGACCGTGAAGATTGAGATCTTGGTCATGCAACCAGCATTAATCTTGGCAATCGGCCATTTTCTTGCTATCTATAGAGAATTTAATTCATTCTGGCCGTCCTTCCTGCCAGGCCATCAATGACGCCTTGCTCTTGGGCACAGAGCAAGAGCGTGGCAAAAACTTTGTATCGCCCTCACTTGTCCTCGATTTGATTTACCAAAGCCTTGAATGGATTTATCTTCACCTTGACCCTTCAGCAGATCTTGGGTGAAGCTTATATGCAATAGTACATCCCTGTCTCTTCCTCTTCTCAGCCCAAGAGGAGGACCAATGAACCCAATGACCCGGTGCTACCCAAAAACAGTCCTGCTGCGGAAAAATTCAACACCATTCTCATCATCCCCCCTCCCACAGCTCGATGATGACTCTGATAAATGGGTCCACTCTAGCCACTTCCAGTAACGTTTGCAGACCACAGAAGGCAAGCAACAAGAGAAACGCACACGACCCGGCGCTTCCCTGGCGTAGTCCTGTTGGAAGAGTCATGCCGACAGCTCCCCCCCCCCTTCCATTTCAAGACTTCGATGCTTCTGATCTTGCAAAATTGGCCCATTACTTGATAACAGCCTGAAGCCACAGGAGGCGAGCAACGGGAGGGACGCACGCGACCCGGCGCTTCCCTGGCGTAGTCCTGCTGCGAGTAGCTGGTCAGGGGGATGCCAGCCAAGGGGTCATCGCCCCCGCTCTTCTCCTCATCGTCACTGCCACTCTCCAGCTCCCTGCAATGCAGAACAAGGAAGTCGGCAGTGGGACACAGGCCGAGAGTTGCGGTGAGGTGGTTTTGGGGGG
>QAXI01000395.1:655576-688508 GCA_004335615.1 Chloroidium sp. JM
GTGTATTGCAGCAGCTTGCACAGAACAGTCTCCTGCAATTTTCAAGACCTGGACAGTCTTGTAGGAGGGGCTGCAGCAGAGAAAAGTATGCTCGCAGACATTGAGCAATTGCTGGAATGCGAGGAAAGGGGAATGCGAGGCAAGTGATGTTTGTGCAGGTAGGCTCAGGCGCAGGATTGCCTGGCCTGATAATTGCCATAGCCCGCCCCAACTGGCAAGTAAGGCCTGCTGGCTCTTCAAAGCCCTTCCCCCTCCCCTATCATGTGTGCTCTCCATTTAAGACCCAAATTCGTTGGTTCATGCTTCCCACTATGCATCTTGAGAACAGTTCTCATCGATATTCCACTGGTAAGGTCTCTTTTCATTGCGCTTTCAGTGCAATGACATAGTCGAGGTGACCTAGAGTGATTGTTCCGACATGCCTCTGCCTCAGGAGCCCACACTTCCTTCTGTGGCAGATGATCTCTGTCATGATATTGAAGATCAACAAACATGTTTCTGGAGCTTCGCATCGTTCCTTTGTATCTGTATGCCCACAGATGGCTCACAGCTTGCTTCTTGTCCTACGATCAAGAAAGAGATATGATTCAAGACAGTAGTTCCGTTGTCCAATCATCGGCGGCTGGAATGAAGCATACCAGGCACTTGAACGACCTCCTTATACCCTCTGGAACAGCAGACTTCGTGAACAAACTTCTATTCCACTCTAGGTCAAGCAGCTGAATACCCTCCAAAAACGCCGTCGCTTTTTGGGTGATGACTTCCAGCGCACAAATCCGCCAAATCCATACCTGCTGCGAATTTCTCGTTGTGATACCCTGCAATTTGCAGGTGACACTGTTGGACTCCCTCCAGAAGCGCTGCCGGTTTGTCGAGGACGTCGCACGTCAGCTGGGGTTGAGGAACGTGGAGGTTTCGGCGTCGCGCGCGGAAGCGGCGGGCAGGGAACCTCACATGAGAGAGGTGGATTCACTGTCCCTCATCCCCTCCCCACCCCCTTGCACAAAAATCCGTCCACAATTCTTGTCCCAGATTGTTCATCCGGTCCCACCGTCTTTTTGGCCACCCGATTATGCCTAGAGCTGCCACCCAAACTGACCGGGGCTGTATGAACGCATAAATCCTCGTGGTATGCAAGGGAAGGGCAGCATATCTGCGGAAAAATGTGCTCAATTCTCGTGGCGTGTGCGAAGTGAAGCAAGTTTAGATACATCCCTGGCACTTTTGGCGTTCCGTGAGGCGGGGGGAAGGCTGTGGTGTTGGCTTGATTATCCCACACTGCTTCTAGGTTCAAATAGTACCAGAGTTGCTCTCTGAATCATTTTTGCATTTCAGCAGTTCTGAAGCTGATGACTGCGAGAGCAGCATTATTGGAGGAATTCAGATTAGCCTGGGGGGATGCACATTGCTTGCAATCTCGGACTGAAAGGATCTCAGCTCTACAAGGCTGTCAGAATGGTTCCTGAGCCACGATTGATGCTTGCATTTGAAGGGATTTGCGAGCAAGTGGGCCCTAATGGTTGGCTTTAATATTGCTGATAACAGAATTAATTCAATTAAAAGGTTTGGGGTTGTCATCAAGGAGCGCTCCGTGATGGAGGCATGGATCCCTGCAGGCATTTGATCTGGCTGTGGCAAGAGCAGTGGCGGAGATGCGGGTGTTGGTGGAGCTTAGCCTGCCTCTGGTGAAGCTGGGAGGTGCTCTGGTAGCTGCCAAGGGACCGAATCCGCAGGTGAGAGCACACTTCCAGTGTAGGGAGTTGATTCAAAAAGAGAAGGGTGGGGAAGGGAAAGTGCAGGGAGCCCCCCAACCTGCTTTGTGAAGTTGAAAGGTGCTCTCATGGCTGGCAAGTGACCAATTCGCTGGTGAGAACATGAGACTATGGGGCACATCACCCGATAAAATGGAGGCGGAGCATGAGCGGGTTTCCGCATGAGAGATTGCCCTCGACCGACTGAATCCTATAATATGTATTACAATTCAGTCGGTCAAAGGCATTTGCTCCTTTGATGCGTGCATGAGACTGTCGATGAGGATTGATGTGGGCTTGGGAGAGGGTGAAAGGAAAGCTGGGAGCTTTTGCAAGGATACTGATGTGATCAGATCGCTACAGTGCTTGTGTGTCGACCTGTTCACATCTCGCTAGACACTGACTTGCATTGTCAAGCTGGTATATTCCAGCTGTTCAGCTTACAGCTGTGCGTCAGACATGATGCGCTGCCCAGAGAGGTCACAAGCTGATTCTGCAGCCTGTTTCGCAGGCAGAGATCGCATCTGCGGGGAATGCAATAAAGGCTGTGGGAGGCCGATTGGTGGGGACCTATCCTGTACACTCCTTCGGACCCGAGGGTCAGCGAAATGCAGTGATGGTCCAGAAAGTGGCGGCGACACCTGCGGAGTATCCTCGCAGGGATGGCCGGCCGAACAAAAAGCCCCTGTGACCATGACTCGGCCTTGTGGCAATGCCATTTTCATTTCTCCAAGTTGAATGGTGTCCGATCTGTGGTGATGGCTGCAAATTCAGGATTTGTCCCAAACCCCAATCAGACAATGATCATAGAGGGCTTTCTGCCGAGGGTGAAGATTCCAGAAGGGGAAGGGTTCCCCGTTGAATGATCATGTGCTTGAGATCAAACCTGCATTCCAAGTATAAAGCAAATCGCTGTGGTCTTGAACTGTCCAGGATTAAGGGATAGAATTGCTTCAGATGAAGCAATTGCAGCCAGTCGTAGGAAGGTAAAGGGTGTCAAATAGTTTTGACATCTGCCCCTATCTCAATTGTGCTCATGAAAGACAAGCCTTTTTACATCAGCACATCATACCCTTTGATAGAATTGGGGTTTGCGAGCATACACACCCAGGGGCTGAACACATTCTCTTTATCAAAATGCACAAGGTCACCTGACTGACAATCTACCCTCTTGTTTCTGCACAGCATGCTTCTGGCAATTATCTGCGATCTTGCAAGGTCAAGTCAATCATAAGACCCGCAAACGGTAAGTGTAAGACAGAGGCCCCTCAGGGCGATGATGAGCCAATCAAGGGCTGCTGCCAGTGTCACACAAGTCCAGCAGGTGTTCTAATCAATGGTATCCAATAAAGGTCTTCCTTGTGCCAGCCTTCACCTGTCCTTTGTCTGATTCGGCCCCACCACAAATCCAACTTCTTATTCATTTCCAGCACTCAAACTCCAGGCATAATTCCCAAATTTATTCGTCAAAGCAATTCACACAGAAAGCTGCACTTAGGCAGCAGGGAAAAAAAACAATGCCTCTTATTCAGAGAGGATCTAGAACAATACCAAGAAAAGCGACACAAAAGAAGTAATGAAAAACGGCGTGGATCGCTCATCTATGTATTCCAAATGACTGAGTACAGTGCTGTAAGCTATTCCTGTTTCTAAGGCTCGTCCCCCACCCGCCCCTTCCCCTTTCCAGAATGCCGATCGATCTCTTGCAGGCGTGGCTTGAGGGCTACCATGCACTTTGAATGCATGCGGCTCAGGAGGGAGTAGCCTCCACGCTGTCAGGCTGGCTGGAGGGCAGTTCCATTTCCTATGCCCCATGTGGCTTCTCCTGGAAGAAATGTATGGAATCTTGCACAATTTGCATCTGTCTGTTGCGCTTCAAATCAAAAGAGTTGTTCATGGCCTTTCCTTGTCTTGAATAAATAAATAAAATCATTGGTACAGCACTGGGTCACATATGAGACGATGACAATGGCCAGCAGCTGGCACATGAGATGGGCAACCTGCAGAGATTATGCTTGCAGTCTTTTTCTTTGGTCATCTGGAAGTGCATTCTCTGATTTGTCACTTCAATCTGAGAGGCTGCTCACCGGATTGACCCGTCTTCACACCAGGAGCACCTCTGCAATGCGCGCCAGTGCACGCGCCAAGATTTTTGGGACCAAACCTCGGCTGCCTTTCAGAGGCCTCTGGCTGCTGCTAGTTCTGCTTACCTGCAAGCTTATCCATTTTGCTCAGGCGCTTTTGATTGTTTGACTATAGCAAAGGCACCTTCACACTGAACTATTGATTGAGTGACGACGTGGTGGGAGGACACATCTATATCTTTCCACGCTTCCATGAGTTTTATACAGGCGAGACAACAGCATGAGGTTGGGATCATCAGGCAAACCCGCAAGAACTCATGGCCGCCCATACGGGCCCCCCAGATCCTCAGCGCAGCATCGACTGCAGCCTGGCTGCGCTCCACGGCTGTGCCATCCATGCTGCTCAACTTTGGGGGGCGCAAACGTGCGACGGAGGACTAAAGTCTCTCCAAACTTGCCGGCCTTGTAGCCATACTGGCCCCTGTTGGTGATGTGCAGCTCGATGCATGCGTCGGGGACGGGGGGAATGGCACAGGGATGTCCGTACGCCTGCAGAAATTGTACCTTCTTTAAATGGTGGTCTGCAGCACTGACTTTTGTCAAATCTTTGACCTCATCATGTTCAGCATACTCCTGCGGATGCTAGTTTGCTTTGAAGTCAGCAGGATTGAGTTGTCGGGAAATAGATGTGAAGGAACTTTTCAAGTATTTAGTGTCCCCACGCCCTAGCCTGGTTGGCAGAAAAAGTTGATGACAAAAGAGGGAGGTATAGGACTCACTGCCTTTCATTGAGGATCAAGGGAGGAGGTCATGATAATGCAGCAGGGAGGGATGACAGCAATTGAAAGTTGAGACATAAATTAAAGAGGTGGAGTTGCTGTGTTTGTCAGCTTATTTAAAATGGGTGGGCAGGGAGGGGGGGGAAGGGGGCCCTGTATTCTGATTTATGTACTTACATGCATGCTTTTGGGCTTTGGCGGGCATATGTGACGTGCCATAAATGGTGGATGCATGGGAAGATATATTTTGGAGGCCTTTTGGTTGTGTACACTGCTACTAGAGCAGCCCAGGAAAATCCCAGTCTATGACATGGATATGCAAAGGAAGCCTGACAGTGTGTTATGCTTGTGTTCTTGTGGGCTCTTGTTAGAATTGTTCTGCTCCGGCTCGACACTCACCTCGTATATGGCTGTGAGGATGTTGTGTCGGAGGAGCTTGGGCAGATCAACATATACAGATCCTGGCCTGCAGCGCTGATAAACAACTGTCAAAGGAATGCAGATATTGCAAGCTAGCTTGAGAGTATATCGGAAGATGTCGTAATTGCAACCATATGAACTCTATGAACTCACCCCATGTGGACCTGCAGATTGTCATAGCCGCCACGTGAAGGCGCAGAAGGATAACGCCGCCAGCATGTCGACGTTTGGGCGGGATGTGAACTGGCTCTCCCACCACCTTTACCTGCAGCGTTTAAATAATTGCCAAGGCTCATATTCCTGCCTCAGCTCTAGAGGCTAAGATGTCAGAAGCCAAGACTTCCTCTCTATTGATCGTTGAGTCAATATCTACCCTGGGATGGGCAATATTGGCAAAAAAACATTGCAATGTTGGGAGTTCAGGTCCATGACTAGATGCTTAAGCAAGGCACCCCCTAAGGAGGGGGTGCAGCCACCCCCACACTAAAAACAGAACAGGGAATTAACATGTTGGTGAGCACATGGGAGGTAGGTAACAAAAAATGTAGAGCGTGCTGAGAGATGCAGGAACTGTTGGCAAGGGGAGTGTGCCGTTCATCTCCACACAATTGGAACCAATGAATATGGTGTGGTTTGGGTTGGTTGTGAACACTGCCAGTGGACACTAAAGTAGGAGAGACCTTCGTGGTCAAGCTTTTGCAGGGAGTAAGGTCTGCCAGGGAAGAAGGGATAACATGCTGAGAAAGAGGAAGATGGCACGGCATATCATTGAGTCAGTCACAATAGGTTAAGCCAATGGAAGAATTTGAATCTTCGAAGGGAAGAGAAGAAGGGCGGCATATCAAGTGATAAAGCTAATCGAAAAAAGCAAGTCTGCATTGAAGGTGGTATCTGCAGTAGAGTCAAGAGGGGAAATGGGGTGGCCATAGGTGTAATTCATGGAACAGAGTATGCGTCAGCACTGGATTGTGGCACAGCTGAGTCGCTGCTCAAGTGGATTTCGCCCAGCTCCGGGGAAATGCTTGGTTGTGCAAGTGACAAGCAAAGTTCAATCATTCAATGCCAGGAAAAGGGATTGCAGTGCCATTGGAATACAAAGAGGGATATACAAGGGTAGGGAAGCTGGATTTGCACTTGGTGCAAGCGTTAGCCGGAAAGCAAGGCTCAAGTGGTAATGAGGACTCTATTATTGTATTTTACTCCATAAACGCAAGTTAAGGTCCTAGAATGATTTGTGTACATCGCATATGAAGAGAATGAGAAGAGAGCAATGTGAGATGGGAGCAAAACTTGCTGCTGTTGTCACTATTTTGCGGAGCAGTTGCCTCACCGCGTGGATTTTACGGCGAGAACCAGAGAAGCACCACATACTCATGTCAGGCAGTCAATCCAAGGTTTCGTCGTCGCTCTGTTGGTGTTTGATGTTTGATTTCTCATCAGAACCCAAAGTTTTTGATTTTCTTCCAAAGTTTTTGGGATTCAAAATCAGGGTTTCCCCTCGACCCTGACATGGCACAGAACCAAGAACAGAATTATGGCTTTTGGCTAAGCTTCACTCTAAATTGTGATGCAGCGATAATCGTATGGAAATCAAATGTGTCCAATCTAGGCACGGCCATCAGTATTTCTACAGCCACAAAGATTTAGCTGCTATGAAATACATTCATTTGGAACATAATGAATAAACTGATCCCATAGACTTTGACAGCTGCTCTCTGATTCTCATATAGCATCAGAGAAGCCCCACTGAACATTTTTTTTCGGCATGCTGGTTATGCAAGCCCTTCGACCCGGCGTCCGCTCACTGCTCAATGCAGACAAGCGTGCCGTGGTGAACACTCAGAACATCATCTGCTTGGGGTGCAGAAATGAGCGTGTCAGGACACTGTTCAGTGCGAATAAGACCCGCATGCAAACAGCAAGTGCAAGGCAGAGGAGCCTCAGGGCGATGATGAGCCAAGCAAGGACTGCTGCAAGTGTCACACTCGACCAGCAGGTGATTGTCATTCGTTGGGATTGCTAAAGGGGGCCCAATCTTCCAAACACCTTTGGCTGCAAGAAAGAAAAGACATGAAAAGCGTCTTTTGCATCCCAGCTCGCCAGCTTGCACGCAATGACATTTTTGGTCTGCAGCCAAGCTGTGACTGGCTCATTTTGTTTTTGCATTTGCATGCACAGGAGGATTTTAAACTGAGCTGGTCCATTGAATTGATCATCCATTCCATCTTTGTATTCACAAAAGGAACTACTGTCTTTCTACTGTGTTTTTATTCGTCTCTTGGCGTTGTATCAGTCACTTTAAATGCCTTGGTACCAAATTGATGTCTGTGACAGGCCTCTACATCTGAATCGGAAGTGAGGGAGGGTGGGGGTACCACAGCATTGCCTGCCAGGAGAGGCAAAATCCAGAACTGCGATTTCTCGACTTTGGCTGCCTGTGTTGCCGAGATGATGGAGACATGGGTGCCCTCCAAGGTTGATCAGGTATTTTTTTAAATTATGTCTTTGCAAATCCTTGAGCAAGGGACTCTTCTGATGATGAATTTTGAGCTTTCCATATCATTTCCAAATTAGGGCAAGAAGTGTTGTTTGCCCAAAAATAATGGCTGTATGAGCTAGGTCAGAGAGATGTGCAACAGCTCATTGTACACATCTTCAGTCGCCTCAAAGACCTGAAGAGCCCACAAACTCCTGTTATCTGCATCCAATCTCACCAGAATAGAGTTCTGATTTTTGTGTCCAGAGGTTGTCAAAGGGAGAAATAACCATGTGCTGTCTGTCATACCACAGAGGTTTGACTGAATCAAAGAAAACTCCCGGCGCAGATCATTCAGCCAGACACCTCCACCATCTGCTTCCTGCTGCGGAACCAGGCAGCGGTGGAGGGCGGCCGTGGGAGGTGGCTGTACCTGTCCTGGCACCAGACGCATGCCAGGCTGAGCATGGGACCCAAACCCGAGAGGGGCGCAGCTTCCGAAGCATACTCATTAGGTGAATGGCCCATTGAGCAAGTGGAGTCCACGACAATTCTTGTGTACCTTACCTCTGGCTTACGAGCTTCGTATCACTAGTAAAGGATCCTGAGCCATCCTATATAGTGGCAATAACACTTGCTGAGCAAGTAACATGCTCGGATTGAGCGGGCCGCACACATTGATGATACGATGGGCTGTATAGGGTAGGGAGATTTGAGAGAAGAGGGGCATCATATGTATGTGCTCAGAAACGCTCATTCACATAGGAATTGGAAGACAATGAGCTTGTAGTGGATGGATATGCTCATGCCCAACATACTTAAGCTGAAAAGTACGACCGGAGAGAAAGCAAATCAGCAAGCTTGTCAGGGAAATGCGACTGTGTAGGCTTTTGGGCTGTAAATGTCTTCTCTGCAAACCAGAAGCGCACTTCATGAATCATGTGGCTGAGCTTTCCGGTAGTGCATGTGGATGTCTGCCACACAAATGTGCCTTTCCAGATGCTCATTTGCATGAAGATTGTTGTGTGCAGCGGGGCAAATGCAGGCTGCACTCAGAGGCTTGGTGCTGTTGGAAGTGAGGCTACCAGTGCCCTGGGAGAGGCTGGTGGAGATGAGGCTGGGGCGGCGGTTGGACGAGAGCAGCCACCACCTCTTCCTCGAGGTCATGGGCAAGTGAGACCTTTGCTGCCTAGATGTTTCAATGAAGATATCATTGAATGCATTCTTTGAAGGTGTCCAAACAATCATGACAGAGCAGACAGCTGCTGGTAACTCAGATCATCAGCACGGCCAAACTCACTGGCCTTCCTTCGTCCCCGCTTGAGCCTGACATCTTAAGACCCCAGCAGACATGTGCCTTCCGAATGGCAAGAGAGACCTCCCCTCAACTGATGAATGCATTTTCTTGTTTGCCGTACACATAAATTTTGTGGATATGTGAATCCAACAAGACAGTGCAAACTTGGCGGCGGCTCACATCAGAAGTATGGCCTCTCTTTCTCCCTCGTCGCTTCCCTACTTCCCCGTTTTTGCACTAAGTGGGCTTTTCCCAACCAAGAAAAAAAATTCCTCGGGAAGACTTGCACCCCATCAGCAGCTAGTGGAACCAATCCCCTGAATTTGTTCTGTTTACCAGGCTGTGCAAATGCTATAGATATGTAGTGATGAATCATGCTTATTAAGGCATGACATTGAATGCTGAACAAAAAACATGCAGGTACAGCAATCTCGTGCTGACAGACGAGAAGAGGCGGATCGTCGCCTGCGCCCGCCAGATCAGCGGCAAGATGTCGTCCCTGAGGAGCCTGCAGACAGGGGCGGAATACGTCCCACCCCCTCCCCAAGGGGGTGCAGATCCCTCTGCAGATGAGTCTTTGGAGGATTGGGTCTCCTGTCTACGGGCTTCCGGAACGCACCAGATAGCAGGGGCAATGTGTCGCAGCTACAGGGTGAGGGTCTTTTCAAGCCCCTTGCCCTCACCAAAAGCACCTTATTTCTTGGAATCCAGGCAGAAAGATCATACCCGCACACAAGTTTCAAATCTTGTCAAAGATCCGAAGAAGTGAACGCGATCCCATACGCGTTCACATAATTGCAGTGGGCCTGTAATTCGTAATTGCAAACCACTGTGCTCAATTGAAACCCATCGTCGTGTGCACTGCCATTCTTTGTTTCTCAAACCTTCCTGATCAAAGAGGCTGCTGTGGATTGATATCCACCGCCGCGCCAATATGACTCATCAGCAGATGTAGAAATGCTGGAAGGCAGGAAGGGCAACGATTGCTCACCTGGCCAGTTTTGTACAAGGAAGGGCTTGAGGGCCTATGATCCATAATACGATAGAATGGAAGTAGTATGTCCAGAGTATCTCTTGTGACATGCAGGGCATGAGCCCTGCAATGGCGGATGGAATCTGCAGGAAGGCTGGAATTGACGGCAGAAGCAAATTAGATGCTCTTGCACCAGAGGTGGGGTGTTCTCAAATCTTCTGGTTTAAATCTGCTCGCTTTCTCTGCAGAACCAGCATGCTGACCCCCAAGATGCAGTCAAGACACAAAGTATTCCAGACCTTCATATATCTTGCTACACCCCCTGCGCCATCCCCGCCATTCCTCCTGACGGCTTCAACTGAAGCTTCTCTCAAATAAGGCAGAAGTCAGGGCACACAATGAAAAACTACATGAGTGAACTCACAACCCAACGGCAGGAGAAACGCCGATTATGTAATCCCTGCTTGATACCCGACCCTCTGGCATAGTGCACATTGCAAGAAAGCCCCACTCATGCCGCCATTTAAGGAATCTTTCCTTGCTTGCGCATCATGGATAGCTTCTGGTGTTGGATTGTCTGCAAGCCGAGAGAAGGAATTTACACCTAATCAATTGCCTGCATTCCAAGCTCATGCCGCTGTTTCGTGCAATTTGAAATATTTCGCAGAGATTCTGCGCAGGGTCTGCCAAGCGTTTACAAGGAGTGGGTGGCCTGGATAGATGCTGTGGCTTCCAGATCCTTCATCCCTACCGCCGCACCCCCTCCTGACGGGTCCGTGTCTGTGATTGGGGCCCATCCCTCAGGCGAGCATGGCGGAGCTCTGGAGCTCTGTGACATTTATTTCAGGATGCCAGAGGTGGGTGCCTGTGGAAATGTGGACTCACAAGCATTGTGTGAAGTGGCATAAATGCTTTGTATGGAAAAAAGGTCATGAAGAGGGAATTATTGCAGATGCTTTTATCTTACCCTGCCCTGAAGGAGCATGCTTTTGACAAGCTGCTACACCGTGTTTCCTCTGCCAAAGAGCAAGCATATATCAGCTTTTTGCCACTACCATAGCGTCAACATTGGCTCTGTGAACGACGCGGTCTTCCTTAACAGGAGGAAGACGCTTTCGGCAAGCTGCTCCATCGGATCTCCTCCGGGGTGACCAAGGCCGTCAAGCGGCTGGAGAGCAAGCAGGTGGCGCTGAGGAAGCAGCTGGATCAGGTGGCCCTGTCAGACAGCTACCAGAAGAAGGCTGACCTCATTGTCGCCAACTTGTACAAGTGAACAGCCTCCCTTTCCACTCGATAAAACACCACATTGCAGACGAAAGCAACAGGACCAAAGCTGCCAAAATGAATCAGGCTATAGCTATCAGAAGGCTATCATAAGCGGGCTGACCACATTATTGCCAATCTGCTCTCTTGAGCAGCTCATTTGCAGCACAAACTTTCATGGAGTCATCTGGGCCAAGAAAAGGGATTGCAAAAAAATCTGCAAGCCAGAATGTTCAGAATGGCAAGACTTCATACCACCCTGGCTGCTGATTGTTTTTGCATGCCTTTTTTTTGTTGTGCATTGCCTAATCGTGGATTTGGCATCTCCAATCGGAATCCTGTTGATAATTGAGCCAGGCAAGACACATTGCTGACCTTTTCTTGGCAGGGCCAGGGCCCCATGAGGGCGACAAAATTAGGGGGTACAGCAGGGCCGGAGCAGAAAGATTGTGTCGATGATGTTTTTTCCATGTGACTTTTGCCTTGACAAACACTCACATCTGTGCTGCAGATCTTAGAAAAGTACGGATGCATATGAGCCGGCATCCAATCACCTACAGTCCGCAATTTATAAGCCTATACTGGGTCTTCAGGTACTCACGTGGAGACGCCAAGCTGTCAGTGGAGGACTGGGACACAGGCGAGACGACAGAAGTACCCCTGGACCCCTCACAGAGCGCCCAGGAGCAGACGGAGGCGCTGTACAAGAAGGCAAGGAAGCTGAGGCGGACCTCCGACAATGTGGAGCCCCTGTTGCATCAGGCGGCTTTGGATCTGGACCACCTGCAGGTAAAGGGCAATGATTTTCTGTTTTCATCCATTTCGCAACTCCAATAATCTAGACAATTTGAGTCTCGTGGAGAGATCAATCTCTTAGTACAGCATGAATACAAGCAATGAGCTTTGAGATTGAGGCGGACCTCCGACAATGTGGAGCCCCTGTTGCATCAGACGGCTTCAGATCTGGAGCACCTGCAGGTGAAGAGCAGCAATCATCAGTCTTTGTTCGTACTGCATTGTTTGTAAATCTCGACAATTTGAAACTCATGCAGAGATTGATTCCCAGACCCAGTACAGATGCAAGCGTGATCATTGAGGGAGAAATTTCCTTTTTGGCTTCCAGCATGTGTACAATTTTCGGCCATTAGGAAGCTTGGGCCAGCTTGGAGGGCTTTGTGATGAATCTGGAGTTCTGGCCTAGTTTGGTGTGGCCCCGCCTGGCTTCAGAGGATCCCTGCGTGAATTTGGTGGTCTATTGGATGGTTTGTTGCCCCACACATGCTGCGGATGGCAAGGTTGCAGTTTGGACAAAATCATTGAAGATCCATCTGTGTGTCCAGGAAGTGGAGAGCCAATTGGAGGGTTTGCAGCCAAATGACCACAGCGACCTTCTTGCCCTCAAAGAGATTGAGGTCAGCACATCCAAATTTGCCTTTTTCCTGTCTCAGATCCTGATGTTTGCACAAACAAAGCATGGTAAAGATTCGACGCCAATGACAGGAAGCATGCTCAAATTTTGATGGTCAGTGAGAGAATTTTGTAAGGGGAATGATTGGAGGAAGCAAACTCTCCATGAGTAGGATGAAATTTTAACAACAGCCCGGCAAGTCGTGGTGCAGAGAGCGGGTGCACTGTAAGGATATCGAGTTTCTAAAGCTCAGGCTGAAAAATACAGACTTGCATCACAGGAGGAATTAGTACAGCAAAAATTTGTCAAGCCAGCCCCGGACGCAGCTCTCGCAGCAAAAGGAGCCGCCAAAGCCCGCAAAGCCAAGCGGAAATCCATATCCACAGGCCCAGACTTCCGGGAGTTCCAGTCCCCCGGCGGATTTCAGGTGCATTCACAATTACATGTAGCGATTATAGCTTTTGGTGCTTTGCATAATTTTGATTGCAATTTGCAGTCCATGTGTCCCAAGGCATGACCATGTTCCTTGACAAGCAGGCTATTTGTCCATCAGAGGATCTTGCATTATTAATTGGGAAATTGATGCTAAGCTGAGCATGTGGATGAGACCCGTTCCCCTTCCTCAGAGGCCCCCATTCCTCAGCAGGCACACTTCGAATTTATTGGGAGGTCAACTCCCTGCAAGACTCTGTGTGACAGAAAGAAGCCAATGTAGTCACACACTCTCTAAACGTCACAGTGAGCACAGCAGCGTTGTATATAACAAGACGCTGCAGTGAGCGAATGAATGCAATGTCTGTGGATCTCAGATTCACAAAACGCCAATCAGTTGCCTTGCCTACCCTGCCATTTACCTGCATGATCGGCTTCTCATTCCTTGAAAATCATGTCAATTGGGCAGGTTTTGGTGGGGAGGAACAACCTGCAGAATGATGAGCTGACGCACAAAGTAGCCAACGACACGGATCTGTGGTTCCACGCCCGCGGCAGACCCGGCTCGCACACCGTTCTCCGCATTCCAAGCGGCCGGTGAGCCTTAAGCTACCAGATACCAGTCGCTTGACAAGCAATGTCTTGCTCGTGAAAAAAGTCTTCTCTATGCCCTCCGAATAACATGATCCACTTCCCACCGTCTGTACAGTGCCTTTCAAATCGGATTCCAGATTCCAAGAACACCATGGAATGAAGCATGTCCTCCTTGCTCTTTTGAATCCGTTGCACCCATGAATTTGTCTGCAAATTTCTCCCCCAGAGCTTGGACCCCTCCCCCCCTCTCGCCCTCTCCTGACCACCTCCCCTACAAAACTCGGCCCCATCGACAGGCGCTGCTGGAAAGACCTAATAACAGAAATTGCAGCAAGTACGTGCCTGAAACGACTGTCTTACAACCTTACATTAGCCTTGATGTTGGTTGTAGTATACCCAAAGACTCTGGGACCTGTCATGAATGCTTGCGTTCTACTTTGACATAATCTGTGATTGACAAGGAACCTGCAAGCTTTGGTGCCCTGAATTGCGAAAATTGTGTGTGATAATTTACAAGCTAGGAAAGAAAAATGTAGCACATGGTGAGAACTGGACATGGGGGGGGGGGGGGAGTTTGACATTGGGGTCTGGATGAGCAATCCTTGGCCTGCTCAAGGATTGGAGTCTGCCACAAAAAGGAACAGGATACTCAGGAAATAGACTGTCTGTCAACTATTTCAGAGGATAGGAAATGGAATCAGGAGAGGTCCCCGGCATGCACTTGCCATTGTGAGACCACACCACATGTAGAGGCAAACATGTCAGCGAGAAGGCGACAGTAAGCCATGGAGTCTGAGAAGAACCTTCGCTCCCTGCTTGTCGAGCATTTCGGTGAGGCATCTGCACTTTTGTCGAGAGCGCCGCGCATGCCACCCGACCTCTTTGGCTGAAAGTGAGCAAGCCAGTCAAAGTATCATGCCAGCCCTGCTGAAAAAGAAATCTGCCACAACAGTACTTAGCTGTCCAGGAGCACTTCAATTTGGACGCCCAGCAAATACACACCTGTCGTTATATAGCTCACCGTGTCCTAGAAATCTCTATCTCAATTTCACGCAAATTCCCTGCACTGCTTTCATGCAATCTCTTTGAGCTTGTGGAGGGCGACTGTGAGCACAATTGCCTCAGTCTTTATGACTCAGGGTTGCATACGGTCTCAGTCCAGTAGACCTCTCCAGAATTACCAACGGTGCTGCTGTGGGCATCAGGTTCGAAAATATATTGCGGAAACAGGAGGGTCTTGATGACCACTGACTGCAGGTTTTAAGGCGTTCAGGGGGAATCAACTTGCAGCAATCCAGGCTACCTTGCAAGGGCGCGATGTATTCGTCCTCATGCCAACAGGAGGTGGCAAGAGCCTCTGCTACTGCCTGCCTGCCCTGGCCAGACCTGGGTTAGCAGTGGTGATATCCCCCCTGATAGGTAAGTTCTCAGCCGCTTGTGGATGCTTGTATTAGGCTGAAATAGTTTCAAATCGTTCAGTAGCTGGGTCAGCGCTGGCTGCGTTAGTGATCCTTATAAGATTACCACTTTGTGTGTGATTCAGACATCGAAGAGAGACAAGAGATTGAACTCCCTTGATTGTATTCAGCCCCAATATAATTGCGCTTCGGAGATTTCCAGGAAGTGGAAATCCATTTGAGTATGTACTGCGAGGTTGTGAATGCTGCAACAACGCATCGGCATGCATACACACAGATGAGATCCAACCTTGCTGGTCACAGCATGTCTCATGGAAGCAAAGCATGTGCACAGACATGACATAAAGCAGGGAAGGTTATGAAATTATTTAAAAAATTATTGTCAACGCAAGCTTGGGCTTACGGTACATGATCTTGTAGAAAATGGATCCACGCTCAGCTCTGATGGAGAATGAGGTCGAGGCGCCTCAATTTAGAGAAGCAGGTCTGCCGAGTTTCTGTCTCGCAAAGAAGCAAATGTGCTCTTTACAGCTCGTGCCTTCTCGTGTCTTGGCAAACAATGGTCCTGCATCATGTGTGCAGCCCTGATGGAGAATCAGGTGGAGGCATTGAAGGCCAAGGGCATCCCTGCGGAGTTCCTGAGCTCCCAGAGGACCGAGGCGGAGCGAAGAGCCATCTTGGCGGATGTCCAGTCGCCCCACCCCTCCACAAAGCTGCTCTACGTCACTCCAGAGCTAGTGGCGATGGAAAGGTTGGGGCTCCTCCAGGCAGGGACGGGCATTGGTCGGTTATTGGGTCAGTTGTGAAGACCTACAGTTGATAAATTTACTTGCGAATGACCTGGAACGCTTCTACAGGAATGATTTGCAATGGCCGAAGTTGTGGCGTCCAGCAGGGAAGACTAGTACTGTTTGAAATGCTTTGATACAGAAATGAGATTTCCTGTCATGCTCTTATGATGTACCTTTTTGATACGTTCTCAAGTGCTGTGCACTGTTGTCCATGCTGTCCAATACATCTCCTCATTGCGATGTGTTGATGCAGCTTCGTGGGGGTGCTGAAGACCATCCATGGTCGCCAGAACCTGACGCTCCTCGCTGTGGATGAGTCGCATTGCATCTCCTCGTGTGAGATCCCTACTGAGCAGACTCAAACCCCAAGAGACTGGATTGGAATGGGAGCAAATATTCAAGCCTGCCATGTTAGCCAAAAGTGTCCATTCTCTTGCAAGAAAAGCATCAGCGATTGCCCTCTATAAACAACTCAGGAGGTTGTGGGTTTTGAGAGGGGCGCTAGCAGCTGGATCATTGAATAATTTCCTTTTGTCTTTTCTGCTGCTCGATACCCTAGCAAATGCTTTGCAACAATGCTCAGCATCGACTTGCTGTAACAAAAATCTCCAATCCTTTAAATCCTGATGACAAGCTGCAAATACAGATGCTGATCCGTGCAAAGCAGAATATCTTTTCTAGCCCTTCTTTGCCCCCACATGAAAGCCTATGTCATGCTTCCCTCTCGGAGCATCTAAGAACCGGAAGTGGGACTTATCTGGTCCCCCACAAAGCAAAACTTTCCAGCAACTGATACCTGTGCAGGGGGCCATGACTTCAGGCCTGCTTATCGCAAGCTCTCCAGAATGAGGAAGCAACTGCCCAAGGGCGTGCCCCTCATGGCTTTGACAGCCACAGCGACTGCAAAGGTAAACGATATCCCCCCCCCCCTCCCCCCCCCCCTCCCCCCCTTCTGCCTCGTATGGAATGTAAAAGTTCCTTGTGGCTCTGCTGCACGCAGGTGGTTTATCTGCAAACACAACATTAGCATATTATCGTCATGATAAGTCAAATATGGAACTTCTAGCAGGAAAAAAGATCCTGCAGGCTCGCATGTGGAACATAAAACCCCAGCTTGCTTGCAACAGCTGCTCATTAACCCAGTGCCATCAAGAGCGGCTTATCGTTGGCTGTCAAGCTCGTTTGCTCTGTTTATGCAGGTGCAGGCGGACATCATTGACAGCCTGGCATTGAGCGATCCCCTTCGCATAGTGGCGAGTTTCGACCGCCCCAACATCCACTTCAGCGTTATGCCGCTGTTGGAGACCGAGAACCCCATCCCCATCATCGCGAAAACCCTCGAGGAAGACGGCACGCCCTGTTCGATAGTGTACGTGCTGAAGCGTGAGACCGCCGATGATGTGGCAAAGAAGCTCAGGAAGCTGGGTGAGGGGGTTCCCATCCTGTGCCTGTCTACCCTCGCTTTTTGCTTGAAGGCTCAGTTGAGAAGGGATTGTGCTACTATCCAGTCGTTCACCCACTTTGCTCTTTTGCTCCTTGGGCTCAAGGTAACGTGAGAGACCACCGGTGGTGAATATTGATTTTTTTTTAAGAAAATCTAGAATCACCGGTGTGGGACCACTCAGCTCCCTCCACCGCTACTGCCCATCGATGCTCTCTCCTCGTTTCTGTAGTGCGTTTGTTGCAATCAATGTGGCTGTGGAAGAAGCAAGAGTGGTTGGTAGTGGACTTGGGCTGAGTACAGGAGGATCCCAAGTCTCTCCTCCCAAAGTATTGCTATCCACATACCAAAACATTTCCCTTATTCATCACTGGTATAAAGAATGTTCGACAACTGGTGGCTGTAATGATAATCATATTACTTTTGCCATTGACGGGTAATCATATTATGATGCAGGGATTGATTGTGAGGCCTATCACGCGGGACTGAAAGCCGATGTGAGGAGCAAGGTGCTTGCTGACTGGACTTCAGGTTACCCATATACTTTTCTTGCACGTCGATGCCTCACCCATTCTGCCTTGATGCATCAACAACCTTGCATTATAGCAAATAATCTGCATGGGCATGCCTCCTGTTCTGCAGAATACGTGCTTTTGGGAAGGTGCGGAAACGCAGGGGTAGAATGAAAGGTTGTGATGCCCTAATGAGAAGGTGGGGCTGCATTTTGCTTGCAAAGCGCACGACAGCGTTGTTAAGAATATGCACAACGTAATGTTTGGGGGGAAATCTCAACATCCATCTCAAGCGCTGTGCCATTTTGTCTCTGTCTATTGAGGCGGTTTCTGCCATCTCCTTTATTTCATTTAGACTTTGATGTGCAGGTGGGTTGCCCGTGGTAGCAGCTACCATTGCTTTTGGCATGGGCATAGACAAAGCAGGTACAGGATAACCTCCTCTGAACGGTGACCATTCGGTCACCTTTTGCATGGTCACTTGAAAGCGAAGTCTCTTTCAGGATAGAGACACCACGGAAACCTGAGATTTGGCGGCACAAAAAGCTGATCACTCAGTAAAGAAAGTCTCACAGACATGTTTACTTACAGGAGTTCCTAAATGTACTGCAAACACCTTCCTGCAGACTGCGCTTGTTTGCCAACAGCTCACAGATCCTCTGTCCAGATCCATGCAATGATCGACGATAAGCACAAATTCATCAATTAGGCTGCACTATTTGCCTTTGCCTATCATCCTCCTGCCATTGCACAAAATAAACAAACGGCAGTACACTGTATGCTCTCGAAGTGGGCACTTCAGGAGAATGCATGTGTTAGTATTCTGGCCAGTCTTTGCCTCAACACTGCCTACCCCTGTCATGCCGAACACCTTCTCCCTTGGCTTACAATGGAAGCATCACGGCATAGTAAAGTGTTCACAGATTTTAAGCCTGTGAAGGTACAAAAATGAAACTGCTTGTTCTGAACAAAGCAGTTCATGAGGGACACGTGGGCTGTCTGTAGATGTGCGACACGTCTATCACCTGAACCTGCCCAAGACCGTGGAGGGCTTCTACCAGGAGGCAGGAAGGGCGGGCAGGGACGGAGAGCCCTCCAAGAGCATTTGCTTCTACAAGGTGGACATAAATGCTGCAGATTTGGACACAAACTGTTCTCCTCTGGCCTCCTGGAAATGTGGAGGCCCCACATTTCGCTAGCAAGGCCCCGGAAAGCAGCAGTAAACGCTCCTCAATCTCTCCTCAAGATTGATGCTTCTTTCAGGAGAGCGATCGGGACCTCATGAGTTGGCTGGCCGAGAAGGAGAGCAAGCGCAAAGGGAAGGGGAAGACCAGGGCCGAGCCGGCAGCGGAGAACACCACAGATGCACAGGCACGTACTTGCTGCAATTTCTGTTATTAGGTCTTTCCAGCAGCGCCTGTCGATGGGGCCGAGTTTTGTAGGGGAGGTGGTCAGGAGAGGGGCATACATGAGAGAATAGAGCTGACAATGTATTTGAGAGCATGCTAGCTCCTAGGCTAACAGTAATGTCCCAGAGATATTTACCAAAAAGCTGAAAAAGCAGTAGTACCAAGCAAGGCAGTTGCAGGTTTGAAGTTGCGTTCAACCCTAAAAGGAATTGTCAAACGTCTTGCACTTGATCAATGGTGAAAGATAAGCCCTGTATCTGTACAATCTCTGTCAAGGCTCACCGTCAAAGGCAGCATCCTGGTGCATCACAGTTCCCACACTGCAGTCTAACAAGGTGTACGTTGGTAGGAGAAATTTGTGTGAAAATTTGGCATGTGTGCCACCATCCAATAAGGGTGTTACCATGTCGTCTTTGGGAAAGGAGGAAAGATGAGTGCACAGATTCTAGCCCTCTTGCGACAATAGCTTCTGCATTGTTCTGCACGTCTGGGGGAAGCACATGCTTCCAATCCCATGCATGAAACGTACCGAGGATGCATGAACATCTGCAAATTCCCTGTAGGTGAGATCATTCAACAGAGTGGTGGCCTACTGCACAGATCCCCGATGTAGAAGACAATCCCTTTTAGCACATTTTGATGAGGTCCTGTCCTCCAAGAGCTGTACTGGCTGTGACTTCTGCAACAACCCCTCCTTGGCAGCTGCAAAGGTGACTTCCAACCCCTCCTGAAGATTTTCAGGATAAAGTATTTGTGTTGGTGCTGTGGTAAGCTCTGCTGATCTATACAAGCAAAGGCGTGAATGGAATGAAGGCGCAATTTGAGGGTCGAATTTTTGCATTTGAATATGAGTTCGAAGCTTATGGCATAGATGATCATCTTGCTAGAAGTTAAGAAATATCAGTGCTGCATTAGACTAAGCAGACTAAATTGAGCGGAGGAGCACTGCATGCAGCTGGCAAAACTGGACGCTGAGAGGGCGGGAAAATTGGGCATTCCCTCGTCAGGCAAGAAGCGGAAGAGGGGAGGCTTTGGAGGTCGGGTGTATGGCTCAAGTGGATTCGAACCAGAGACTGATGATGAGGTTTCCGGTAGATTACCCCTTCCATTACCTGCCTTTTCATGACTTCTGTTCTCCCCACCTGTATACAGGCACATTGGAAAGATCCAAGCAGAGGGGTAACTAAATTAGCCGACTTGGAACCAGAGATTTAAACATTTCTCAATCACAGCCAAAATTTAAAAATAACGAGTCTTTCTGAGGGCCAAGAAACTCAATACAGTCAGCACGGAGGGGCACACGACCATCCCTTGGAATGTTGCATGCATTACTTATGTGGAATAGTCTTTCAGAATGCTGTGGTTAAGGCTGCTGAAGGATGCTGTGGTAGAGGCTGCAGCTTTTGAGCTTCTCTATCGGCCACAGGTCTGCAATTATTTTTGACGGAACAGAGGAGAGTGCTGAGGCTGTTTCATATTGGAGGGGGTGGGAGGGGGGGGCGCATATAATGATTGTGTTTTCACTTTGATAGAAAAGATACACACTTTTGCCAAGATGCCCTGGCTCTCGAGATTTGCATCTCCACGTTCTATACTTCAAACATCAGACCGTGGTCTCCAAAATCTGCAAATGGGCATGCATTTGCAGACAGAAGCAGATTGTCGGATGAGGAGGGTGGATCGCATGACAGCGGTCTGGAGGAGGCAGAGAAAATAGCCAAGGGGGCACGAGGCAGGGGCAAAGCTGCGATTTTTGATGCACTGCAGGCTGCCGAGGGCAAAGCAGATTGCAGAGGTAGACATCTCATTCCAAATCCGTCCCACCTTTCAGAGGCCAGGGGACAAATAGTTGATTGCAAAGGAAAGTCTCTCCCATGCAAAATTTAGTGTTCACGGTAGTTTGTCACTGAAGGGAATTAAAGGTCTCCTGCAGTGATGGCCACACACGAAAGGTCCTACTGTACCACCAATGTGTCAGCAATGCCACTTTGCATTGTTTTTTGGACAGTGCTTGCCTCCCTCTCTCACTCTTCAAAGGCATGCTTTGACTGTCCACGGCGTGTTGAACGGAAATGTGGAGTTCAGTCCCGATCCCGCTGCGTTTGACTCGTTTTGCGATTATTTTTGTAGAATCCAGAGGCAAGCGGCAGAGGCTGAGTCGAGAGCCTGCAAGCGATGCACCGGCCAGGATTCAAGTGGGTACGCCGAAACCTCTTCTCTCCCCCCCCCTTCCCACCCCCACCTTTTCGTCCATCCGACCTGTACTGCCTCTTCAGCAAATCAGGTAGAGCAGGCTGGTAGAGATCTAGATACCAGATTTCCGTTCTCATCTTCTCAGCTTTCGTTCTCATTCTCTTCACTTCAAATTCTCTTCCCTTCAAATTAAGCTTTGATGTATGCTAGTCGTCTCTTGCAAAGTTCATGAGGAGCACTCGCAAAAAGACAATTCACAGACTTCTTTTTGTTGTGGCAGGAGCACCCCCTGTCCCGCCCGCAACCCGACAGGCTGGCGTGGCCCGCATCCTGAAAGCGCTGCAATCTGCCAGTATAGATCCCCAAGTTGCAGAGGAGAAGGCCAAGGTGCACACACTTCCATTCCATACCTTTCGGGATGTTGCTGGAAGGAACCCCGCATCCCACAGTCCTTCGATCTCTTCCCCTTTTCTAGTCGGTGGTTCCTTATCTGGCCGGTCAGGCCGATGGAAATGTGCAAACTTAATTGCTTGGAAGCTCTTCGATCACATGTGATAGCATGGCATGCATGTCAGTGCAGTAAGTAGACAGATTTGCAGGGAGGAATTGGGGAGAACTTTGCCAACAGAAGCAAGCTCCAAGTCCGATTGACTGCAGTGAAGCACATACTTCAGATACGCTCACAGAGCAAATCCACAGCAGGAGATGGAGGAGTCTGCTTACTCCGGCAGTGCCAGCAAAGCCGTCTACCTGGGCAAGCTGGCCGCAGCAGCACGCTCGGCGCTCAACACTGCCAAAGAGTCACAAGATCTTTCCCTCATCCCTACCCCAAGCAGTGCGTCTGTACCAGTACCAGAGCCAGACCCACCACAAGCCGCTGTGACAGCTAAAGGAGGTGCTGCCAAAGCGCCAGAGGTGTGGACTGGCGGAGGGAATCCTACGTCATCAAGCTCCGGCACCGGTGATCCCACTGCGGAAGCGGTGGCATTGGCGGAGAATTTGGAGGAGAAGGTGGCACGCATAGAGGCAGATCTACAGCTGCCACAAAGCCTGCAGTGGCTGAGAGAGCTCAAAGATGCCAGGTATTGGCCCCTTGCTCTACACAGGAAGGGCATAGAAAATGGAATCAAGGTGGGGAATGCAGCTGTCGGCTTTGGCTTGTTGATGGCACCGCGTCCTGCTAGAAGGTTGGTGGGAAGAAAGCAGTCACAGATGCTGACTCGACACCGCAAAAGGTCACATCTTTGTTGGCTCCCAACCTTGAGCATTGACAGTTTGATGCAGGACTCTGGCTGGTGAGCGGGTGCAAGCTGTACCCACCTGTGCCGGATCAAATGATGACCCTGAATACTTTCGTTGACGTTGCAGAGTGACAGCTGAGCTGCTGATGGGGAGCAACATTGGCAAAAGGATGAGAGCGCTGGGCAAAAGCCCGAATCTGGAAATCGCCGGGCGGGCAAAAGAAGTCGTGCGCGCCTGGAAGGAGCAGCTGCTGGGTGATTGACGGCGTGAGTGGAGACTGGTGCTCTTGAGTCCAGCTGCCTTGGTAAAAAGATGGATGAAGGCCCAGATGAGCTTGCTTTGTGCACTTTTGGACAATTCGTCAGCCTTTTTCAGTGTTGCAATTCTTGGTTAGGGGACACGAGGCAGCAAGGGTAATCTTCTAGGGGAGCCAATAAAGACCTGAGCAATGGGACCGATTGAGATCTGCAACTCTCATTTAAAGAGAGCATGTCAGTACAATATCAGTGTTGTTTGTAGCATACAGATTTGACCACAGCTACACAATAGACATTATTGGAATTGTGTCGTGCAGAGCTGGCAGAGAAGGTATGTAGCTTAAAATATGGCTGTACGCATAAATGTCAGGATTGAAGCTTCGTGGGAGTAGTCTACTTGTATACCGTTGTATTGACAGCTGTCCACCTTGACATTTAACAGGTATTTATCAGCACATCGCATAATGCCATGCAATGTTTATGGTGGCATTTTTTGCCAGGCCACGCTGGACAGGCATCCAGATTGTGAAAGTATGCAACAGACTCAGGTCTGTTATGAGGTGACCTTCCAGACAGCGGAGAATGACAAGCACAGGGACAGGATGCAATTACATGATGACCAAATCCTGAAGGCACAACACCATGTGCTGGAATCGGAACATATTCCCATCCTAGTCCAGGTAGGCGGGATGCAGAGCGGGCAGGCTCTTCTTATTGGTCAGGACGGAGTGTGGCAGGAACCGCCGGAGCACCCCAGCCTGCTCCAGCATCTTTGCCCTCTCCTCCTCCACTATGGCTGCCACTCTGGCCTCTTCTGCTGCTGTGGCGGCCCTCTTTTGCGCCTCCTCCGCCTGCGCATTGGTTTGAGACGAAGGGATTTCAATGCTCCTGAAATCGTCCTTCTCCACACAACAGGACAGGAACAGAGGAATTACAGCTGCAGGCCAATTCGCATCTGCTGACTTTATGCCATGCTTGCCGCATTTTGGCTCATTTGCGTCAATTTTGCCTGTGAACTCAGTTCCATGTGAGGTCTCCAATATGAGAAGGCGGAAAAGGGTGTCTTCATGATTGCTACAAGATGGCAGATGCCACAGCTACCTGGAAGATCTGCTGTTGTTTCAATTACTGGTTCAATACCTGCTGGCCTAATTGGCTCTACTTGCCCACTTCTTGGGGCTTGCGATTGCACCTCGTTCCCAAGGTCTGGTTCGTCCGTCTAAAGAGGTCTCAAACCACATCAAGTGATGTGAAGTTTGCAAGGAGTGACGAGAAAGGTGACTTGATGGGGAGCAATTGCTTTCATTTGGAGGGCTTTTGAACCATCCTCTTCCCAGGGTGCTCATTAAGGGGGATAAGTTATTTTCCCTTGCCCCAGAATTCCAACCTGAATCCTTTGAGGATGGTCCTGCTGTGCACCACTCTCGTACGCAAGCAACTCAAAAGCACAATCAGAAGGCGCACCTCTGCTGCCAATCTCAGGGCCCGTTTCTCGGCCACCAGCCTGGCCGCCTCCCGTTTGTGCTCCTCCACCTTCAGCCTACGTTTCTGCTGATTCATCTGCTCCACCTTGTCCTCCAGCGCAAATTTTTCCAGCAGCCGCTGCCTGAACTGCTCCTCCTCTACCTTCACGGCCTCTGCCCTCTCCCTCTGCAGGGCACGGTGGCTGAAGTTTCGCAACTCCATTCCAAAAAAGTCATGCTCTCTGTCCATTCCCTCTGGAATGATGAGGAACACATATAGAGATCCTTGAGCTTGGCCCTTTCCCTTTCTACTCAAATGAGGGTCACATATATATCAAGATAGTAGTAGCGTTTACATGTCCACGACCTCTCACAGAATGAAGGCGTCCAGAGAAAGCTTTGCTGCAAGACTCCAGTGGACTGCATTGCAATCCTCAGTGAAGTCTTTGAGCGTCACTGTCCATCATGATATCAGCTTGAGACTCAACATTCAACAATCCGCAAGGTCGCTGAATTGATAGATGCTGCTTTTTTGGCGGCTGACTTCCCTTGTGGTTCTGTCTCAAGGTGATGATCGATTGCATGGACATATTCTGTAGAATGATGAATATTCACCTTGAGCTGGAGCTGCACATTGTTGGCCTCAATCAGCTGTCTCCTCATCACCCCCTGCCTCTCCCTCTTCCTCTCAGCCTCCTGTATGGCAGCTCAAAGTTATTAATCGACAAAAAATAAATACAGGCAGTTGCTGGCACGTAGACGCCTAATCAGCATGTGCGATGTTGAATGACAACATGGTGCACATTTCAGCGAGCTACTTTGGATGGCAGTGTCCCTCTTTGGTCGCAGAGCAAGAGCAGGCAGGTCTGGTGATTTTTGGAAGCTGAGGGCTCAAGTCCCAGCGGGGGGAAAGGTACATGCGGGGGTGGCAGGAGGGGGCTGGGGAGAGATGGGGATACTGGAGTGAGCATCAAAAACATCATCGGAAGTGTCCTCACTTCATATTCCTGAATCCAGCATCTGCACTTGCTACAGGGATGGAAGGGGGATGAGGGGTGGGAGGGGGCGCTGAGGATAAGGGGAAAGGAGAGGCACTGACCTCCCGGGAAGCACGGTGCAGGTCGTCTGCTCGCAGGAGGTCAATCAGTCGCTGCTCCTCCTGGGCAGCCAGCATCTCCGCCTCACGCTTCCCCTTGATGCTCTCGTATCGCCTGCATGTACAGTTAGGACAATTATTCGGCCATTTGACTTCCTTTGCGACTACGGTACTTCGGGCCTGCAAATCAGCTCACATTCCCCTTGGTGCTCTCGCACCGCCTCTGTTCAGGAGGTGCCTAGTGGAACAGAAATCTATGCATACAATTTCCGGGAGAGGAAAGAAGGGGTGAGTGATAAAAGTACATGTCTGCCCTGGCCTTCTTGGCAGCCTCCTTTGCAGCTATCTCCTCCTCACGCTGCCTCTGCTGCTCCTGGTACCTCTCAATCCTGCAGAGGAAAGATTGGACTCCTAACTCGGTCATTCTATTCAGAATTCTAAAGCTTGACCAATTGAGCATGCTGCAAAGAACATGCCAGCAAAAGCAAAGCAAAATTTGGGAAGTTTGCCTTCAGGAGCTCTTCTGAGCCATGACAGAGGATGCAAAAAAGCTACTGGACAGATTGGTGGTGGGCAGCATGATGAGCTTGAGTGGTTGAAAGATATATAAGGACAGACACTCCATTACACAACCACATGGGTAAAACCAGGCTCAGACAGATGTCTTCATCCGACTTTCTTTCCCATTGCCAGCACTTTAATCAACTGGATCTAAACCTGCAGGATTGATGGCGCTGATCAGAGGGGGGACCCCCCCCCCCCGGGGGCCCCCCCCCCCCCCCGGGGTTCCACTGCTTGCCCTACCTGGTCTCCTCTGCAGCACGATCCAGCTCCCTGTTGAATTTCTCCTGCTTCCTGTCTGCCAAGTAGCCTTGGATGAAGAGCTTCTCCTGATCCTGTCGGCATGCGAAACTTTTCAAGCCCCAAACCAAATGATGGGAAACAGATTTTGGTGCAGAGATAGCTGGTCTGACCAGAATTTCCTCTGCTGCAACTTGCTCTCAACGTCCAGATTCGGCAAGATAGCAGAACCAGGGGGAGGTGGTGTCAGAGCTCTGCTCCTGTCCGTATTCACTGCTGATGAGCACTAGTCCGGTAATCGTAGGAGCAAAGGGCACTGAGACATGGGCTCTGCCTGAAAGTCACACATAGCACAAATGATATTTAGTTCTGCATTCCTGGACATAAGAGATTCAAGGCCGAGCTAATGGACAGAAAAGCCGCATGCAAGTCTTGCCACTTACACTGCAAGATCCTCATAACTATTTGTGGCCAAGCTGCGATGTTCATCCTGCTGGCGAACGATCTCTCTCTTGGGTAATAGTCCATATCTGACTGAGCCTACCTTCAGCTTTAAAAGGCTGTGGTTTGATGTTCCCTTAAATTCAGAAGTGATCAAGAGGACGGCGGAGGTGGGCAGTCAAACCAACCTGCTTGGCCTTGTGCAACTGTGCTGATTTTTCATCCTCCTGGTCCTCTCGTGCCGCTGCCGCAAAACCCATGGCCCTCTCCCGCTCCAAGAGTTCCTGGATTCAACAATTCCTCAATTAGAATCCCATGCAGCGAGTTCTAAATGACCTTGTCAGGCAACGTGAGCATTGCGACCCTCTGCTGCGCCAGCACTCTCCAGCTGAATCTTTGGAGAACCTCGAATCCTTATGCGAAAAGCAAAGAAACGCTCTTCAGAATAATGGTCACTTTTCTCCCACTGCCTTCCTACCCTTGGCTCATGCGCAATGGAATGAAGACATGAAAGATGAAGCCACTGTCTGAAGCAAAACTCGCACTCTCCGCCAGAGTGAGCCCCAATGCAAAGTTACAATTTGCTCCTCGCGAAAGGCCGTCTCGAGACAAGGATTTTGGCTCTTTGCCAGGACCCAAAAAGGCCCTATTATGTACAATTGCAGGACTCAAGCCATCACTCCTGAGATGATATGCATAAGGGAATTGATGTTTAGTGGCTCTATCAGCCACTGCCTCCCGCTCTGCATATCACTTATCTTTCCATAGGGGGAAGAAAGGCAGGTGGAGATCTGTGTGCACCTTGGCTTCGTCTTCCATGAGGCGCTTGTAGTGCAGCTGCAGTGCCAGCCCCTGGTTGCTTGCCTTGCCCTTGGCCCGCCTCTCCTTCTCTGCTCGCTCCTCCTGCCTCTGGGCCTGCAAAGTACTTTCCGTTTCTGTGAGCTTGCCTTCTCATCTATCAAAGCGCTTACCCCATCCTCAATCAGATCTAGAACGACCTGTTTGCTGAATCGATGAGTGAAGTACCTCCCCATCAGCTTCTTGCAGTCGAGTCGGCAAGGGAGAGAAGAAGGGGGGGGAGTTGGGACTCTTCTAGATTTTCATTTAATCATTCATTCCAAGCCAATCCTGGATCAGAACTAACGCCCCAGCAATGACTTCAACAATGCGATTCCAAAAATTAAGGCCAGGGGGTGACAGCAGGCACCTCAACAAGTTCGGCCTCCTGTCGCTTGTGGAATTGAGCGTCCGCCGCCCTTTGCTCACGGCAGTGGGCGGCTTGAATGCTCTTCTGCCCATCACGCTCCAACTTGACTCTTGCAGCCTGCAAGAAGTACTGGTGAGACCAGGCAGCATCCCCCATGAGCGGAGGACAGAAGGGAATGTACTCGCGTGCATTTGATTCACCCAGCACTGTGGTTGGGAACAAAGACTTCAGCAACGACCTTACCCCTTCTGCAAGGAAAGGTGTTCCAAGGAAAAGAGAAATGCATGCCTGCATTGGTTAATGTGGTACGCATTATGGCTATGTGTTTGTAGAGACAGAATGTTCATCACTGCTCTCTTACTGTTCCCCATGAACAGGCAAAATAGGGGTGGGCTGAGGGAAGGGGGGGGGGGCACATCAAGGAGCTGCTTCAGTGCCCTGAGCTCAGGGCTCTCTTGCATGATGTGGCGCCTCTCTTTGGCCTGTCTCTCGGCCTCCAGAGCGGCAGCTTCCCTCTCAAGGGACAGCTTCTCGGCAGCTGCCGCCGCGACTGTGTCCTCAAGATATTGCTGCTCAGCCTGAGGGCAAATCTCCACTTCAGAAACGCATTTGTATTTCGTTTTGTTTGCTAGGCTATGTTTCGCCTGTGCCTCTGAAGGAGGTGTGGCATCATCGATTTGATGACTTTGATAGATTGTTGGTGGTGTTGATGGATGGATTGAAAGCTTTGTCGTAATTGTGACAGCTGTGATCGTGAACAATATCATTTCATCCCAAAAAGTTATCAGACAGACATAATGACAGCCTTGGAATTGGAATGTTGACAGCCAGTGCAAATCAGGCAGCTGTTGTGTTGATCTGCATTGATTTTGCTGAGTTTGACTGCTGATTAAGACCATGGGGCGACTTTTGGGAGAAGGGGTAGGGTACAGCGGGATGGCAAGAACCAGTCCAGCCCAGAAAGTAATCGACTGGTCATTGCAAGTTGGGTTGGATGCTACCTTCTCCAGGCACTCCAACATGTGAGCCTCTTGTTGGCGCTCCAGGACCCTGGCATGATGGGCGGCAGATTCCACTCTGCCAGCTGACTCACAGGCATGTTGCAAGGCCTTGTGACCCTCAAAGTACCTGTACCTCTCGCTGTCAGACCTGCTGTCTGCTGCGATGTCCTAAGCATTGCGCAAGATATAAACAATAGATTTGCTTTGAGGATGATGATAATGCTGATGATCCTGACGAAGCAATCTGACAGCATACTGATTGGCACAAGTATTGCAAGCTGAGACGTCTCAGAGGAACTTGCTTGAGGATGTCTGCGCGCTTGATTTCGTTCTCCCGCTCTTTCAGGACTCTGTTCTCCTGAGCTGCACAGTCAAAGATCTAGAGGTTGATTGTTGACTGTGACTTGTAGAGCACGGATGTGGGAGAAGGCTGCACCCTTTGCCACTCAGGGTGGTGCACAGACTGAAACGAAGCAAGGCTATTGATAATAGCACAGCAGTGAAAATCTGCCTGGTGATTGGGCTTGCTATACAAGCTCAGGCCCAGCAATGTAGTATCGAATTTTTTTTAACAGTGATTTCCGAGACGCTCACCCTGTCTCAAAGTAGAGGTGTAGATCTTTGCCATGGCCCTTGGCTCGCTAGCGACTAGTCAGACCGTCATATAGATTCAGAGCGCGTATATTTGTACTGCAGACTCCATCTTGTTGATGCCTCCACCTGCACCTTGAGAATCACTTCGGTCCTGCCGACTTCAATAGGCGACTTTGTGGTTCAATAATAGGTCACAAGGCGAGCAGCAACACACATTTTGTGACATTTTTGGTCGTCTCCAACCTTGCAAATCCTTCGGAGACAGGTTAATCGATAACGCAAGCATTTTTCAAGAGAGAGCTCAGGAAATCCATCAGTAAAGCTCCATATATTCAATCGTGGGATTGACCGCCTCAAAGCCGGAGATGGCTACATCACGATTGCTCGTGTACAGCCCGATGGTTCTCTTTTACTTCCAGTGCTCAGCATAGCCTGATTTGGAAACATATCACCATATCACAAGCTGGTGAAATGCCTGTCACCCTCAAGGATCGTCTGTGCCTTTGCCCCAAGGCGAATCTTGAGTGTGGCAAGTGTTGCTAGGCTTATGATATGAATAGTGATCTGTAAGCTGCTCTTAAGCTCAAAAAGGCTCTGCTGCTGAAATGTTCGCCTACATCCTGCTAATGGTCAGGGTGGAAAGCCGTAAAGGTAAGAAAGGTGCAGCCTTATCTTCTCACTATCGCCAAGACAATTACAAAAAATCCGAACGTTGCCAGGCCATCATTGGCCAGGGCAGACCACTTCCCCCCCGCAGGATCGCCCAGTCGTCTGGCAACCGCAGATTGGACGTTCACCTACAAGACGGCCGAGTGCCCTGCAAGCCCAACTGGCAGCTTTTGCATCTGTAGGCCAGGGTGATGCTGGTACCCTGCAGCTTGCCTGCAGCATGACACAGCTTTGCTTGTTCGGGTTGGGGTTCAGCCGAATCAGCTGGTACAGAGCTGGATTTATGGTCACCTTTGATGTCGCCGTTCTTGACATTGTTGTGGCTTGCAAGTGCGCTCGCCCGTCTTGCAGATGGACGTTGCGGGGCAGGAATGCAAGACTGCTGTGCGTTCTGCGACGGCTTTGCTGGAGGATGCTCCTCTCACCCATGCCACGGTATTGGCACTGAGTTGGAGGTCTGGAACTGGGAGATGTGGTTGGAGACTATGCAGCGCGGGCTGTTTGCTCATGATGCCACATCTCCCATTCCCAGACCTCCAGCCTCTGCGAAACCCTGGGCATGATTCGAAAGCACCCTCCAAGAAAGTCATTGCAGTGCGCACATCAGTCTTGGGGTCCTGTCCTTTACAATCATTCACGCTCGCCTTCTCTCCCCTGACTGGAAAAAGGAACCCCTTTGTCTTCCTATGATATGTTCTAATTGCCGAAGCCACAGATATGGGTAGGTACCTTTTGGCCGCCTGAGCGGTCAAATCCCTTTTTCAACAGCCAGAGCTCATTGGACTGTGGCCCCCTTGTCCAGGCCTTCAGGCATGGCAAATGCCCTGTCTAGCAAATGCCGCCACACCTTCTTGGACCCCTGTCCAACTTGCACAGCAGGCGCTGTAGCGCCTGCAGGTGGGTATATTGGAAAGGCTTCGTGTTGGTGGGCTTATTGGTTGGCCTTAAAATCAAGTGTCTTACCTTGCACAGCCTATGCCAGCCACAAGCCCAGTCCCACATCCACCTTGAGCTACATCGTTGTGTTCAGGAAGCGTATAATCCCCTTCGTCTCTCGCACTGGGGAATTGGAAGTCACTTGATCCGCCGCTTGAGCCGTAATAGTTTGCAGAAGGTTTTCGCAGCAAGCCTCAAGGAGATCTGTTAGTAACGCAACAAGTCGTGGATTCAGTGCGCTGCGAAGGCCTGCACACTGTGGATACCAGCACTCTGCTAATATGACCGCCTTACAAGCAGAGATGGCTACGCCGCTACTGCAGAGCTCTCCAGGTTCGTCATGTTCTTTGCCGTCACTCCGTCAATGTGATTGACGCTCTTATTGTTCATTGACGCTTTTAATCATTGAAGTTGCTGAAAGCGCTTTACACAGCGCACTCTTCTTCTGCATTGAAGAGGCTCTGCTGCTAAGGTGATGTTGTCTTCGAAGAGGCTGAGGTTCACAAATAACTCCTCTCCTCGCCTTACTGCCTCAGAGAACTGTCGTTCATTCAGAGCTGTACTCCTTGCAGGCAGTGGAGGCTTGAATCTGTTTGGTTTAAGAAAACTGTCTGACAAGGAAAAATTCGACCTCCTGCAGCGCACTGTCTCCCAGAGCCTTCAGGTGAGGCACCCCTCGACCTGCAAAATGAACATGTCTTCACCATTTCACCCCTCAGAATTCTTATCCTGAACAGTAGATAGCAATGTACACAATGCAAGATTACCCTGCCACCCTTCGGAACTGCCAGCTAAAATCAGAACACAGGTTATATGTATATTTTTCACCCTCTGAGAAGGTGCAGGAACTGCTCTAATTGTAACATTATTTCCCTGTGCAGCGCACCCTTACTTTGAGCAACTCAGACCTCTTCTTTGACGGGGCAGCGGACATTGCTCCGCAGCAAGAGCCAAGCCAGGATATCAAAGGGAAGACCGGCAGGGGAAGAGCTACTGCCAGGTGAGAAAATACGGTTTGCTTCATCTCTGTACTTGAGCAGGCCAGTGTGTGTCTGAGGGGGGGAAAGGAGGGGGGGGGGGAGTTGCTGAGATTTGGAAGTAATTCATTTTAGAATTGAAGCTTGTTGAGGAGTATAACAGCTCACAAAGCAGTTCACCAAACAAAGGAAGCCGCCACCCAGCCAGCTTGATATTCATGACCTTTAACAGTGGACCCACAAAGACAGTGGTTTTAGTGAAGGACATTTGTTCTTGAAAATAGCTTCCTCTCCTCCCAGATGATGATAGATGATTCATGCTTGGGTTCTGCTTCATACAGGGAACAGCCCCTGCCGTTTGCCGTGCCGCAAAACCAGGAGCTTTTCCGGCTGCAAGACAGGCACAACCGGGAGCAGCGAGAGGCTTTCGCGGCAAAGTGTATGCTGCCTGTGGACGAAAAGGCCACCTTCACTTCTACTGTGCGAGCAGCGGTGCCGCTGGTTGTGACAAGAGGGGCTACATTCAGAAATCCTCTCCGGCGGGCCACACAAAGGTAGATGCCTTTGCTTTCTTTCTGTATGCGGCTTGTCCTTCTTTCCCAGAAGCAAGACAAGAACTAGGGGGGGTAGAACTAGGCACTGGGATGTCCCAGATATTGCAACCACCTCAGAAGGGATGTCTATTAGAGGACAGAGGTATCCTATCCATCCTTGTCTCCGGTACACTTGTTTCAGGATCGTCTCCATACCAAGTCAAAATTCAGAAGGCAGTAATAAGTCGTTTTAGAGGCTGTGTCTGACTGCAGGAGGACCCCCTTGGCTGCCGTGGCGCTGGGAGGGAGCGCCCCACCTCAGGCCCCGGAGGAGACGGCTTCGGAGCTGGTGGCCAAGAAACGCGAAATTTTCCTAGTGCAGATGGGGCTGGACACCAAGGAGCAGGAGATCCAGAAGCTCAAGGTGGCGCATCCTTCCCGGTGTGTGTGTTTGGGGGGTGTGGGGGGGGGGGA
>QAXI01000395.1:690258-714188 GCA_004335615.1 Chloroidium sp. JM
CCCATCTTCCGCCCCCCACCCCTTTTCCCCCACACTTCCCCACTAGACCCTCATTTCGAGGGTATGGAAGCACGGGACGCTCGCCACTCCGCCAAGATGATAGCCTGGCAGGCCCACTGCGACGGCATCGCTTCCAGGATCAGCGTAGGCCTCACAACCTTCCTCTCCTTCCCACCCTCCCTATCTCCCCCCCCAACTCCACCAAAATCCTTAATACTGAGGGGGTAGGGGCGCTGGTGGACTGGCGGGACCCCCGCCACGCGGCCAAGATGGCTGCTTGGCATGCCCAATGCAAGCGCATCGCTTCCAGGATCAGCGTAGGCTCATCATTATTCCTTCCCTCCCTGCATTCCACCTTGGCCCCCATCACTCCAAGACTGAGGGGGTTGAAGGCACTGGTGGAAGCGCAAGACGCCCGCCACGCCACCGAGATCGAAGCCCGGCAGGCCTACTGCAACGGCAATGCATCCAGGCTCACCACCCTCGAAATCATCTCCCCTCCCCTGCCCCCCCTCCCTTACCTGGCTCTCTGATAAATTGCCCAAAGTCCAAGCCATCTACATATTTACGCAAAGGCTGGCAAGAGATCTGCATGTGAGATTCTGTGCAGGAAGCAAAGAAAGCCAGGGTGGCAGGTGGGGTGGCCTACGACGAGGCCAGGACCCAGCAGGAAGTCAATCGTGTCACAAACAATTTATGTGTGATGATACTGGACAAGATTCTGATGTGTGTGCAGGAAGCAAAGAAAGCCAGGGCGGCGGGAGAGGTGGCCTACGACCAGGCGAGGACCCAGCAGGAAGCCGAACGGGCACAGGCCAGCGTCAAAGCGGCTTCCCAGGACCTGAAGACCGCCCTCGCCGAGACCGCACCCCCGCCCCCCGAGCCTGAACCCCTCGACAAGAATGCCGTTCATTTCAAGGTGAGTCGTTACCCCCTGTGCTTGTCTCCCACGTCGCACATCACGTGCACTCCGTCTCTGTCTCTCAGACTACGAGACTGGAAACTCTCCTCCATTTGCTCCTCCTTATGAGTGCACATCCATACACCACAGACTGTCGTCGTGAGGAAGTGGCTGAGAGCCTCTGATTTTTGAATGCTCCTGTGGTCGGGAATGCAAGCCGCTGCTTGACGTGTTCGGCGCCGTAAAGCCCCTTCTTCAACCTAGGAGCTGCATTGACACAAGCAGACACTCCTGTTGAGAAACGTGAATGGGCGTTTGTGAATGGGCTTGTATCTCTTGTCTGTCTCCTAAAAGCCCAAGCCCAAGCCCTCGACAGACATGTTCTGCAATCTGAGGCATCCCCCCCCCCCTCTCCCCCATCGCTGGTGCTTTCACGCCAACCTGGACCCATTTTTGGAGGGACATATTTCAGGAGTCTGTCACTGACTTTCGTTTGCTATCAGGAGCCCAAGCAACTGCTGGACGTGTTCGGAAACATGGAGGCCCAAAATCTCGTGGTCATCCAGAGCATGCAGGACGCCAACCTGGCACTCGAGGAGGCAAGGTGAGAATATCGACGTAGGGATGGCGAAGACTTTTGCACCCATTCGATTTGAGACATTAGGCTCAAATGGCATCCTCTGCAGCAGGGATTGGAATCAACGCACATGGAGGAGCATTGCCTCTTTACTCTTTCGCAGAGTTCTCTCATCACATTGCCCTTGCAAGCTTCAAGCTGGCGCAGAACTCACAGTACAGATTTATCGCAAATCCCGCCTCAAGCTTGGCAAGTCTCTCGCCACAGCACCGTGCTGAGATGGCTTTTTTCGCAGCCAAGTTGGATTGTACGTTTCTTTGATTGAAACCAGGCTAGCCGAGGAGGAATTTTGGCTGCAGGGCGAAGCAGCAGGCAGCAAAAGCCAGGCTGGATTCAGAGTGCGCTGCTCTGAACCTGCAAGTGGCACAGCTGGAGCAAGCAAAAGCCAGGCAGGCGGCGTGCAGGGCGCTCGCCGTGATTTTCTTCCCCTCTTCCCATTCTCCATGCAACCCCCCTTTCCCCCTCTGTATCTGTATGGGAAGTCTCGAGCATCGCTTCAACGTAGCCTGCTTAAGTATGTGCCCTTGGAATCCCCTTCTCACCCTCTTTAACCCCCCCGGACACATCCTCTCCCCCACCACTCACCCTCCCCCTTTTCCCCTCTCCGCTACAAGCAAGCCCACATTTCAGCAGATAAGCACGGAAATCCTTCCCGGAATGACTTGTGTTCCTGACTGCACTGCACCCGACTTATATGCCACCTTCAATCATGAAGGCGTGTACCATTGGAAGCTCTCTACACTTTGGGGAACAGGGACTGGCAAATGACGTAACGGGGTCCTGATAGTATCCCTATTACCCTCAACAACTTCTCGGTGGCTCCATGGTGTGTCCATATTTGAAGCTGGGTTCGCTTCGCATGTCACCGATGATCATCTTGGCTACTGGGAATTTCCCCGCAAACATTTTGTAAAGATATTGGAAGCCCACACTCCATCCTTGGGGCCCCTAACACACCCTTACCCCTGGGTGACCTCGTCTGAAGCGCGGTCTCCAATCTCCTCAATCTGGCCCCACTGACTCCTTCGAAACCTCTCCTTCTATCTTGGTCAGTGCCTGATACTGATTGCAGACGAATCTGTCCATTGTTGGCCAGCATGTTCGTCTCTCTCAACCTCTGCCTTTTTGGGCCTGCTCACGTTGGTGTCTGAAAGTTTTGACATGTGCGGCTGTGCAGGCAACTGCCGCCCCGCCAGAGGTGCAGGCGGTGGGCGAGGGGGAGGGGAGCACGGCGTCGGAGCTGCGGCAGTGGGTGACCCAGGCATACAGGCTGGCGGGGTTTGCGGAAGACCCGGGGGTGGGGTTGGTGCAGATGGCGGCCGCCCTGGAGGGTATGCTGGACGAATGCCTGGCAAAGGCAGCCCAGCTGTCCCCGGGGGTGGTGGAGGAGCGTGAGAAGGCGCGGGAAAAGGAGCGCCGACAGGTGCGGCACTGCTTCCTTTTGTGGTTGTGTTTGCTGTGGATTCAATTCGTCTTTCGAGTATTACAAATTCGCCCACCACTTTAAAGCCAACATCGCTCTGCACCAATCCTCCTTCCTATCTCTGTGAAAATCAACACCATCAGACAGAGGGAAGGAATTGTAGACGGATGATCGCCATAACCGCCTTTGCCTTGGGCGTGCAAAAATAGCTGTGCACCCCCTCTCCCCCCCTCCTCCTGCCCCTTTTACACAAGAATCCAGGCGCGCCATCATAAGATCGCCCATGCCTCAGGCTGCCAGGGAGGAGAAGAAGAAAAGTGAGGCGGAGGAGTACCAGGCACGGATGGCCCGTGCCATACAGAGGGCAGCCGCCCCCACCTTCAAGCGCACTGGCAAGCCTTCCATGGCCAGGTGTGTTGTTGCCATCTATTTTTTGGTGCCTTGTGGCAATGCTTTCGGGCAGTCTTCCTCAATGTGTAGCCTGGAGTAGAAGACAAATATCGGCGGATTTCCTCCTGTTGATCACGAGAATCTGGGATGGGACCAGCTACCCCTCATGGACCTCTTCCATCTGAGTGAATCTGGATGTACCCAAAATTGTCCACTCAGACGAGGTCTGCAGCAGTTTGTTTGTCCTATAGTGTCCATCACAGGACAAATAACAATGAAGAGAGCTTGGCGTGGGTGGAGCAGAATCGTAATTGACAAGGGTACCGCTTCACATCAGATGTGTTTTCGATTTTCCCTGGTGGCTACAACTCGAGATGACTGCTGTTTCCAGAAGCCTTGTACCGAAGAAGGCGCCCAAGGAGAAGGAGTCTAGTGCAGCCAAGCAGGCCGAAGCTGAGCTGCAGAGATACATTGACAGAGCGTATCCGTAGGCTCTGTTGCGATCAGGGTGATGGCATCACACTTTCAGTGGTGAGAGGGGGAGGGAAAGGGAGGGGGGGTGGGCAGCATCAATTGTGTTTTGACCACCATCAAGGTGTTTGGTATCTGTCCACATACAGATGGGGCATGGGCTTGCTTAAAGAGGAGAGAACCAGCGCCTTGCCAGAGGGGTGGCCTCTGATGTCCCCTTTCTATCAATTGCTAGTTCAATATGCTCTGGAGTTCAATCAATGACACTCCTCTTCCAAGTAGCCCAAGCCTTGCCCATACTGTACTAGCATGTCCTCCCAAAAACTGTACTGTACTAGGATGTCCTCCCAAGAAACGGTTTTCACCCCTGATAGACCAGTGTAGATCGGTGTCTGGCCAATCCTAGCAAGCTCATGAAGCCTACTCTTGCAGCACCATCCGTGGACTTATGGGTGAAATGCATAGCAGGGATGCTCCTCTGGCGCCCTTCCAGTACACCTGAAGACTTCAAATATCTCATCTACATTGCAAAGCAAGTCCAGCTCCACATGTGATGTTGCGAATGTGTTTTTGGACACCATTGTATCATACATCATGATGGGAGGAGTGCTTCAGGGATCTGCAGATCTATTGTGACTCGCATTTCACCTTCAGCAAATGTCAATGAGGAGCATTAAGCAGCTGCTGGGGTAGATTGGCGAGGCACAGCAGAGTCGGAGATCCCTGAAGCTCTGAATTGAGGGCCAGCTTGTGACTGGCTCATCCATCCAGGTGCAGGTGGCCAGCATCTTCACCAGCCTTCTTGCTAGTGGAGTAAAGATCTCCTTCTTTCTTTTAAGCTAGTCTCAGCTTCGCATTCTTCTCGCTACAGCTGGTCTCGTTTTGCCAGGGCAAGACGTAGAGCCATGACTCTTGAAGTGGTTCTTCGAAGTCCAGCTTTCTCACCTCCGATGCCCATTCGACATCTCTCACACGCAGAAATCTCTTGCATCAATAAGTTTTGAGCTTTCCTACTTGAACAGCCAGCCAGACCCAGCCGACCTTGGTGCACTCACTCCATTCTTCACGTTCAAGAATGTATCAAAGAGTCTGTAAGTACATGTGCTGTAATTCAACAGGAGTTGCGATCCGTTGATTCGAGAGAGAAACCATCGTTGCAGATAAGAGCTTCTGGGCTTTTCGCGAAAGGTCATCAAGACAGCCTACCATTTCCAATTCAACCCATTCGCAGTGTCACAGCAAAGCATCGAGGGCATCTCACTCACGCGTGCAGTAGCCCCTGCAAACATGTTGCTGGGAGGCCGTTTTCCGGGCTGTATACGGCGACCGGCGAGGTGCGCCCAGGCGCCAACTGTTCAATTCTGACACTGTCCAACACAGTCGCCTCTGCTGCGCCAGGGCACCAGCCAAGGCGCTCTATTGACGATTGCCACTACGGCCCACTCAATTTTGAGGACCTACTGGACTGACGCTTTCGAATTTTGCAGGACTGGGAGAGTACCAGCTGAGCCGAACCTGCCAGCCCGTGCAGCCGAAGCACTCGACTTGTACGTCCTCAGATGCTTGCCGTCGCCCCGTACTGTTTGAAACACCAACGCTCGCCAACCTTCAAATCTCATGTTTCCCCTTTTCAAGGAGACACCCAACAGCCACCTGTACTTCTCGACGACCGACTTTTAGCAATGCATCTCCACCACTCCACCTTTAGGAAGTGCTCAGATGCAAATCTTGTGTGCAGTGAGCATGCTAGGCTGATGCTGGCAAAGATCGGCGCCTACAGATGCCCACCCAACTATGTCCCTGGAAAGGGTGAAGCCGCAGCCAATGCTGGACAGACTGCTTCAGAGCAGGCACAGTCAGGGGGTACGGTGGGGAATCTGGTCACCCAGTTCCAGAGCATGTGTGAGGACTCTGGCGAGAGGATAACCGGCGGAATCGCGCAGGTTTGTCTCACAGGCCCCCTTTCCCCAACTTTACCTAGAGATGCCTGCGTAAAGAACAGTCAACATTACACATTGGCTCCTCAAGTTCAGATTGTTTTGTAACTACACACATCCTATGAAAATTGTTGCTCAATTGCAATCAGTCGTGAAGCGTGTTGAGCCTGTCTTCGAGGAGTGAGAACCAACAGTAGGAATGTTGCACACATGTTTTTTGACCTAATACTTTCTCGCAGGGCACAAAAGGGATTGGTGAGGTTTTGAAGCAGCCGGCGGAGCTCTTCAAGCAGCTCCAGACGTCGGTCGCAGGCTTCACCGGAGAGGGAGGTGTTCTGGCAAGGACAAACCTGCAGGAGAGCTTGTCTGAGATCACAGGTGGGCACACTCACACTGTCTTCCACTCATCTCCTCGCCCTGGGTATAGGAAGTCCAATAAGGATCCCCGTCTCCCCCCCATCTCACCCCAATTCCTTTTTTAGCATCCCACCTCAGCTCCACCAGCCCCTCCATGCACGTGTGCCATTGTCTACTCAAGAGGAGTACTCAGTATTGATTCTTGTGGGTGGGAGGGATAGTTCCTTCTTTAGCAGCTCAAGTGCCATTAAAATGGCACGCAGGCTGCCCCTAGAAAGAGACATTAGTGACTGCCTTTTGGCTGGCACATGAAAGAGATGTGCTTTTTCTGTAGAGAGCTCCGCACGGGATTTTACTGCGGGCGTGTCAGAAGTGGTTACCGCTCCCGTGCAGCTGAACGAGTCGGTGAAGGACATTTACCTCCACGCAGTGCAACGCTTGACCAGCAGCGAAGGTGGGCTGTTCTTCCAAGCAACTGTGTCATGAGGCAGGGACAAGGGTCAGCATTGTATTGGGAGGGGTTTTTGGGAAGCATACGTTCTGCCCATTAAGATTTCCCTGCTATACCAAAACTTCATTTTGATGTTTGGACCTATCCAAGATCGTGTCTGGGCTGAATGCGTGTACTCAGCTCTATAGCAATCAACCGAAGACTAAGCACAAGAGCCAAAGGGGGAGATTTTTAGACCTAGAGTGGATTTTCTTTGCATCGCAGAACTCTCAGGCAGCTTTCAATGTGCCCAGGCCCTACCTTGATTTTGGCTTAGCGACTATAACTCGCGCTCAATTTATAGCGATACATTTGGAGATGGCCTTCTGAGGAAATGAGGAAAATACTCAAATCTGTCTAGCTGCTGTCTCGCACTTGCAAGGGTTGTCTATTTCGGCCGCTCTGCAGGAACGCTATCAATATCTACAGAATGGAGAGTAAGATTAACAGAAGACACTGGATTCATTGAATTGTGAAATAGCATACCCTTTTCTAAGCAATATTCACCTGTGACCGATCTGCATGATCGCTGAAGGGGGACAGTCACTCATAGAGAAGAGGACCATGCAGATCCTGAATTTGGCAGCCCACGCAGCTGGTCCTGTAGGGGAGATAGTCTCTTATAAGCTGCATCACTTGCGGAAGGTCATTCTGTACAGCGCAACGCTTAAGACATGGTTGCAGCAATCGCAGACCACAGCAAGACCACCCTGCAGGGAGAGAACTATAGATTTCTCGGTGTGGTTTCATTCATACGTGACACTGCCCACCGCTTTTCTCGGACACTTGCCTGAAACCCATAGCAAAGTCTCAAATCAGACGTGATTGCAGGGATTGCCGACTACCCCAAGACCACCCTGGCGGGGGTAGGGATCGTGGTGGCACTTCTCATTGCCGCATCCCTCCCTCGGAATAATGACGACCCCTCCTCAGCCTGGACCGCACAGCGGAAGGAAGACGACGGCGATCAGTTGCCCCTGGAGTACGACGTCGGAGACTTCAAGGCGTATTGGGGGCGGCGTCCTGTGGCGGTGGCCACCCGGTCTGCCAAGCTGGCCGCCGAGAGCGCCGGTTGGGGAGCAGGTAGGCTACCATTCGACCCTGTCTTTTCTCTCTGCAGAGAAGGCATCCTCTGTGAGTAGAGGATGCGTTCTTTGTATCCTCTACTCACCCATTCTCTGCATCTTCCTTCCCTCTACATCTTCCTGCCTGATGGGGCATTTGATCACCGATAGTTGCTTGCACTTTGGCATTGGGTGCAGCGCTTGGTGGAAGTGGTTGCCCGGTCCACAGAACTGGCCGCTGAGAGCATCGGATGGAGGACAAGTACGCCTCTCCTGCAGTCTTGGCCCTGCAAATTTCATTCCATTCCTCCACATCCATTCAAGGGCAAAGGGCCGGAGGACAAGGGCTCTCTTCTGCACTGTTGACTCTGCAAGACTTCCTCCCCCATCTCTCCACACACACACACCTTTGCCTTGCCCCATCTTCTCCGCGAGCATTCACATTTACCACACACGGCCAGCTGCTGGGTCAGCTGCCGATGGAGAAGTAGGCTTTGCTGACATGCGTGCTTGTCGCTGCATGCTTCGCTCAAGTGACGTGAGCATGACCTTGCAGGGTCGACACATTTGGTTTTGGAATCGACTGGCTGCAGCTTTCTACCCTTCAACACACATAGATCAAGGATTATAAATGGACAGCATGAATTGCATTTTTAAAATGATTACCTTTGATTCATCACATTATTTCATCTCTGCAGCATATCTATTAAGAGCTATCTGCAGGCCTGAGCTGGGACAAAGCGCTGGGGAGGGGAAACGATAGCGAGGCCAAGTCCAAGCGAGCCGCACACCTGAGGGAGGCTCTGCAGCGCTTGGGGCCTGCCTACTCCAAGTTTGCTGAGTCGGTGAGAATGCAAATGTCCAGATGGAAGATCATGGGCAGACTCAATATTTGATGGTTTAGACCATGGACACTGCTCCTTGATTGGCCTCAGGAGCATGCAGATTTCTCGGATGGAAAATGCTCACAGGCAGCTCAGAGTTGTTCTCATGCCAGCTTGTCCTACTGCAGCAATCAACTCATGGGAGTACTGAGCAGAACTTACCTCTTGTCGCACCAAATTGAGAGCTCTCAAGTGATTCGACAGAGACCACTTTCCTGCAGGTCTCTGGGCGCAAGGACTTGCTGGAGCCCGAGTTCCTCGCAGAGTTTGAGAAGCTGCGGGAGGACACCGTGGAGCCATTCCCCACCTTCATTGTGAGTGCCATCCCAGCACCTGATACACGACTGAAATGCTCAGAATCCGTCGCACTGGGTTGTCGCTCTGCGTCGCTGATTGGACTCCTGGCAAGGGGGAAAAGAGACGAACAGCTTTGATGTTCTCTCCCAACTCTCGACCAGGGTAGAGAACACACAGTTTAAGATATGTTCCTGAGGTATGATACTTTCTATGGCAGCTCTGGGGTAAAGTTTTGTATATGTGTCATAGACTGCTCCACGGAAACTCCAGGTCTCAATCTTGTCGTCATTCCTGAAATTTTCTGAGCTTTGCAGGCATACGAGACCATGGAGCGTGCGTTCGGGAAACCAACCAGCGATATTTTCTCTGAGCTGTCCAGCGAGCCTGTGTCGTCTGCCACGCTTGGACAAGTCTACAAGTAATCCCTTCCCCCTCCCCCCCATCCTTTATTCTCTATCGCTTGTAGAGATTTTGCGGGAACATCGACTCTCGTGACATGCTGGATACGTGCCCCAACCTAAAAATTGGTCTACATTGATGGGTCAAAATCATGTTTGGACAGTAAGATTCTGCCTTGAAATGTCCTACTACTGGCAGGGGCACACTAAAGAAGGAGTTTGGGGGCGGCGAGCTCGCAGTCAAGGTGCAACGCCCTGGGCTGCTGGTCTCCGTGGCTCTGGACCTGTTCCTCATGCGCTGGGTGGCCGAGAAAGTGGATCGCTTCGTGAGTCATCTTCCTCGGGAATCTCAGAGTACCTCATTGAGTCCCTATCTATTTAAAAAGATACAGCGCCTGTTGTCTCTCTGACAATGGTGTAAATTCTGCAGTGCTTTTCTCAACTGACTACTGCTTTGAATTCTATTTGCATAGGGATCCAGGAATAGGCCAGATGGGATGGTTCAATATAGTGTGATCCTCCCAGACAAGCACATGTGATTCTGTCATATTCAAAGCTGCTTTCAGTGGCCAGATGTCTGCCAGTCCCACGCATGTTCGATTTAAGCACTGCATATCCATTCAGGAGCATCCCTGTTAGCAAATCTGCTATTTCGACATCCTTTGATTTTCAGAACTCCCAACCTTCTGAGATATCAGGCCTGCGGTCTGGCTTGCTGTCCACAAGGGAACGAAAGTGAGCAATGGTGATGGCCTGTGATGTGTGCCAAGTAGGTGTACGTGCTCCTGTTTACTGAACGCCCTGTGTGTGTCTGTGTGTGCAGTACCGGACATCGTGGTCGGACACCATCGACAGGTGGGCTGGCCGCTTCTTCAACGAGCTCGACTACAGCAACGTTGCCCGCAACGCAGTCGTGTTCAGGGAGGAGATCACCAAGCTGCGGGGTGGCGTCACCATGCCTGATGTCTACCTGCAGCTGTGCTCCCAGGAGGTGCTCACGACTGCGTGGGTCGAAGGTGGCTTTCCCCCTTCCTTTCAAAGAGCCCTCATCCGCGTTCTGAAGGGCAGGGACACAACCGCACCATCCTCCAATTCTGACCATGTCTGTAATTTCGTCCCCAAGATGTTGTACATCCCCTTGGTAAGCGTCCCTCCTCCCTGGATGCTTCCTGCCTTGTGCAAGCTCAGAAGTGCTCATGAAGCTGTTTGATTCTTTTCAATCTGGGTGGGGATCTGAACTGAAAGAAAAAGAGGGGCAGGACTCTATCCCTTGCGCAAGTTTTTGCCAGGACCCCCCCGCCCCCCGGCAGCAGACGTCTGGCTGGGGAAGCAACGGCAGCAGCGGCGGCAGCGATCCCAACAGTAACCTGCTGGAGGCGGCAATGGCCGCCCGCAAGAGCGCGAGCCCCTCCAGGGGTAGGGCCAGCTCCCCCAGGCCCTCATCCCGGCCCGCCGCGAGGACCCCCTCCCCCTCACCCAGGCAGCCCACCTCCTACGGAGGCGGCGGCGGCAGTGGCCCCAACGACAACCTGTTGGAGGCTGCCATGGCTGCCCGGACCGCCAGCCCCAGGAGCTCCAGGACTACGAGCCCCTCCCGGGCCAGCTCCCCCAGGCCCGCGTCCAGGGGTCCAGTCAGGCAGCCGACGCGGGGCGGGGGTGGGGGCTCCGGCTCCAATGGCAGCGGCCCCAACAGCAACCTGCTGGAGATCGCGATGGCAGAGCGTGCCAAGACTGCCGGCCCTCAGAGGCCCAAGGCGGCCGCGTGGTAGAGGACCTAGTTAGAAGTTCCATGCGGGTACACACCCCCACCTCCTTTCCCCTACATTCACATATACAGAAACCTTCCCCTCTATGAAAGTTCTCCAATAACTGAATGTGAGTACCGGCCATTGGCATGGTGCTGACTTCCCTTTGCCCCATCCAGCCGAAATGATCCTGCTAGAGGACCTCTGAAGAATCCAGTACTTGATGCTGCACATATTTGCCTTCTTTATCTCTCGCCTGGTGGTGCTGGCTCCCTGCTCATTTCCTTGTGCCTCGTCAAATACACCTCCTGAATGCCGCGTGAGGAAAGGCAGGGCCAGTCAAATTTTGCAGCGTCAGGCATGGATGTGATCACAAATGGCTGATAGATTCCTCAGATCAAAGAGCAGCATGTCTGACTATATTAGCCCAAGAAGGGGAAAGCCTCACTGACAGGTTTGAGAAGCTGCGCTTGTACAAACGAGCATCTGTCCTTAATCAATTGAATCAACCTTTAGTTGACACCTTGCAATGCAGGAGGAGGCCAGGCGGGCATAGAGAAGGCTATTGCTGTAATAGATCAGCAGCCTAGGCGACATCGTGGACTGGCGCACAAATTGCCTGGTGGATTCTGAGGGAGGCATGGTTGCAGGGCCAAGTGCATGCAGGTGGAGTGCAGAATACACAGGGACAAGAGAATTTGATGCATTTTTCTCAGTGACTGGCTGATACAGATTTTGGGAGATACTTTGTTGGAGTGTAATGAATGAAAGGGATATTGTGCAACAGAGGAGCCAGGAGATGACTCGGAATTTGTGTTTGAGGTAGTACTTTACTGTAGTCCTCCATTGACAGTCGATGCTACAGCTGAAGGCATTGACTCGGGCTGATTGTCAATCGGCAATCTTGCATGTTTGGCCAGAGAATGATGATGGTTGATGAAATTGGTTTTTGTTGCACAATTAAGAATTGTAATGGCCGACAAGCATCAATGGTGATGTGTATTCCAGATCATATATCCCTGAGCATCTCATTGCTTCTACGCCTGCATCCACATCATTGACCAGCCAAATGACTGCTTCAAGTCCTTTATGTAGAATCCACCGCTTTCTATAGACTGCAACCCCAAGAGATGTTCTGCGTAGACAGACCGTGTGCTTTGCCATCGCCTTTTCGATAATTACCTCCCACACACAGCAATGCATTTCAAGGATGACAGTCTTTGCCCCCCTCAGAATCGACCGCCCGTCATTCCGAAACCCCAACCCCCACGGGGCCACTTAAACTTAAACGTGGCCCATCGCGTCGAACAATAGACTAGAGACACCACAAACACGCCTTCAGCAGCTTGCGCAAATATGCTGCTGGGAGGGCAACTGCATGGTAGCATACGAAGACCGGACAGGTAAGTTGGAGGCATGCGAATGCAGCAAAAATTTTCAGACTATCATCCCGACACAATTCTATGACCGAGAGCATGAATGAAGTGCAATGCAACGACCTGCCGCAGCATCTCAACCTTTCACGTTGGACCCACCACCATGTCACTGCAGGTCGAGGAGAATCTCTGAAGAGCCGAGCCTGCAAATTCGACTTGCTGGTTTTCTGACCACGTGCGCTTCTTAAATTCATATTCAACCTGATCATGACTATCACGATTTTGCCATGCTGCAAGTGCTATGCTGAGCAACCTATTACTGCCCAACAATTTTTTTTACATCTGACCAGAGACCAAGAATCAACAATGCTGTGGAGCTTATAAGTTTGAGGAAATTTTCCTGTCTGAATTTTACAAGTCTCTGCGCAGCAAGCGTGCTCAGCGTTTGCCAGGGAAGATTGGTGCGCTCAGCGACCTTCCCCCCTTCACCGACCTTCCTCCCACAGAGCAGGCCCAATTTGGGGTCAGCGATCTTCAGACCCCAGAGTGGATCACCAAGACCCCTGAGTGGCTCACCAATACTTGGACACAGGTGATATGCTGACCCATGCCTGCATAAGTCAATGCTGCATTCGTGCTTAAAGTAGAGAATCCGCTGCCGGATACAGGATTTTTGAGCAACTCTCCCGGCTCTGTCCAAGCATTCATACAGCATTCAATCAGCGCAGGCGCAAAGCCAGCACAGATTTCTTCAATTGCAACAATGTCATCATAGAGAGTTGGCAAATGGCCTGCCATCAATATTCAACTAAATGTGTATTTGAATGATCTTTGTCTGGACTACCTTCAGAGAAGGCCTGAATTTCCTGTGGACAAGGGTTGAAAGTATGGTGCAACTGTGGGAAAGCGTTTCGTCTGGGAGGTCTCCAGCCTCGTCAAGAACGAAGGGCTGTTAATCTCAACATCTGACCTTTCCATACCAGGCTTAAATCGCAAGAGATAAGAGCGCTTCACTTCTCACTGGATTTGGCTTCCTCCGCGTCAACAAGCCAAATGGGTTTTGACAGCAGAGCATGTCGGATTTTGCAGCTGCGTGTGAAAAGACGGAATTTTGGATGAATGTGATGCACCTGCGCTCTTTGACAGATCGAGGACCTATAACATTGTGCAATTGAACATTTAGCCTTGCACCCATAGCGAGTTCCACAGGAGTTTCAGGGCTGACCCAATCATTCACTGTACCAGAAATGCATGCCCTGCTCACCATCAGGACACCTGCAGGGCTCGCATGGGCTGGGGGAGGCCTTGAAACAGTCTTCGGAGCTCGTCAAGCAGATCCAGACGCAGCTCTCCAGCGTCGCCGCGGGGGACGGCGGTCCATCGGTGGCGGCCAAGCTGCAGGGCACGCTGGTGGAGCTGAGGGACAGCCTGTCGGGAGCTCTGGCAGCTCCGCAGTCGCAGCTTTCCGACGTCACAGTCACCGTGGGCACGGAGGCATCGCAGCTGCAGAACGCGTTGTGGGGGCTGAGGGACAGCCTGGCGGAGTTCCTGACCTCCCAGCAGGCCCAGGCCAGGGGTGGGGTCGATTCCTCCGCGACAAAGCTGCAGGACAGCCTGTCGGGGCTCAGGGACAGCCTATCGGCAGCTCTGCCCTCTCCACAGATCCAGATTCCCGGGGGTGGTGGGGTCACGTCGGCGGTGACAGAGGCCCAGAACGGTCTGACGGGGCTGAGAGACAGCTTGTCGGCTGCCCTGGCTTCTGCTTCAGAAACGGCCCGGCCGAAAGGGCTGGACAGGGCCTTCTCGGGCTTGACTGAGATCACAGGTTGGCAAATTTCCTGCAGCCCATTAATTAAACCTCCACAAGCCGAGGGGCACAGCATTCTTTCTGGCTTGGAGATTAGCCCTCTTCTGAGAGATGTATACAGCACTTTCATGACCAGTCCGGTAAGAAGGAACTTCTTGATGCAGAATAATGAATTTGGGGATGTGGGTAAAGGTGGGGCTTGTCAGCATGCTGCTCCTCGATGAACCCTGATGACTGCTCCTGAATCTTAGGCAGGGAGTTCAGAATTCCAAAAAACCATTCTTGCCTTCAGGTCAATTTCCAAGAACAACACAAGGGGACATGACAAGGATGGCAATGTCATCCTCACGACCCTCATCGGTATCCTGCAGGCACAACGACCCCCAGGGACCCTCACTTTGGCTCGTCTGCCATCCACTCCCTGGTGGACCGCCTATCGGCGTCCGTCCCAGGCGCCAGCACAACTCCTCAGCCTTTTGAAAGCATACAGGCAATTACATCCCCCCTTCCCCCCTTACCCCCCCTTACTACACTCCAAAGCCCTTGCCCTCCACCACCAGAGCAATGCATCAGATCTTGACAGAGTGAGAGTCTGGCTGCCACAGGCAATCCTCATAGACAGCACATGACAGACCGTCTCCAATATTGGGTTTGTATGTGCAATTACATGCATGCTTGGAGCACTGAGATTTTGCAGGAGATACTCCCAAATTTCAAGTGTTCGAATTGTTGTTCGCCATGCTTACTTTGCCTTGTCAGATTCAATCAAGAGGATAATCCATCAAATCTTTGTCAGAGAAATAATGTCTGTTAAAGATTCAAGTGTGCTTGAGGATGTGAGCCCAGATCAAGCACTTTTGAAAAGGAGTCGATGTCTGCTCAGAAGGACGTTCCAGGACTCATCTCTCAAGCCTCCCTGCAGGCTCTAGCGCAGGATCTGGAGGGCAAGGTGGAAGCAGCCCTGCAGCAGCTAGCGGGAAGCTTGCCCCAATTTGGTGGTGGGGGTTCCCAGAGTGGGCTGAGTACAGCGCTCAGGAACTTTACGTCCAGTCTAGAGGGGGGCAGCCCAGGTACCATCAAATCAAATGAGAGAGCGTTTCAAGAGGGGACTGCCAACAACATGAATTTTGTGTGACTTTGATGCATTGCCAGGTGCCTTGTTTGGCTGAAGAGAATGTACTTGAGCACCAAACGAACCTGATTTCATATCTTCCAATGGCTGGTGACAACGCTGGTACATTGTTCTGATGCAGCGGAAGCGCTAAACTTGTTTTTCCTGACGAAAGGGAGCTTAAGCAGCATTAATAACGCCAGACTGCAATGATTTGTAGACCCTTTGTCATAGAAGATTGGAGAGATGTTGTGCGGCTGCTGAAACATGTAAGCTGGATATCCTCCATACCAATCACTTACATTCTAATCCGCACTCAACACCTCTGCTGCGCTGCAGGTCTCTGGAACCACAGCTCGGCAACTGTGACAGCTGTATGCATCCTTGCGGTGGCGCTCATAGCCTTCTCCAAGCCCCCGCGTGCCGACAGCGGACCCCCCGAGCCACTACCACGTCTGGAGTACGATATACACGAGATCGGAGAGTACTGGGCTCAACGCCCCGTGGCAGTGGCCAGGAGGTCCGTGGAGGTGGCAATTGAGGGCCTGCGGTGGGGAGCAGGTGCGGTGAATTTCACTTTCTTTTGTATAGGTCAGCATTGGGTCAGGAGGTCCACAGCAAGTTTGTTGATGGGATTTGGGGGGTTTCTCTTGCTATCTGATCATGCGGTGGCGAATCCAGATGTGCAGGGCGATATTACAGGGTGACAGGGTGAGGCCTCTCTGCTGCCTGATCTGCACCGCAAGTTTGCGGTGGCAGAAAGGGCCTGCAGTGGGTAGTAGGGAGAGATTCGCTGTGAAGGCCATGGACCAGTGGCAGAATCATTGCTGCAACGCCGCTCCAGATCTGGAAATACTGCGCAGCGATCGAGACCTGTCTGCAGGGCTGGGGCTGGACAAGCTGCAGGGAAAAGTCAGGGAGAATGCCCCCCAGCGAGCTGCACGTTTGAGAGGGGTCCTGGAACGCCTGGGGCCCGCCTATGTCAAGATCGCGCAAGCGGTGAGGCTCTGCTGCTTTCTTGAAAAGGGTCAAATGGTAGGGGTCCCTTCAAATCATCTGGGAACAACGAGTGTTTTGTCCTCCCCAGCTTTTGGAAAGCTGGAAAAGCCGCTCTGGTCCATTTGGAGCCGATTCACTGATCAGATCTGATGAATCGGCAAATCTAATTTTCAGCAGCACGTCAGATACATCTGGCGGTGCAAGAGTAATGAGAGGTCAACTTAGCCCGATGAGAAGCGGCTGGGCTTTGGAACCTTGCTGGGTGTTGCTCCTACATCACTTGTTTCCAGGAATGTTGCCTGCAAATCCTCCGCTTTTATTTTCCCCATGGCCTGCTGCTCATGCCAGGTTTTTGTGCCATCTGTGCAGGTTTCCACACGCGTGGACTTGCTGGAACCCGAGTACCTGGTAGAGATCGAGCTTTTGCAGGACAGGGTGCCGCCGTTCCCCAATGACATCGTATGCCCTTCCTTCTTCTTCTTCTTCACTTTTTCCCATCAGACAATCACATTTTGGAGCATCGCTGACATGCAGAACGTGGCCGATTTGGATGAAAGAGCAACTAGACCAGAAGCACCAACAACATGGGCTCTCAGCTCGCATGACCGTCATCCAATATGGTCGTATGCATCAATGTTTGGTTAATCTCATTCCCCATTCTGTCAGGATTAGGTGGTTCAGTACTTGCTGAATTGAATGACATTCTGCAGGCGGAGCAGACGATGCAGCGCGCTTTCGGGCGGCCCAGCAAGGCAATCTTCTCCTACCTCTCCAGCCAGCCCGTTGCAGCCGCCAGCTTGGGGCAAGTCTACCGGTAAGCGGCCCTCCTAAGATAGAGATATGAGAAGCACCTTTCTCCTTTGCCTCCGCGAGTTTTCTCCGTTTTAGGTCTCTTTATTAAGATAAGTGGGACAGTGTGCTCATGAACATAAATAAGAATCGCAGCCACCCACCTGCATATATTTGTGCCTTGCGCCATCTTGTTAGTTTCAAATGCCAAATGTGGCTTGAAGATGATCGTGTCCCCCCCAAATTAAATATTTTCCTCCTGTTTGTCAGCTGTGTAGATAATAAGACACCCAAGATAGATTGTCACCTCTAGAGCGTTCTTTGTTTTCCGATTCACCGCCTTCTGTTCTATTCAAGGCACAGCCAGTGACAGAGATGTTTCTTGATGCAGAGGCAGACTGCAGCCGGAATTTGGGGGTGGTGAGATCGCGGTCAAAGTGCAAAGGCCGGGGGTGCTGCTGTCTGTGGCTCTGGACCTGTTCCTCATGCGCTGGGTCGCTGAAAAAGTGGACATCGTGGTGAGTCATGCTTTGCCTGTGGTACAGATCAATCACCCATAATGTTCACATTCACCATGTTTGCAAGTCGACAACTTGACACTACTGGTCATTCCAAACCAAACGTTTGGAGAAAAGCAAAAAGCTGCTTCCAGAAAAACAAAAAGCTGCGTCCAGTCAAAGATATGCCTCATCCAGAATTGAAAGCCCAAAGCCAGCTTTTCCTCTGAGGCTCCATTTGATACCTTGCAATCTGTGGAGGGTGGCAGATAGCTGGCAGTTGGATTCTCCACAGCTGATATCAGCTTTCTTGTGATGTATGGCAGAAAGTCTCAGAGGCAGGTACTGTCTGTAGTCAGCCAGCCCCTCATGAGCTGCACATGGTAGGGTGCCCCCCCCCCCCCTTGAGCCAACGAGCTGGATTTGATGCAGTATGACACGAGGTGGACAGGGATCATCGACGAGTGGGCTGGCCGCTTCTTCCACGAGCTCGACTACAGCAGGGAGGCTCGGAACGCGGTGATTTTCCGGGAGCAGATGGCGGAGCTGCAGGGCATCACAGTGCCTGACGTCTACCAGGAGCTCTGCTCCCAGGAGGTTCTCACCACAGCATGGGTGCAAGGTAGCCGCCCCCCCCCCCCCAAAAGACCCATTCGGCTTTGACACCGGTAACTCCATGTGCTGTGCTCGGTTGCAGGCATCCAGGAAACCTGCTCAGGACGCCAGATGGCAAGATCTGCATTCTGGACTTTGGTCTTATGACAGAGGTGTGGCCTTTCTGCTCTTATTTGTCCATTCTGTCTTGAGCCTGTCCTCCCTTCTATAAATCTGGAGTCTGTGATGGTCAAAATATAGGAACTCGTGTTTGCTTTTTGAAGGGCAACACTATTTTGATATGAATGCATTGAGAAATTGTCTTTGTGCAGATCTCTGGGGATCGCAGCATAGCCCTGGTGGAGTACATCGCTCATCTCACCACAGAGGACTATGAGAAGATCCCAGGTAGACATCATGATTATCCTGCTTCAATTTCCAAGCTAGGATGCCAACAAGCATCAAGATGGCCAGGACGATATCCTTTGAAGGGTGGCAGCTGGTAATGTGAAACTAGAATGTTGGGGGCAAGCTCTCCATTCACAGTCATTCATGCGCAAGTCGGCCAGGACCAAACTCTGGCGAAAGGTCTTGCCTTCACCAATAAGCACCATCCTTGTGTCTTTTGCGGCGTTGCTTCAAGAGCAGGATTCTTGCCAGAGACCTCTGGTTCTCTTTCCCACAGCCATTTTCGTCTCCTGCAAACCCTCAACTGTTGGCTGGGTCCATCCCCTATCTCCTGATTCCATCTAACCAGAATGCGGCTCGCTTGCCATGGAGGTGCTGCAAAATCACCAAGGTCATGGGCTTGTTGCAAGCGTGGAATGTGCGCTGCAGAGGACCTGTACAAGCTGGGCTTCATTCCGGAGGGTGCTCCAGACCCCATCTCATCTGGCCTGGTTCAGCCCCTCAGCAGGATCCTGAAGCAGCTGTCCAAGGGTGGGGGGGCCAAGGAAATCAACATCGATGAGGTAATGCGCTTCCCTAGGGTTTCTCCCTCTTAACTGACCCAAGACATATTTTACGGGAGTCAGATCCCTCTGACCTCTTCCTGCAGTGCTCTGTGTTTGTACGGCTCTCTCACTTCGTCCGAGATCCTGGCATTCATTGTTTGATCTCTGATATTTTACAAGGAGGTTCCTGAGTGGTAGCGGCACTCTCCTGCCCAATTCCTACTGTATCCCCCACCCCCTTCTTGCCGTACAAGGCTCCTGGCAGTTTTCACCTGGTACCCGCTTTATAACAGGTTGATCCCAAACTGTCTATGCGGCACTTGCCGGAGGGACGAAGGCTGCAGCTACCTGAACGTGCCTTCCCCACAGGTGATCGGCGAGATGGAGGAGCTGACCCGGTCCTTCCCCTTCCAGATCCCCAGCTACTTTGCTCTGATCCTGCGTGCCTTCAGCGTGATCGAGGGGATCGCCCTGCGAGTCGACCCCACCTATGCGATCGTGCCTGAGTGCTTCCCCTACATGTCACGCCGCCTGTTCACCGACAACTCCCCGCGTGTGAAGGCTGCTCTGCAGCAGATGCTTTATGGGGTGATTATACCCTTCATCCACCCCGCTCCTCCACTGGGACAGGAGTAGAAGTGTTTCGACATGACTTTGCTTCAATCAATATTTTATGTCCTATCACCAGCCCTTTTGGGCGAGGAAATTGCAGACTGTAGATGCTAACGCAAGACTTGCTGCTCCACTCCTTCTGCCAAAGCTGTATAGTTGACAGGAAGGAATTTATGCAAATGTTGGCCTTGGCTCCTGTGCGCTGATTTGCAAGTTACTTGCCGTGGCATGTGAGGGACGCCTTGCATGCCATTCAAACACTCTTCAGTTTAGGATTGCTCCTTGGGTCTTGGAAGTTTGCCCATGAAGGGGGGGGCCAATGACTCTCAATTCCTCCTGCAGAACAAGAAGAGGCTGGATGTTGGCAGGCTGCAGAGGCTCGCCAGTGGTTTCGGCAACTACACCACCACTGGCCTCACGAATCAGACCCCTGCAAATGACACGGTGATTTTTCCCTGCAATATCGCGACCACTCTTGCATCCTGGCTCAGATCTTGGCAGAACTCATGCATTGGGGGAAGGGGGAGGCAGGGGGAAATTAAGCAAAACATGTCCTGCATCACTTTTAGCACAGTTTTTGGGAGGGTGGAAACCTCCCTTGCAGGGTAGGGTAAGAAAGTGCAGCATGCATGGTCCAATTGGAGGCCCCACATGGCAAATGTACATGGGCTGTGGAGGCAGAAGATGACGGCAAGATTTTTGTTGTCTCTGCAGGCAGAGAAGCCCATACTGAATGACATGTCAGTGGATGCCCTGCGCATCCTATTCAGCCGGAATGGCAGCTACGTTCAGGTGTGGAATCTTCTTGTTTGTGACACGACATGATAGCTTGGAGTCTGGCATTCTATCCTTGATTTTCTGCAAAGGTCGCATTGTGCAATTTGCTGCTAAAAGGAATTCGAATTTTAACTTCTTCGCCTCAAAAGGCAGAAACCTGCCCATCAGCAAGGCTGCTTGTACATTTGGGACAGCTGTCAATTGCCTTTTTGTCAGCAGGAATTGGGCTGAGATTGCCATAGTCATGAGATTGAGGTGGCATGGGGAAGTCTGATAGCTGACGTGATTTCCAGAAGACAGAGATGATCGCAAAAATTGCAGGAGGTGTTCGTGGATGAGTCAGCGGCGGCGGTGGACGCCATTGGGCGGGAGGTGGCCAGTCAGGTCTCCCGAGGCGTCCTTGGGAGCGTGCCTGCCATGGCAGGCCAGTCGTTGGTGCAGTCTTTGGGGCCTCTGCGGCCCCTGCTCCTCCCTGTCCCCACCCCCTTGGAACTCCTCAACAGGTGTGCGTCTCCTGTTTTGCCATCAATTCTGCATTACTCCCATTCTGGGCCCTTCTTGTCTCCACCCACCTGGAAACCCACATCCGGTCTGACATCTTCTGTTCCCATTTACAAAATTGGAAAACGCTTCCAGAGAAACTATATAATAAGATGCTTTGAAAGTAAAAGATCAGACCATGGACCCAAAAGGGTTTGTAGTAGACGACGGAATCGCTTCTCATCCCGGTTGCCAGCTCTACTGGAGGTCCCAATCATTTTCCTCTGTGCAGCAGCATCTATGATCTGACGTGGCCCTTCTTGGCCCATTTACTCAATCCAGGCCTTGCCCCCAATGAGATGCGAGGCCCAAAAATCTGTGCTTTACGGATTGTGCCAGTATTCATCCTGATCCTGGCAAGCAGAAAAATAGCAAGAAGCCTTTAGCTGAAGCCTTGACATTGCAGAGTGTTGCAAGATCAGCACAGGGTTTACATAGAGCACAATGCAGGTTGGCTCCAGTAGTGCAGCCGACGGCAGAGGATCAGGAGGCTTTGTACAATGCCAGGTCCCTGCTGGGGCTTGTCAACCCCCCGCGTCCGGCCGGAGGGGTACCCGACCCCGCAAACTTCCGCCGAGACCTGGCCCAGGCTCAGAAGCTGGCGCAGGAGTTGCAGCCGCTGCTACCGGAGCTTTTACCTGGGATCTTGCTGACAGGTGTGTGTTGACTCACATAACCCATCTGAAATTGTGCCTTGCAAGGACAATCTGTCAGCAGCGTAGGTCCTCCGAGAGCTGTTGCTGGGGTGTGTGCTGACAGATGTCGTTTAAGGCTCGGATGATCGAGTACCTAATTCGTTTTCAGGAATATGCCATGCAATGGTGATATCCCTCAGTAAAGCGCATGTATGTTGATTGCCATGACTCAAATGGCCACTCAAGGTCATTGCGTGGTTCCCCAACTCTTGCAGTGACCTTCACTTTTAAGCAACACTCTGTATGGACTCACTACTGAGCCAGTGTATTGAAAGGAGACACACATGTATCTGCTGCTTTTACACTTGCAATTCTGTCCAATGCAGGGGAGCTGTTTGTGCGGGCTCTGATCAAGAGAATAGCCCTCAGGATCGCAGACGAGGCTTCCCAGCGCCCGCAGACCGCCCAACCCCCTCAAGGTGCCTACGGGCCATATGCAGCCACAACTCAGCCCGGGGCCAATTGGTTTGCGGACGCGATTGCATCATCACCCCTGTGGCTGCTCTTGCCCACCAGGGCCTTCAGAAATAAATAAATTCGTAGAATAGGGACGTTTCCAAACAACCAAGGGTCCACTACAGGACCCTCATATGCCCTGGCGGTCTTGGACCGCTTCACAGACCCGCATTGGGGCCGTATCTGCTGAGCTCAAGTGGTATGACATGTATGATCTACGACTGTACTTTAATATTTTCTTTTGCGCCTGGTTGCCGCATCATAAATTGGCTTTGAGCAGTATTCAGCACTTGCAGTAGGAACAGAACAGGATGTAGTGAGGATCTGGGGAATTCGAACTTCCCAGCCACTCGGATTGCGCCGAGTCTGGCCATCGATTAGGTAGTGCAATTGGTGGTGTGCTTTCATGCCTGTCTTGTAAGCAATATTTGTGGACTTCAGCCTGCAGAAATTTATGAGCCGAAGTAGCTACACCAAAATAGGCAAGGTAGGAATACGAACAGAATCCAAGTATCAAGCTTGCGTGAATCCAGCTTGGCTTGTTATACTTGAGTATACTGTTGTCATTCTATCTCAATACTCCATTGGTTTTGTATATGTTCATCCTCTTGGCAAAATGCAGGCCCCTGTTCGCTTCCAGGGTTTGCCATTTGACAGCTGACATACGAGACTGCAATGGAGACTTGAGTAACTGGACACTGATCTTTACAGCACCACAGGCAAAACGAACACTGTCAGTTTTTGACGTCAAAATCTGCCATGGCAGAGTTCTAACAGCAGAAGACCTTGTGTCTCGTCCCTTGATAGGCTGCTCAAGGGACAGCAGAATTCATCTTAACTAGTCCTTGCAATTGCCCTGAAAGCATAAACCAAGGCCAAGCGCGATCATGGCCCCCTCACTTCTCCACCCCGGCCATCTTCAAGAATGCCTGAAGACCAATCTCCGCAGCACTAGGAGTAACATGAACGCTGTCCACCCTATTCTGTTCTCTCTTGTCCCTAAACATCACCACGCGTCCTAACAACTGTGGGTCCTGACAGCATAAGTCAAGGCCAAGAGCGATCATGAACCCTCCTCAGACCTCCACCCCGGCCAGCTCCAGGTAGTCCTGCAGGGACGCGCACGGCCCATATGGCTCCTGGGTGTAATTCAGGTGGGCCAGGAAGTCGTAGGGGGCCTCGTCGGCGGCCATGGCCAGCACACCACCACCGCTGGTGAAGCGGAGGGCCTCGCAAAACCAAGAGATGGTGAGCTCGGGGATGTCGGCGGGGTCCTCCCAGGCCAGGAGGCACTGCCGGGCCTGGACGTGGCAATGCAGGAGGAGGTGCATGCGCCACCGTAGGCGGGGAACAGAGCCGCCGTCATCCTCGCTGTTTTGTCGCGCGTTGACAATCCTGATGTTCTTCCATCGGGCGGCCAGAAGCCCGCCCACCACTGTGGGGGGGTACTGCCTGCACCACGCAACAAATCCTGACGATGCTGCCAAGATCATGCACGGCTACTCCTGCTCACATTGTTGATGCCCTTGGGCCAGCACACTGTTGATGCACTTGCGCCAGGATCATCGGCTGCAAGTGTCTCACTCCTCCCTGGTGGTGTCTTGGTGGAGCATCCTCGGCCAATTAAAAGCAGAACGAAGGATAGGGTGCGGTGGGCGCAAAGGGGGATGGGGCACAGCTTAAGTGCTATGTACATGTTGTTGAGAGGGGCGGGGGGTGGGGGGGGGGGG
>QAXI01000395.1:714795-729855 GCA_004335615.1 Chloroidium sp. JM
GAGGTATTCATGGTAGGGACACTTACTTCCTTGGGATGATACAGCCGAAACGCAGTTCCCTCAGGAACGCATCGCTCTGAACAAGGAGAAGCCACCTGTCCTCCGCAAGGTGCTCCAGTTCGGCCGCTGATGCAGGCGAGATGCATGAGAAGGTCCAGTTGCCGAGCGAGCATGCCTCCCAAAACGTGATGTCAGTGGGAATGACCTGCAGTCTGCAAAATGTCTTCCATGTCAGTTGAGGTAGCTCCTGCGCACAAGCTACCACTCCTGCCTTGATGCTCATGCAAAAATCACATCACCTCTAGAGGCCCATGTTGTGTGTGATTGATTAAATGTGCACGACTGAAGGATTTATCCAGACCACTGTGTGCAATTGTTGTATAACATGTGCCACTTACCTTCACATCTACATCCAATCTGATTCCGTCTGCTCCATCTAGATCTATAGAGATGGAGATCTCCATAATGGAGTTCAACTGCAAAGAGTCCACTACGCCTGCAAGGTGTGTCAGGCATTGCAGCATGTCCTCACCCTTTCAGGAACAGGGCACCTTGGCCCTGCACGGACAGGCCCATGCGCAGCCACCCTTGCAGCATGCTCAGCTGGTCGGGCATGGCAGGGTCCTCCAGCGCCTCTGCCAGCCACTGCACTTACTCCACCTTGGAGGCCAACTCGTCTGTCCCGTACGCCTGGTCGGTACCGGGCTTGGGTCGCCCTGCAGGTGACCAGCAAGCTTGACTGCTGCTGCTTATTATCAGACCCACTAGATCCACTTGCAGGTTCTTCACACAATCATGATCAAGGACATTCGGAGCCATGTGTCTGTCTCAGCTAACATCTGACCAGAGCGCGATCGTGGCTGTGATTGCTATAGCCTGATTAAGAGGCCTTCATTGACAGTGTTGGCAGTGGGCAGCAGCTGGGCTTCACCTGCAGAGATTAAGCGCAGCAGCTCCTCCTTGTAGCGCTCCATCAGGAGGGCGTCGACGGAATCCACGTCCTCCTGCCGCCGCAGGCGGGTCAGGCCCGGCGATGTGGCATTTCGACTGGCCCATAGATGGATTCACGCACGGGACGGCCGAGCCGACCAGCAGCAGTGCGGCCAGGAACCTCATCTTGCCGTCTGGGCTGGATAGGAGGCTGCTACACCAGTGGCGGATTGTCAGCACAAATCTGCCAGTCGCTCTTGAGAAAAAGCGGTCGCACTTTGGTTAGGCGGCGTATCAAGGACTCGACTTGGACGGGTGAAACAGCCTCATCAGTGCCTTCTCATATCTTCCACTGAGGCAGCACTCTTCGAATTTCCTGCACATCTTCCAGGAGGATTTCGATCGGCAATGGTCTCGAGCCGCGGCGTGATCGCAGGGGCGCCAGCCTGTGGCGACATGTACATGGACATACTACCTGCTACATTGGAAAAATTGGGGCTGCCTTTGCCGGCTGACAGCCCGAACGATGGGCTTGTCAAAGTCCTCGTTGGCTTGTCGGTTTCAGAACTGCAGAAAATGTCCAGAGAAGGGACATTGCCAGCCGAGGTTGATTGCCTTTGCTACCTCTAGAGTCAGGCCTCAGATTCACACAAGTCACATCTATCACATCGATGTGATATCATGACCTCTGGATTACATGTGTGCAGGTGAAGGAAGACTGGATATTTTTTCATGACCTCACAGCTGGCAGCACAGATCTAGGGGGAAAATTCCTGCCCCCTGAAAGTGCTGAGCTCATCAACGAAGACCTGGCACACCACTGCTGTAAGTCACACCACTGCTGCTGATTGTAAGTCTAATCACCTTTCAAAGTTTGATCGATATTGTGCTGCTGTACTGACACACATCCCTGACTGCAGTGGAGCAATTGGACAGGTTGGACGCAGCCGAGGTGAGTGCCCAAATCTAGGCCAAAGCATCTTGCCAATCGCACAATTTGCAAAGTGAAAAGGTGGAGTCAGAACATGCGAGCCACCCCAGTATTGGCTGGAGTGGCATTCACAGGCAATTCATGCATTATGGAGTGGCATTTACAGGCGATTCATACATTAAGCAGATCAAATTGGAGGAGCAGCAGCGGCTCTCTCGGGAAAGGGACAGGCTGCGCAGAAGGATCAAGGAGGAGGAAAGGATGCGCAAGTTGATGGAGGAAATTGAAGGGCTTAGGATGGCTCAAAGGGGAAGCCACTGAGCTTGAGGGCATTGAGAAGGAGCTGATGTTCTGACAGAACCGGCGGAAGGTATTGCAATAGAGTTCAGTGAAGCTGAGGATTGCAAGTTTGCTTGTCTGCAAGGGGTCTTGCGTTTGTTCAGAGGCTCAAAGAGCATGTAAAATTTTCAAAGACCCTGTCATTCTGCAACTCTTACCCCTGAAGTTATTCGTCAGCTTTCATACTTCAAAATACCTGTTACATCTATCGATGCGATGTCAGGGCTTCATGCGATGACACGCATGAAAATACAGCACCCCCGGCAGGATTTTGTGTATTGCCTCACTGAAGTCCTCAAAGGAATCCTGTCCATTCCCCTTTTCCTCTGCCAGCTCTGGGATTTGACGATCCCCTCTTCTTTTGACATGCTCTGCACTCCTTGCTACTGCTGGTGCTGTTCTCTCATGTCATCTAGGGATCTAGCCAACTGCCCGGCCCTTCGCTCGCTGGCGGCCAATTGGGCTGCCAGGTGTCCACACAGGCCACACCTGCTCCCTGCTGCTGGTCCTCCTTGCGCCAACGCTTGCCGATACTCATGACAACTGGCCTGCAATCGAATCAATGCCCTTTTATCAGTCGTCATGAAGGAGAGTGGGAATTAAGAATCAACTGCCATTACATGTGTCATCACTAGTGGATCAAGTAGATTAAAGTCTCTGGCTGCTCTGCCTGGTCATGCAGCTCCCTTACTATACTGAACAGCGTGCCAACAACCTTCATGTAGGATGTATACCACATCAGAAATCTATTCTATTCTCAGCAGTACCGATCGTCTGCATGCTAGCTGTGTGGGCAAAGTGGTAGTGGGCTGCATTGATCACAGTTGCAATACAGCAAATCAATGGAAGGTCAGGCGGTCATCAAAGCACCTCCAGCTTGGCTATCTCGTTCTTGTGCGCCGTGCATTCCTGCCGCAGCTCCCTCACTTTCTCGCGCAGCTTCCTCCAATGGGCCTCAGTGCGGGGCTGGCTCCCAGGGCTCAGGCTGAGGGGGGTTGCAACCCCCAGATGCCGCACAGGGGAGGTCTGGGGTGAGGTTTTCAGCAGCCTATCCCAGAAACCATCAGTTTTCCCTCCCTCCTCCAGCTCCCTACACCGTACCTGGGCCTACAACAGTCCAGAGTTCCTCCACCATGACAACTCCTGGCAAAGTCTCATACAGTCGTCCATAAACCTTCAGCATGTAATTCGCCGTGGAAGCAGTGCTGAAGTATCGAGGAAACAAGGCTTGTTAGCGCCAAAAAGCGATCCAACCGTACCACGCATGCAGTCCAGGTGTTGAGTTCGGATCACTCAAAACATTTCTCAATTCCACCCTGTTTCTTCCAATTCTGGCAAGAGAATGGTCTAACCTCAGATGCAAGGCCAGACGAGCCAACCCGCCTGGATGCTCGTATTTCCTTGTCAGCCATCCTTGCCTTACCCTGGCCAGAGAGGACTCTGCTGCAGCTGGTGGTGGTGTTGTGAGATAGAAGAGGGGCACAGTTGGGAGGGTAGGGATTCCATCTACCTGCCCTAGCTGATGCTCCAGGTGGAATATTCGCTCGCGCAGCTCGCCCACTCCTGTCCCGCGGTCTCTGTGTGACTGCCTCTTGTCCCCTTGGGCGTCCCCCGGCTCCTTTCTTTCCGCACCTGGACTAGCAATTCTGGCCTCGAGGAGAAACTCCAGGCCTTCCACCTCAACAGCCTTCTTGGCCAGATGCTCCTCCAGCTCCCGGCACCGCGCCTCACTCAGACGGACCTCCGTGCGCAGCTGGGAGATCTCCGCCTGTGTGCTGCTCCCTTCCTGCATATCCTGAGTTTGGTCAGCTTCACCTCAGCCTTTCACTCTCACTTGCAGACCCTTTGTCTGGTGCACCTTCAGCGGGACCTCCCGTCCCGCAGCCCATTCGATCGTGACCAGCCTCAAGCTCACCGCACAGCACTGATTCAAGACGTGTGTTGGAGAATGCGCCTCCTGAGCAGCCCATTTGATGGAAATTCAGCTACGGGCAAGGATATGCTGGAGACACCGTAGCGATCCTCAACTGGCCTCCCTCTGTCCCACATCCAGGCGGCACAGTCCCTCTGGATACAGGCCAGGAGCCCGTTAAAGAATGGCCTCAGTGTCACCAGCTCCCCGCTGCCTGATGCCGCTGCCAGCATTGGAAGGGGCTGTTTGGAAGCGCAGGATGGCAGTGTGCTTCAACTCAAGAGTGAGGACACACACACAATAGCAGGGAAATGGGCTGGAAGATGATGGAATTGGAAAGGATAGTGGAAAGAAGGTACACCTGCACCTCATACCAATGATTGTCACAGTGTGCGGCAACGCGTCCTGAATGGTTCAAACGGTCATTTCGTAGACCCTCCATCTCGTCTGCCAGCTTCCTGGCAGCTGCCGCGTCAGAAATGGCAGAATTGAGCTGCTTCTGAAGCTGCGCGACCTCCTGGCATGGCCCAGCTGCCTCGCACTGGGCGTGATCCAAGCGTTCCTGCCTATCAGCTGCTCCCCTCTGCACAGGGGCGTCAGCGAACAGTGCGGAAGCAGTTGGAGAGCGAAGGATCCTGGAAGGCAATCGATGGGGGAGAGAGGGGGCGGAGCGCTCTTCTCGTTTTTATTCAGAAGGTTGGCTTTGTGCCGGTACAGGACTTTCAGTGCCACCATGTTTTCTCCGTGATTTCAGGTGTTGAAAGTCAAGATTAAATGTGTTTTTCAATGTGCAAACAAGAATTAGGGATTGGAAGCAGCTGATACATGTCTGAACCATGCTTTGACCTGAAAAGCCAACGCGTTCACCCTGCATGAGCATCATTTTGAAAGCCTGCGAGATTCAGAAGCTGTTTGCGTTATCGCACTCTTGGAGCGGATTTTACCTGTAGAGACAGGCGTTCCCTCTCCAACTGTCGTATTCTGGCGATCACGGACTGCGCTTCCTGCTCTAGTGCCTGATTCTCCTCCTCCAACCGGGATGCATATTCTTCCAGTTCTGCAATTCTAGCCTGCATGATCCCCTGATCAAGTCAACTTGTAACAGCAGTATGACTGCACCACTTGAGCAGATTTTGACCGACTGACTGGTGAGCTTGATTTCGCCTCTGCAAGGTTGCACATCACTCTCAGCATTGGATCCTGGATTACCAAGGGTAAGAACAGTTGGGTTTTGCAATTGGAACCTGCAGGGACCCATTTTGCAAATCTTACGGGCTGCTTTCCTTCTTGGCCTTTCGACTCCCCTCCCATTCTTTGCCCAATGCAGCGCGGTGAGAATCCTCAGACCGCCCAAAAGCGCCAGCCGACCCATGTGCAGACAATTTGTTTACCTCAAAGTCTTGCCCTAGAATCAATACGGCATGATTCTGATGCCTTACCCAATCCGACACGTCGGCATCGGACAGGGCAAAAATAATATCCCCCCCACCCCCCCATCCCCCCCCCCCTCCCAATCACCGGGCAGGATTTTCCACGAGACCATCTAAATCCATGGTCAAAAGTAATCATAAAAGGGCAAGTGCAGGTTTCACTTTTGCTGCTGTCAGATCTCCTTGCAGCCTTCCCAAGTCCGAGCCCCTCTCCTTGGCTGCTGCCAGATTGGTGGCCCGCAGCTTCTCCACCTGACCCTCCAGCATACCCATGCGGGTCCTGGCGCCCTCAAGATCCCCCAGAAGGCTTGCCTCCTGTGCTGCAGCCGCCTTTTTCTCTTGTTCCCTCGTGACCTGCAAGGGCTGGGCTTGGATTGTTCCGGATCTAACTCTAGAGAGGATTTGCAGCCGCGGAGTCAAGCATTGCTTGTGAGAGGAGAAACCTCAACTTTCTCATACGCTCAGATATGTACCATACATTGCCATCGTTCACACGGGAGGGGCAGGAGGGGCATGTGTTGGTGTGTGAAGAAGGGGTGAAGGGGGGGGTGGATAATGATAGCTTGACAAGAACAAAAGGCCTTCTTTTCTGCAAGGTCAAAGACTTTCTGACGCCAGGAGCAAGACGCTTGTTCAAGTGCACGCTAAGATTTGCAGAGATCAATCAATACTGCAATCACCTTTATGGTCGCCAGATCCACCTGGCAAGCATCAAGTTCCCTGGACTTCTGCTGCAGTGCCGTATGTGTAGCTTCCAGCTGGCTTCCAAGGGATCCCACCCGCTTGCTGAGGTCAGCTTTAAATTCTGCCTGGTCAATCTCACCCCTTGACAGAGCAGCCTGCATTTATACAGCCTCTCGGCGAATGTTGAATGCGATGGAGATGGTGGGTAGCATGACGCAAGGTAAAATTGAAGAGGGAAACATGCGATTCCAGTTGCTAAATGGTGCTCAGCAGTGAGATTTGAACTCTCCGACTAGGCTGTTAATGTGATCGTCTGGGCTCTAGGACAGCCCGTGGGAAAGGGGGTCGCAAATTCCATGTGCAGACTCGCAGTCTTTGCATTATCCAGGCGTTGTGGGGCATATCTGGTGTTTGAACGAGGTGCATGAGATATCTAGAGGGTCAGCCTCGCCTTGCTAGTTTCCAGTTGGCCGTTGAGCTGCTCAATCCTGGACTCCAGGGAGCGCTTCGTCTCCGCCCAGGAGTGCTGGGCCTCAACCAACCTGGCTTTTTCTGATAGCAAGCCATCAGAAAGACGTGCAGCTTCCCTCTCAGCAATTTCCAGCTCAGATTGCACCATAGACCTTGCCGACACCTCAGAGGAAGCTACCTCTAAATTTTCAGCCAGCCTCCGTTCAGCAGCCTGGATTGGAAGCAAACAAGAAATTGGACGGCTTCCCTATACTTTGAAAACCTGTTCCAAGCTTTTGAATGGCTGTCTGGCATGGGTTTGCGAGTTATCTCGGCATCAGCAGCATCTGATCTATCACTTGTGATATCTGTCTAAATTTTCTGGGATGCACAAAGAGATCTTGTTGAGGACAGAAGGCGGTGCACTAGGTGTGCTCAACGGCTTGCATGCAGCTACTGGATCATAAACGATTCACTATTGTAAAATTTGAGGCACAAGCATCCTTGGTTCCAAAACAGAATTGACAACAGAATAGAAGTCACAAAGTCATTGATTGGTCTCGGTGGAGGAGCGCTGAGTGGAAGATGGCAGAAAATTTGTACGCGCCTGCAAGGCTGATGTCAGCTCCTGCTCTCTGTCCTTCCGAGACTGGCTTGCATTGTCATGCTGCTGTTGGGACAGCTGCTCCTCCAATGCAGCGTTCCTCGACCTCTCGACTTCCAGCTGTGGAGACACACAAAAGTAACACATAGGCAAATGTCAAATCGCAAATTGTTCTTGGATCAAGTGATGCCCCTCAATGCATACTCACAACTGCGAGAACCAGTTAGTATGTATGACCAATTGCACTTGCCCCTACCGTACGTATATAACAAGATGATAAGAAGATTCAATGGTGAGATTGCTGGCTGGCCCCAGGCTGTGGGGTGTAGAGGAGATGCAGCAGTGTGTTGTTTTGACCTACTCAGTGGAAGGCCACCTTATCCTTCACCTCATGTAGAAGGCTTTGGCATTGCTGCGCCTCGTCTTGGAGCCTCTGATTGCGGGTTTGCTCTTCTTTGATCCTGATGGTCTCCTCCTGCATGCGTTTCCTGGAGGTTGCCACAACCGAGATCTTTGCGTTACATGAGACGCCATTAAGGACCCTTCCAGAATACTCGAGGCTGTTGTGGAGTGGCGTGGTTGCATGAACACATGCCTGCGCTTGTGCAGCACATCCAGGTAGTGACTCAGCTGAAGCGACCATGGAAGCATCACCTTCAATTGCCTGGCGAGCCTCTCGCAGCGTTCGGTCTGGTCTTGGAGCTGGCGTGACAGATCCCTGAGGTTGGACCTTTCTTCTTCAACTTGCTGAATCAGGCTGGCCTTTTCGTCCTGCACTGAGGAAATCATTTCAGGTACAACAGAGTTGGGTATTGGTGGCATGGCCTACCATACAGTATGATCAGCACACTGGGAGTGCGGCTTCATCGATGTTGCAGACATCTGAGAATGTGCCTGACTAAGCCTATTCACATGAGTTTGCTTCAGCTTGGATTGCCAAAATTGCAAGATAGGCATGTTTACAAGCTGTCCTGTCTGAGAAAATCGTCAAAAGAGTAGCAAGGGCAAATAAATCTCTCAGGGAGGCAGACTCTGAATGTCTCCTGCTGTCCGATGAGCTCTGCATGCTTGTCCTTGAGTACTTCAGTGCTCTGCTCCAGCGATTCGTGTTTGTCTTTTAATCTCTCTCGTAGCTCTGCCAGTCTGTCATCCAGCTCCCTCTGCAGGCGGCTCATCGACTTTTTGCAACCTACAGGCATAATGCACACAATGGATCATGAGTTATGTTGCCATTATACTTGCCCTTTACATTTGAGCTGAATTCAAATCCAAATAATGCAGAGCTCTCTGCGTTGGACAATATGCCAAGCTGAGTACGGAAGCCTTAGGTAAGCAGCGAGGGCAGTGTCTGCTGAGATAATGAGCAATGCTGGACAAAATTGGGCAAAGATTAGGGTTCCAAGAAATAGGACACTGACCTAAAACCTCGAGTTCGCGCCCTTCCCCTCCCCAGATCCAATTTGTACAGGGTTTTATTACAAGTCAGTACACTTCTTATCAATATAGGTGATGACCATGTTCTGTAAGTGGTGGACTTTCATACCTTCCAGATCTGCTGTGATGGATCTCTCGGCCTGCTGGGAGGCATCCAACATCCTCCGCACACCAAGAGTCCTCTCCTCCTGTTCTTTGCACCGCTGAGCCTCAGAAGCCAGCTCTGCCCGAAGGGCCGCCTTCTCCGTCCTCAGGATCCCAACCTGCTCGCTTGCACTCGCCAGAGATCGCCTGCGTTTGCAATATCCTGCTTGTCACACGACGGAATCTTAACTTGGGAGTTCTGTGCAGTAAGGCCATGTTGTTCCAATTTTCAAGGACAGCCTGTAGTAAAAGGCCATTTGATTGCAGGCTGTCTTTGTGTTTTGGATTGTCTTCAAGGAGTGCATTTTTTGACAAGGATTGTGTCCATCCTGACTTCCCTCAAGCAAGGATGCTGATGTGAGAGTTGCATATAGTCCATAGCGAAGGACGTCCACCAATGATGTCGAGTTTATATTGATTATGCAAGAAAGCAGAATCAAGCAGGTGGATGGGCATACCTTAGTTCTACCAGCCTGTCATGTTCAACCCTGGAGTTTGCAAGCAGCGAGGTGTTCTCTGCCTGTGCATGCCTGCTGTCCTTCCTCCGCCGTTCTTTGGCTGCAATTTCCTGCAGTATTGCAAGGGTGTCATGTCCAGCAACTTTTCCTGGACTTCAAGGGACCAGGACACATACAGGACTGTCTCAGGTGGAACTCCTTCCAGCAAGGATGATCAGGAGTTCAGTGCACTGTCTGTCCTCTGTTATTTATCCATTTGGTACACCCCTCATCATACTGAAGTCAATTGCAGCAACAAGCTTGCAGATAAATGTCCCTAAACTGCCCAACATGGGCATCAAAAGCGTCCGCTATTCCTCAGAGAGGAATCACACTCTGGGAAAGAGTACACCTCTCGTGCGATGTCCATCTCCTGAATGGCCGAGTCCAGAGCAGTCTGCAGCTCCTCATTTCTCTGCTCTGCCCTTGCTTTGGCAGCAGCCATCTCTGCGTGCAATTCCAAAACCTGACTGGAGTGGCACAATGGGGAGATGGATGTGCTGGGCAATCATGTCGACACTGATGCACCCTCTCCATCTTACCCCACCAAATCCGCAGAAGTGAAGAAGGCATGCAATCACTGCTTTTGAGGTCTTCCTATGGGGTGGGGTCATGTGCACCTGTGGGCAATACCGAAATTAGCCGGAGAATAGCCTGGAATGTGCCCCAGAATAAAACATCACCTGAATTTTTCAGCTTGAGCCTTCCCACCTGCCCTGAGTATTCCTGCTGTTGCTGGTTCCAGGCATCCTCCTTGTATGCTGCATCCCTCACATGGACCTTCAGACGCTGTCGAGATTCTTCACACTCCTACATTACAAATTTCTATCACTCCATTGCAACAGGATTGCTGCCCTGATCTCTGTGAATATTGCCATTTAAGATGCTGATGGCTGTCTATGAGCCCAGCCTTCAGAAAGCTGAGAAATGATGTTTGCTGCGTTGATTACTGGCCAAGAAGCAGATAGTGTCTAGTATTCAAACCTTGAAAGCCTGAATTATTGTCCACATAGCATGGAATTGAGTCTTGCAGATTCCTTGGACACTGCAGGAAGAGCTGGAGTGAGCAAGCAAGCAAAGCCGGGACCCAGTTTGCATTGCAATAAATCAAAGGACAAGCCAACTGACCTCTAATCCGAGAGGGGCTGCTTTGGAGACATGCTTGCATCTGTGCGCCAACACTAGCAAGCTTATCAACATGAAGCAAATAAAATTCAGACTAGCCAGTGAAAGCTCATACATCAAATTGAGCTTCTAAAAGGGGACCACCTTCGACAGAGACTTGAACCTGGTTTCCAGACCGCTCCTCATGGAAGCAGCTTCCAACTCGGCTGCCTCCACCCTCTCCCTGAGCTCTGAGGCCAGCAGATGCTGTCCATTGGAGTCTACTTGCAGCGACAAGACCTCCTCACCGTGGCTTTCCCGAGCCTGCGCAAGAGATGCCTTTCTTATGCTTCAGTACTTGCCATGCTTTAATCAGGCCACTGGGAAATTGTCACACCTAGAAACATGGCTGATGTGCTCGCTTTCCCAAAGAAACGGCGGTTTCAGAGCAATCAAAACATAGCGATGATCACCTTCATCCCCTCCAGTAAAACCCTTTGCCCCAGTGTCATTTGCAATGGAATTACCTGCTTAAGCTCACCCTCGACATCCTCACAGTGCTGCTGCAGTTCAGCAATGCGGGCGGAAGCTGCGTGTGCAGCTTGCCTCAGATCCGCCTGTGTTGTCCAAGAATGTTCAGCAGGGGCCTGTGGCGCTGTCGCTCCATGGCTCGCTTGTGGTGGGCTGCTTTCTGTCCCTCTTGGTCAGAAATTCTTTCTACTACCAATCCTGTGAATCGTTCAGCCGTGTGCAATGTCTATGTACAGCAAGCCATCCGTTGCAAAATGCACAACTCCAGACCTGGAACTACAGGCTACAAGATTTAGCGGGACCCCGCAAACCAGCACAGAGAGTTCACCTGTTCTGCCATGAGCACATCCCTGCTCTGTGTGAGCTCTTTCACAAGCGCTGCTTCCTGCGCACGCTCCGCTGCTGCTGCTTCCTCCAGAGCCTGGATCCTGTGTCCCATGGCCTCTGTGGTCTCATGATTGCCTGCCAGCAATTCCTCAGCCCTGGTCCTCCCCGCGTTCTCTTCCTCCAACCGCCTTCTGAGGTTATCAATCAGCTGCTGTTGGCCTGCAATGTCTGCACCAGGAGAACAAAATTAGGTCACAGCCGCGAGAAGTTTTGGCTCTGCCAGAGCTTTGAATCCTGCTGTTGTTGCTGTCCTGTACGGGCACTCTTCAAATCGAGGGATGCCACATCCCAATCTTGCAGATGCGACGCGCTGATTTACAGCCTGCCTCTGCTCAGCAATGAGGTGGTCTATGCGCAAGAGAAGGAACTCTCAGAGACTGAATCAAGGGATCACCACTCAGCATCTCGGAGTTGCCGACAGCTGCCGCTGATGATGGGTCCGATACAGCCACAAAGTCGGGGACTGGGTTGGCTGGCACCACTGCCTGCATGAATTCCTCAGTGTCTGCCAGTAGCTTTTGAGACGCTGTAACACACATTTTTTTGGAAGTTGAATGTATATCAGGCACGCAAGACAGGGGATTGGGGGAGTGTGAAGGGGTGATGGAGGGGGCCTTTGTCCAGCCAGGAAACCACAGATTTTTCTCACCCGATTGAACTTCCAGGATGAGGTTGTGAACAAACATGCAAATGCGGAAGCAACGAGTCAGATAGAGCCACCTGGCAACATCTGCTTTTCTGCTGATGGGATACACAGCACCGTCTTGAAAATTTGGCTGGAACATCCCAAGCAATACAGGGAAGTCCTTGTCTACCTTTCCAGGATTGGCAGGAGCGGAGAATTGGACCCCCAAAGCCATGCTGTGGAGTCCCAGGAGAGCAGCGTTAATGGCATCTGTGAAGGCTTGCAGCGCCTGCATTGGACAAAATCTTCTGAGCCTCCCACCCTCGTGAAGGCTGATTAATCTCATTCTGAACGCTTCAAGGGCCTTCAACTCTAGTTCAGGATTTCCATCAGACAGCAGGAACCCTATCAAGCGTGGAACCGAGCAGGGCAGCGTGTGGATTTGCAGATTCGAAGAAGCTGAGAGCATGTATTGTACATGTGCGTAGAATTTAGAGATACCGCATCTGAGACATCTGACTATCAGAAATGCAGGAAGAATTTGCACTGCTGGTTGAAAAGCATGATCACGCTCTCCTGGAGATGGTCACTTGGGAGTGTAAAACTTTCTTTGGAAACAATCAGGCGCGTTTTCCCCACTAAAGGCATTCACGGGCTCTCTCACGGAAACTACTTTCAAAAGTTTAGCTGAGCTGAGAAACGACTGCCCGCCACAAACGCACATTTTCATCAACAATGAAGGGCTTGCCTGGGAGGTGGGCCTCATGTCCGCGTGCCGCAAGGCCAGTGTTTCTAGCACCTCCAGGTTCGTGATTGCAGCTTCACTGTCTTTGCGCAGGCCAGGCAAATCCTCCGCCACACCAGCCAACTGATTGCCTATGCTATGGAGGCATCGTGTGCACAGGGACCATATCTGCAACAATTTTCTGTAACCTCTCTGTAGGCTTTGACAACAAGGCACTGCTGTGGTGAATATGGGCAAGGGGATGCGCTTCTATGGCCACTCCATTGCACACAATACAAGGCAGACATTCTGCACAGGGGAGAGAGAAGGAAAGAGCAAGATGCACAAGATATCCTAGATGAGTAATAACTGAGTTCAATTACTCTCTAAGATGGCAGGGATTCTCCACCTATTGGCAACATTTCTTGGGAGCCAGAAAATTCTAAGGCTGCCATGATTTCGACTGATGGTGACAGTTTCAAGAGCCTTCTTGGGGTGAGAAAGGTCTGGCAGTAGGCACCATGAGCTTGATGCACATACCTGCTGCATCTCCTGCAACTGCTGCTCCTCCATGGCCAAAGCCGCTGATGCATCTCTTGCTGCGCTTTCATGCCCCCTGGCAGCCCTGCATGTCCATGAAAATACCTCCCTTAGCTTCTTATTGCAATTGAAATTCTCAAATGTTTCCTGCTCAATGGTTGGCATTCATTTGTCAAATTGTTGTTAGAAGCTGGAAGCTCATTACTGATGATGGCCCATCAACATAATGACCTTCTCTATCCTATTATGTGGTTGAACATAGGATATCATAATTTGAGGTGCACCTGCAGAAGGCTTGGGCTTCCTCCAAAGATTCACAGAGCTTCAGACTCCGCGCCTGCTCCACCTCAAGCTTCTTTGCCATATCACAGGACTCCCTCCGCGTCCTGGCAAGATCCTGTACCGGATGATGAGTTGCTCTACTCACAAGCGCTCAATTCAGATTCAAGCTAGGTCTGCAGGATTTTGGGCATCTCCCATTCCAATGGTTCACCTGAAGTTTGTCCTATTACTGGTCTTTCCCTAATATTGGTCCTGCATCGATTTCTGCTCATGGTTTTCACATCGACGCTCAGGGACTTCAATAGTGATCGTGGACTCTTCATCCAATCTGATTTTTTTTGTCACACAATACAAAGGACTCCTATGGAATCTTGGCTCTAGTACTTTTGCTGCAATAGAATATCAACCCTCAAAATGTACTTTGAAAGCAAGAGGAAATATGAGGCAACCAAACAGTTCCAACAGAAACGGCATAGTCATTGCAGTGCAGACTACCTGCAGTGCACTTGAAATAGACCTTTGGTGATCAAGAAATCCCGACATGGGGCTGTCAGGAGGGAGGACAGGTAAAATGAAGAATGGGATTTACAAAAGCTTTCTGCAGTGCACAAGGTCTTGAGGTATCTACCTGTGCCATTTCAGACAATTCCTGATCGACTGCTGTGTGCGTGGACCTTGCCACATGGTCTGCTGCATCTGCCTGTCAAGTGTGTGTCAAAGTCATCAGTCAATTGCATCCTTCCTGAAATGACCATTTCCATGGCTCACTTGGCAGGGACGCTTTTGTCTTTACAGCATTCTGTGAATTCACAAGGGTTTGGTATGGGAGGGGGGAAAGAGCAGAAGACATTTTCACCGCTTACAAGGTGCGCACTGGACAACTCGGCTTTTGTGGCACAAGCCCTGTGCAGCAGAAATAAAAGTGATTGGAAGTGCAATCCCAGTCAATTAATTGATTCAGCATCCAGGGAATTTTGTGTGGAAGGAGAAGACGGGCGGGGGGGGGTATCTGAAAGGGGATGGAAAGGGGGAGGGAAGTGCAAGGTGCCGAACCTTTGCAGACATTTCCTCTGCCAGAACCTGAGAGCTGTCCACATCCCTCCTGAGCATTTCCACCTCCGTCTCCAGTTCGACTAGCAAGTGTGTCAAAGAATCGCGCTGCTGTGTGGCTTCCTCCTTTTCCTCCTTCAATTTCCTGACGTGTTAAGCTGTGTTCTGGTTTTATCAGGCTCCAGTTGAAACGTTGAACCACAGCAATTGCCTTGAAATTTTTGCAGGTCTGGGAAAAAGCAGTACAAGTAGTCGATAAGGCAAGCCTCCAATTGACTTGTGTGTTTAAAAATGGCCCAACAATGCAAGCCCAGTGTCAAAGAGCTTTGAACACTGGGACTAAGCACTCGCAAACGAGAGCCAGTACCTTGAAGCACCTGGGCTGCTTCAATCAGGATCTGAGAGACGATCCTACAGAAATTATTCTCTGGCAGAGGGCAAGCATTACTTGGGGCAAAAGGT
>QAXI01000395.1:743903-758880 GCA_004335615.1 Chloroidium sp. JM
CCCCCCCCCTTCCCCCCCACCCAAGCCCTCCCCCAATGTGTGCGATACCGCTACTGAGTGCCCTCAAGGTGAGCAGCCCCTCCCCCCTTCAAGGTATAGTCCGAAGGATGACGTTGCTTGCACTCCACCCTTGGTGTCCTTGTTCACTGGTGAATTCAAATCCATAGAAAGCCCTTTTTCTCATCCCATTTCAGAGATGATTCATGGCTGCGGTAGTTGCAAAGTTCCTCCTGGACAAAGGCCTGTAGGAGGGATTTTTTCCCTGGCACTTTTTCACCATTGAAAAACCGGGACAGGCGTCATGTCGCCTTCCCACAAAGCAGGGTTGACTGATCAATACCAAAGCAAGATTTCGGACAACTGTTGATTCTTATGATGCGCAGCAGAACGTTTGCATTTTGTCAGACGGGATAAAGCAATCACACACCTTAAACTCTCTGTTTTGTGCACAGGGAGCACCTGCTGCTGCCAGAGGGAGTTCTTCGGCTACTGCTTCACCTGGGCATGCTGCCCCCTGGCCAACGCCGTCTGCTGCGATGACCAGGTGCGTCGTTCTCGGTTCATCTTGCTTTCCCAGTGAACAGCCATCGCCAGAATTTCTCCCTGCGCTCGGGGTGCAATGGTCTGCCCAATTTAGGCCGCCCTGAATTGGACCAGGTCTGCCCACCCTTGGTCCAACTTGCTCCCCGCGAAAATCCATTGTCGGCTTTTGCTTGAGGTGCAGTCGTTAACTCATAATTGTAGGCCACCAGATGGGCCCAATTTGCCCCTTCAACTATATGTTTGCACTGCAAGCCTTTCTTTGCACGAGTTATCTGAACAGCCTGATGTGGCTGGAAGATGTAAACATTCTCCTTCTTTTCCAGGAGCACTGCTGCCCCTCCGACCTGCCCGTGTGCGACACTGCTGCTGGGCGCTGCCTCAAGAAAGAGGGCGCCCTCGGGGCGGACGAGTCCTCCGAGTGGCACACCAAGACCCCCGCACTCAAGGTGCGCCCTTGCTGTTGGGCTCAATATGACGGAGGGTTGAGAAAAGCCCAACAATCTTAATCAGACCGGGAGTGGAAAATGGAAATGTTTCAAGCTTCCCTCTCCTTGGGTGACATTCCAGGACCACAAAGCCCAGAGTGCCTCCTCCACAATATTGTCGTTGAAGGGAGGCGAGGCATTCTTGGCGTTGGAGAAGAGGCTTAATCGGAGTGGTTGAAGACATTTGAGGGGGGGGGGAAGGGGGGGGTCAGTAAAGTGTGTCCCTTTTTCATGCATATATCGCTTCGCCGAACTTCAACGCTGACATCTGGAATGCAGACGCTGGCAGGCCGGACGTTCATGCCCAAGTACGCCGAGGAAGCTGCAGCAGCCAAGAGCGAGGAGGTCATAGTCTCCTAGATTTTGAGGAGCGCCGCTGCTGCACAGTAGCCCCGTGGTTATTGAACACTGGCTGTGGAGCTTGGTCATCCTCATGGGTGCAAGCGATACCTGGTTGCCCTACAGGCAGGCTGCCAATAAGATGTTGTTGGACAAGTCTTTTGTCTTGTCTGTATTTTGGAGCATATGACCAATAGGTTGAGGTTCATTTTCCTGCCAGTAGCTTTGGAGTAGACAGGCACTTAATGATGAGGTGGCCAAGTAGGATATGGCTAGGTGTGAAGCCACGTTTGCTGCCTCTGCGGCAGGCGGCTCTGTATCATGTACACAACAAAGCACTCTTTGTAAAGTAGATGAAGCCTGTAGCCCCCTCCTGCCTACGAGTTACAAGCTGCCCACTTGTCATGCCCATCAGCCTTGTACAACCCAAGTGATTGCGGGGACCCATCACTGACTAGGGTGCTGTACAAGGTGCATGAATGCTGCCCCTAAATTTACCCTGTATTGCATCTTGTAGCTCAGCAAGAATTGCCCTGCTTTTGGGCAATATAGGTGACATCTTCCATTCAACACGGGCCAAGATCAACGGCTCATTCACGTGCATCTGCAAAAATTCCTGAGCTGCTTTTGCATAGCAAAAAGGTGCATCAACTGCCACTGCAATATCTTCATCAACTATTCGTCCAGACTTGTACCTTCTACCACCTCGGAGTAGTCCTTTGGTCTTCTATTAAGATGTCACCATCCTTTGCATGACATCCATCCATCAGAGCACCCAAGCTATCTCCTCATCGATTTGGTAGCATGACAAAGCACTCCCCTTCCGCAACAAAACAGCACAGATCCAGGACCCCTCCTTGCATGGGAAGCCCCTGTGTCTTTCAATACTCCTACTCTCTCAGTGGTCCCACTCCTGCTTCAGTAGTCCTCTTCTTCGGAATCGCCAGGCTGTTCCCCTGGGAGATGGTCATCCAAATACCTGCCCTTGGGCTTCCCGCGCCGCCGTTTGGCAGGCAGGTGCTCCTCCGCCTGAGGGGCGCCTATGTCTTCCTGCACAGAGCATCGACTTTGCATGCCAGCAGAACCGGATGAACTTCCTAAAGTGATCATCAGTAATAAGCAGCCAGGGCTGCCAAACCCTGAATTTTTGTATGGTGTCATCTACCCTGTAAGTGAGTGCGCTTTCCCTCTGACTATGCAAATTGGCCGCTAAAGGGTAGCGCTTTGAGGAGATAGTTCTGTACAACAGCCAGTACCACTCGGCATGTGTGCCACTCACATCTGACTCAGGACCGTACAAGACTCTGCTAATAGACTGCGTGATCAAGATTGCAATCTCGTCAAAGTACGTGGTGTGTTCACCTTTTGGTCGCTTCCCACTGCTTCTAAAGACGCTGAAGGGTCTGATTTGGACTCCTGGGGGGCTGCTGACGTTGCAACCTCTGCATTAAATTTACAAAGCTCACATGCCCCATGAATATACTGCTTCCGTTCATCTTCAGGGAGCGGAAGGTCAGGGAAGGTCCGTGATGCTGACTGCTCATGAGCTGTGAGCTTTAAAATTACAAGATGCCATTGCCCAAGGTGAGTATGCTTTGCGCCCAATCATTGCCAATCTCACAAGTATACGCAATACAAGAATTTACCTGGCGCTTTGGGAGCTGAGCCTTCAAGAAGGTCTGTGCCAGAGGGTGGGGGCTGCTGACTCACTGCCTCTGGGGCGGGATGGGGGGGCTGGCTGCTCTCCTGTGGGTCTTTTGGCTTGGGCTTGTTCTTGCTGCCCTTGGGCCTCCCCCTCCTGCGGAGCGGCACACTATCAGCCATGAAGCCTCTGGTGGTGTCTCAAGGGGAGGCATGGAAGGACAGATCTGGTACCAGATATCCCGCACAAGCTGCCGGCTGCTCCTTGTAAGCCACAACACCTCTCGCAAATAGCAGATGCCCATTTTACGACCAAAACGCGCGTGTCTTCCTGATGTGTTGGGCTTGTTCTTATTGCACTTGGAGGCCTCAGATGACTACTTGGATTTCTGAGCTTCAGCTGACTGCTCTTGATCCCCATCCCGCCTCCAAACATATGCTTGCAGGTTGTGACGTCCCTCATGTGCTCTCCCACGACCGTGAATCGCTTTTTGTGGGTGATGGGTTCAGAGCGGTGCTGGCTTATCCTGTTTCCGAGCTAAAAGCCCAGATGGCTCCTTACATCATCAGGAGTGAAAACCAGTGCAGCGGCCCCACACTGTCTTGCATTTTCCAAAATTAAGGTGTCAGAATATGCAACCTGACAATGCATCCGTTTCACTGTCTCCAGCAAGCGTTGCAACGGCAATGGAGCTTTTTCCAAGGTAGTCTGGGAAAAGGTAGTCTGGGAAAAGCTCACTTTTTGCCTGTCGATGGCTGAGCCATGCCCTGGGGGGTAGGGGCGCTGCCGGCAGCCCCTGCCGCAACCCCCTGGACGCCCGCTGCATCCGCCTCCTGCCCAGGGGCCTGCGGTGGTGCTGAAGCGCTGGCCTGGGTGGCTGCGCTTATTGTGCTTGGACCGCCTATTGACCCCACACTCGCCTGAACTGCTGGGCTTTGCTGCTGCTGTTGCTGCTGCCTGCATCCGTACCAAGCTGCTTGCACATCTCAAATCCCCTCTCACCAGAATTGTCCACTGACATTGCATAATTGCCTCGTAATCCATCACATACTTTCAGTTGATTGTGTCTGTCGATCCCAACCCATTGATCCCGACCCTTAGGAAGGTAGAGCGAGTGTTCTGAAGCTTCTGGTCATTCATGGGGGAGAAAGAAATCCGCAGGGAGAGTGAAAGAATGAACGCTTGCCTGGTAGCTTGGATGTTGGTGAGCACATCCATCATCCAGCTGCCCCCCTGCTGACTCTGTGGCTGTGAGCTCGCCTGAGGGGCTGCCTGTGCCTGCCCACCCTGCCATTGAGGAGGGTACACCGGGGCTGAAAGGTCTGGGCCAGAGACTTCTTGCTGAGGGGGTGGATTTTCGCTCATGGCTTGACTGTCAAGAGTACAAGGTAGCGAAGGAATGTAGAGCCTACACCAGAGGTTCAGAACGTTAAGGAGCACAAGGAAGTGAGGTTTGCTCCAAATTTTTTATAGGACTTGAAAGCATTCTCGTCGCCAAAACTTTTTAAGGAGAAAGGATACAGATGTCTTGTCTGTTCTGAAAGCCAGAACGGAAAGATGTGACAAGACCGTTGGGAGATGTTGTACGTCCATAAATCTTGATGGGAACTAGATAGCTCGCATAAGGCTCAGCAATGTTCATTTAATTTAAACAAGCGCGAACTTGTGCTCACCAAACGCTGGGAAAAACCGAGGATGTGTTTCAGTCTCTGAAAGTTGATTCTCGGAAGTCGACCTCAAAGCTCTGCTGTCGCCTTCAACTACGGAGTGCGTGAAGAGGAAAGAGACAGCCCCTTTCGCTCCCTGAGGTTCCACCGGAACCCCTGTCGAGTGAGTCATCACCCTATAACCGAAACCCCAAAAAATGAAATGCTTTTCTGGCACGGCATCAGAATATCCACCATTTCCTTACCAAGCACGGAACGGGTGGTATTATTTTGACCCACCCGCAGGACAATTCAGGATTGAGACGGCTTGAAGGACGATGAAATTGTTCACTTACCTGCTGCTCTGCGCAGCAGGCGTATCATTCTCCTCTGCCCTAATTCCATTGACTTTCGAACATGGTAAGAATTGCTCAAAAGCCACATTTGGTGCCCAACTCAAAACGTCCTTGAGACATGCGCAGACTTGGACAACGCGTGCGTGCAAAATTGTTCTTCATAGATCCACTCAAGAACACGCAAGGTAGACAAAAAGATGCCGAGATGCTGAAGACCCTGCCCCACATCTAGAGCCCCAAATGTTCACTTATTCTTGTTCTGTATCTAGGGTTGGACTGTACTATAGAAGATGATCCTGATCTCTGGGTCATCTTTAACAATTAGTGATCAGAAGTCTTCAGTCAGGGGACTTATGAGTTCCCTTTTGTCAGTCAGGATCCAAATCTATTCATCATCACCCCTGTCCTGGAACAGTGTCATGATATGATGGCAGTTCGCAGGTGTGGCTAGCGGCGACCCCGAACCTACGTCGATTGTCCTGTGGACACGTGTGACACCGAGGAATCTGCTCCAGGAATTGAGCTTTACACCGATTCGCGCACTGCCTGTCTTCAACGTGACTTGGAACATCTACACTGATGCCAATCTCACACAGCTGGCTGCTTCTGGCTCCAAGAATGCGACCGTCGACACTGACTACACTGTGAAAGGTGGGCGTGGCCACTTCGGGATGCCACAGTCACCCCATGCAAATGTGCTGACACTCCACAGCATATTCCTGTGAATGTCGAGAGGATGGCAAACTGCATTTATGAGGTGTGTTCACAGTTAAGAATTTTGATATGCATCACAATGTAGTGACTCAAATCTGATGTCAGGACCATCAGGATGCCCTGTTACAAACAAACTCAATATGTGTGTCTGATGTAGATTGTCTTGCTGAGACTGAGGTATTTGTATCACATGCAGTCATCCCCCGCGGACTCACTCCGGCTACGCAGTACTGGTACAACTTCGTTTCTGTCAACGGATCTGTGGCAAGTCCCACAGGGAAGTTCAGGTCGACTTTCTTCACTTCCGGGCTCCTGCCCACCCTCATGCAATGAGAAGTCTGATGCAGAACATCAGCACGGTTCATTGAAGTGACCTCCAGCATATCAAATTCAATGCATCTGGGTGATTTGGTTGCATTCATTGTACTCGTTGCATTGTGCAGGCTGCCACCCGCCGTCGGATCTCCCCTGAGCACCCTGAAGTTCTTCTTCTTCTCCTGCTCAAGTGAGGTTGCTCTGACCCTACCCTTGCCCTGGTCAGATGATCCAAAGTGTGGTTAAGAAAAGCAGGATCATGTGCCTACTGTCTACATTGACTTACATGCATGAATAATCTTATCTGACAGTCATCTCGCCGTGCAGATTGGCCTACTGGGTACTTCAATGCCTACGATTACGCCAGCAAGTAAACCCTAAAACCTATTTTCCCTTTACCCCCCCCCCCTCCCCCCCCCAATTCCAAAAAAAAAAAAAAAAAAAATGATGACACTGGACCCCTGCAACTGCGTTGAGCATGCGCACACAAAGCATTGCAATGTTCGGCCGAGATTCTTCTGAGTGAGATCCACTATTTTGCTGGAGCTGCTGTTCTCTGTATCCTAGCTGGCTTCAAGCGCTCGTTGCAGGTATGACCTGGACTTCTGGCTGCACCTTGGCGACTACTACTACGAGTACGGAGTGAGCCAGGGAACCGCTGACATCAGGTGGCAGCCACCACCCCTAGGTAAATCATCATTCTGAACGATTTTGAGAAAGGTTTCAACAACACGTCGTGGTCTCCTTGTGCGGGATGGGAAGGAGCCTGAACGTGTGCATATTCTGACTAGTCACGTTGTCAGTTTCAGCATGAGAAGGGGTAAGGGAGGACCTTGGCAGGTCTGAGAGGTAGCTGGGGTGTGGAGACATATTTATGTATACACTGATCAGCATGCACGATGCACCAAAATGACTATCAGAGGGCACTATATTACTATGTTTGCAGGGCAAGGGAACTCAGTCTAGCCAAGAATGCTGTGGTGACGTTGAAAAGTTGTGCAACTGATTCTGCATTTGATTCCGCAGGCCTGCAACCCAACACTGACATCCAGTTTCTCAACGATTACCGCAAGCGGCATGCTCTCTACCGCACAGACCCAGGCCTGCAGGTCAGCATTGCCCCTGATTGTCAACTTATGTCTTGCCCATTCAAGGTCTGTGATACATTGAGGCAATGCAAAAAGGAAGCAATGAAGTTGATGCTTGCAGTCATTTCTGACAGCACTACCGTTTGCAACATCAAAGCAGTCCTTCATGATTGTTTCACCGCTGGGAAAGCCCCTTGTTTGCCATGCAAGACCTCTCTTGCTTCATCTCTCAGCAAAAATCCTTCAAAAACTTGCTAGCGCGCTTCTCAGATTTCCTCAGCCCTGCATGTAATGCACACAACAAAAATCGTCTCACGACTTACCCAGTTGTGATTGAAGCTGACTTGACACTGCAGGCCCTCACTGCTGCTGCCCCCTTGATCGCTATCTGGTATGATCATTCTCATATTCACTCGGCCCTGCATATACTTCACACACTAGAAAAATGAAGGAGAATACAAAACCCTAAAAATGTGTATAATACCACACACATACACACAAAATGTTTCATGGCTTTATTCTCTCACTTTTTCTTCTTCTTCCTTTTCCCTCAGGGACGACCACGAGGTAACTAATAACGTTTGGAAAGATGGAGCTCAGAACCAGTACCCTGGAGGTGAGTCATCCCCCTATAGCTCTGCTGAAGGAATAGAATGCCAGGTCGAAGCAGACCTCCTCCTTTGCAATTTCAAGCGAGGTGGAAACCTGTCAGCTAAGAACAAGGAAACCCCAGATTGACTTGCAACGCTGAGCATTTAATGCAGAGGTTGAGTTCTACCAAAGAAAGCACAACGCCCTCAGAGCTTACACTGAGTGGATGCCAATCAGGTAGATCAGCTCTTATTCTTCCAGCAAGTGGCTTTGTGATGACAATGCAGATATTGTTCCGATGACAGATTGTATATAATTAGTCTGCTGCAGACTAGGCAGCAAGATATGCTGACTGTGTCTGACTGCCTGTCCAGATGGAATTACACCACCACCCCCGACTTGAACCTCCCCCAGGACTACGCCATCAACCGCACATTCCAATTCGGTGCCCCCAGACCCCCATCTGTTCCTCGTTTGTGCATCATCTCCCTCACTCGTTTTGGCCACACCCTTCAAGGTTGACTGTGGCACTCGACAAAGAGTCTTCACCAAAGAACCTGATGACTTCCTTGCAGGCGACCTGGCGACTGTTTTCATGTTGGAGGACCGCGTCACCGCACGCACCAACGCTGGCGAGGACTCCAACGAGTTTGACCCCGCCACCATCACCTCCCCCCGGACCGTCGCAAGCGGACTGGTGGGCAACCTCACGCTGGACTCCTGGGTCAACGGCAACAACGCCACCGTGGAGCAGGGCATGCTGGACCTGCAGGCAAGTTCACCTCTAAAAGATGCCTGTGCTTGAGGCATCTGAACTCAAATCCAGATCCTCTCTGCTCTTGTAGAGTTAGAAGGCGTCCAATACAGCCTGGACATGCTTGTACGCTTGAGAGAAGTTGAGAGAAAGAGCCACAGGAAGGGACAAACACTGATGGCAAGGCAAATCCTCCCCCCCCTCCCACACACACACACCACACACACACCCCACAGAAACTTTCTGCCATCTCCCCTGCTTGTCCTGCATCTTCGAAAGTGGTATTCAAGTGATGCCTCACATGCAGAGGACACTCAACATAAGGCGCACCAACGAGAGCGATTACATGCTGGGACCGTCCCAGGTGGCTTGGGTGGAGGCAAAGACCAAGGGTACGCTTACCTTCAGGCAATCAGCTGATGAATTTTCATGCCTATTTTTTTTCTCACGGCAAACCTGTGGGCATGTGAGGTTGATTGGGGCCATGCCCCACCCCGGGGGAGGGGAGAGTGTGTGTGTGTGTTGTGTGTGTGGGGGGGGGGGGGGGGACAGCAGCCTTCAAGAGGAGAGATATGCTTCTGAGGATGCAGAATTCTTCGAAGACTGCAGGTCTGCAGTAAGATCTTGCAGCTGTGTCACAGATTCCATAGTCCCATTGCTCACCCAAGATGTTCATTTCATCTCTTCATGAAAATCTGATTTTGCACATCATAGAAGGAAAAAATGCAGTAATTTACTCAAGACTAGTGTGCTAATGTCTGACTGCTCCTGTTCTTGCAATACAGAATCTGCTGCTGCAAACACCGTGTGGCAGCTGTACAACACAGGAGTCATCATGCAGGACTGGTTCTTCCCGGTCAGCCTCGCCCCCATTCGCACCCCTACTACTCGTTGGATTTGTATATTACAAGTTAGCTGGCTGAAGGAACCAGTAAAGAATGTATGGGTGAAAGGTGAGCGCATGAAAACCCGACATGCATGTCCACTCCGGCATCTCTGTGCAACAAGAACTACCATCTGTCCCACTACACGTCGTATACAATGATAGCAGTCCCTTATTTATATAGTGCACAGGATCCCCTGGGTGCCTTGGCACAAAATACTGCCCCTAATGCTGCCGTCCAGAGCTACTGGCAGGAGGCCTTCAACAATGCCACCACAGTTGGCGGCAGCTACACCTACCTGTCTACCAGCGCAGGTATCTCTGCTAGATTTCGTTCTCCCTGCAGTGGAATCCTGTCAATGCACACATGGCCTCGTTTGCTGCTTATGTTCTGGGCATCTGAACCATTTCCTGCACACCCATGCGCTGATTCTCTGCTCCGATTTTGCTTCACACCCCTCTTACCTCTTCTGCATAGTCCGATCACTCTTGTGTCCATATCTTTTGACTGATATCCCTGGAATGACACCTCCAGTATTCTGTGCTTACAGGGCTCGAGTAATCTTCTAGCACATTCTCGTCAGACATACTTGACAGCCAGACCATCTAAAGCTGCTGAGACGTCCTGTTCCTTGCAGGCAACAGGGACAGGTATGGCCAGAAGCTGACCACTAGTACGAGTGAGGCGGCAACACTCCGCGCTGCTGCCGCACTCGGCAAGTAAGTTATTGCCACTGCTGTCTCTATGCAGCGGGCACAACCCATTATGCAATGTTTCTCTCAATTCCATTCCATATCTTTGTGCAAAGCGTTGCAATAGATGCAGCCCCAGAGGTTGAGGAATGATGGAGGCACAGAGGATGTAAGCGTTAGGAGTTCCATACATGCAATCTTGTTGCTGCAGCAGGACTGAGGACACCCAAAATCTCCTATTTATATGTTTTAGTTTGATTTGCCGTTCAGCTGTGCATGCGGATCTTTTGCAATCTTCTCGCAGAGCAGGAACCGACATCCCTTGTGCCTTAACAGGTTTCGTATTAACAGCAACTACGATGCCTGGCAGGTGCGAACAAATGCAGTATCTTTACGTTCACAGGACAGCAACAAACATGTTGAATCCTGTACGGAAAGAGCTGAAAGCATCCGTAAAGTTGAGAACTTAGGCATTTTTCATTTGCATGGCAGGGCTACCTCATGGCACGGGAGCGCTTCATTAATGCGATAAACACCAGTATCAACCCGACTGTATATGCTGGCGATAGCCACAAGTGAGGCTCCAATTGCCTTTGCATCCACACATGTTATGGTGCAGACCATGCCATTGCTTTTGTGCACGAGAACCCCCTTGAGGGACCCAGTGACATGCAATCAGCCAAGCAATCCAAATGAGACTTCTGGGGGATATGAAATGCAGAAAGACACGCGTACAAAACCCTTCACCTCTATTCATGGCAGACTGTTTGAATATGAAGATGCTTCCACTGTGGGCCCTTACTCTTCATTGCTTTCCAAATCACAGCAGCATTGCTTTCATATGCCCTGCATTCATGGGACTTGGGCCGAAGGAAGCTGTCAGGAGAGTAAGGGGGAAGAGTGAGTTCTCACTTGTGTTGCAGCTTCTGGGCTGGGTATGTGACGCAACAGAGGCCCAGTGACTACGTGACCAACGGCTCCACTAAGCCCAACGGCAGAATTGTGGCGACTGAGTTTGATGGTGGAGCTGTGTCTTCCAATGGTACGCACAGCCACCATTGCCTGATTTGAGCCACCTTGCTTTATTGTAGCTCAGTGGGCTCACCTGTCTGCCATTGTGCCCTCAGAAACGAGCCTCCCTTTGGTCTCATGCAGGGATGTCTAGCCATTTGTGTAGATCCTGGGAGGCAACGTTCAGAACACCACTCGGGATGCTGCAGAATGTGGGGGACATGCTAGGCCACAACAACTCCGTGATTTTCCTGTGATTTCCTTGAATGACATGCAGGACAGGAGAACACTGGCACACTGCCCCTGGACTTCCTGAATGCGGCATGGAAGGCTGCAAACCCCAACATGTTCCACGTCGAGGTCAGATACAGGGGCGGAGTTTATGTCACTCTCACCAAAGAAAACCAGCATGTGGAGTACATTTATGTTGACACAGTGGCCAGCCAAAATTACAAGGTGACACTCTCTGACAATTTGGCAACCATGCCAACAAGTAGTTACATCTGAATGATTGGATGCTCACATCTGGAGGGCATGCTTAATGAACAGCAGATTGGCCACGTGAATCAGATATCCACGTCTTCTTTGTGCTTTCCCTCATGCTTCCTTTGAGATCTCTGAATTGCTGTTGCTGCCACCATTGGCTGTCCCCTGCCATTTTTTTTTTCGCGGCCTGCCTGAAGTGAAGATTTCGGATATAGTGCAGATGTCTGTCAGCCAGAATACCAACAACTACGATATACCAATGGGTACATTGACGCTGCACTGCAGGGATTCTGTGGCGTGGCATTCGATGTCCCTGCTCGCAGGAACACCAGCCAGCAGATTGTGGCCAACCCGGGAAACTGCACACAGGGCCCCAGTAAGCACCTTTTCTGCCAAGAACAAGCAATCGATCGCGAGGAGCCCTTCATGCTTGCCTGGACACTCCCTTGCACTTTCAAAAGACAACGCAAGCTACACTCCCCACCTGGGAGTGTCAAGCCGCGAGACTCCTGGAAATGCTGTGACAGAGGAGTCCTTTGAAATATTGGCCTCATTTGCAGCTTCAGCCCCCTACTCCAGCAGCTCTGTTTCTCCAGTGCTGCGCTCCCCCTACCAGATCTCCAAACAGGCTTCAATGCTGGCAGGGACCATGTGAGCACTCCTTTCCTCAATTTTTGATCCACTGCCTGATCGACTGCTCAGTGCAGCTTGTGAGGGATGGGCATGTCCGCTGTGACAGCGTTGGCACTCTCGACTAAAGGTCTTCTGAGAAATGGCAAAGAGGACAGGGCTGTCTGAGGAGGTTCGGATCTGTCCAGTATGGGAGCAAGGACAACAGCTTTACTCTATCACTTACTGCAGGATGCCCACTGACAGCTTCCTGACTGCCTCAGCCTGAGCACTGCACTATGCTGCGAACTAGATGATATGAGGTTGATCTTCTGATCGAATTTGTTAATTGATGAGATGATTGAAGCTCTTGGGGTATTGACTCTGGATTGCCTGACATTGGTGTGCCGATTAGAAATTACTTCACTTGAAGTATGGGAAGTATGCCATTTGAAGAGCATTGAAGGCGTTGAAGTGTAGGCTGGCCTTTTATCCGAAATTTGCAGTCCCTTATTAGTCTTTCTTCAATACATAAGGGTGCACTTTACATTTTGATATGGAGCAGCTGCTCCATCTGCGCACATTCTTTAGGAAGTCCATCAATAATGGTGAAGTGACAGCTGAAGTTGAAGAAGATCAATGCTGGACATGAAGATCAGACCTGGTCGTTGGACAGAGCACATCAAGTGATGCTGAGATGCATGCACAATTGCAATAAAGGTATTGGCCAATTAGTGGCATTTGACTGATCATGACTTTTGCTGCATAGTTGCTTAGGATTGCTTCTTACAATATGGGACGATTGGTCCACACCATTTATCATGCAAATAGATAGACAGAGCTTGTACGGCATATTTGCTAGCTTAAGGGATTTATGTGCTCATGTTGACAAGAGATCATGTGAAACGAACGTTTGAAATTGCTAATTGGGGGCTTAAGCCTCGAGTTTGTATACACTGTCAGCTTGCACCTATTCATACTGACAAATTCTTTTAGGCATGCATGCAGCCCCTTTGAATATAATTCCATGCATGTGCTGGTGATCATGATGCATCCATCTCTGGAAGATGACAGAGAGATCTCTAGCTTTGATGCGAATTTGTTGCGAGTGAGACCACAGCGCCAGTATATCAACATATGGCTCCGAGAATCACTACCTTCCTCACAAGATGCAGTGCCAAATTTAATGTGCCCAGTTGCAATCGCAGAGTAGTGCAAGTGCCAGTGGCTTGGATATGAGCACTTGTAAGAAGAGTGCAGCCACATGAGCAGCTGATATAGCTGATACTTTCAGGGGCCCACTTCTTTAGCAGCTGTGCTACCTTCCCTGTGAAAATTTTTGAGCTTCCCGATCGCGAGGTGGATTTCCCCCTTATCAAGTACGAGGTAGATCTGATCATTTCCAGAATACTTCCTCTTTCTTCTCCTTCTCCTACAAAGAAAGGTTGAAGGGTACCTGCAGCTGGCTGGACCTTCTCATCAACTGACCTCTTCAATGACGAGATAAGATCGACGCTTGCGAAAGGCTCCAAGATACATGTCGACCGGGTTGCATTGCGTTGCACTAGTACTCTTTACGTTCTCAGGGTGAATTGCAGCGGAAGAAGTTGTATAGAGCAAGTCGCCGCATCTAGGTGCATATCGGAAGCGGTGGGTAATGAAAATTCCACGCAGGATTACGAGGACAATTGTGGCCTTGCTGAGCTTTCATCTCCTACTCACTACTGTACATTGTTGGGGCGGTGCGGCTGCACCTGAAGATGAATTCCACTTGCCCACAATTTCAAGGTTATAAGATATATTCCGCCCCATTTTCTGAGGGGGAGGAAGAGCTTGCAATTGGCTCACAGTTTTGACACTTCCTGCAGGCACTGGCTGTCCAGATGGCTGCGACAGATTTGGTGGCAATCAAGGAGATGTCTCAAACAACGCCAACCTCATTCAAGGCGTCTCCAACCCGCAGCAAGGTGCCTACTCTCTCTCTCTCTTGGAGCTTGCTGTCTGTATGTAACGTAATGCAGCTTCCGTTCCCAATCTCAAACCGCATTTCTCTATCTCCTTGCTCGCCTAATCGGTGAGGTGCATCACAGGCGAGGATGCTGCTCGGCGCGTCGGGGACAGCTTTGGCAGCTTTGGTGATCCCCTTTCACCTCTTGTGCAGTCATGGAACTGTGCACTTCCTTTGCACATCAATGCACCGGCCTTGCCCTCCTCCTGGCAAAATCTGCCAGTTCTTGGACACAGCTGATGAGTGTCATGTGCATGTGCAGGCGGCGACCAGAGCTCTTTTGGAAGGATGCTGGGCAACAGTGCGTCCACTGCATCCGGATTTGGTCGACAGGGGTACAATCATGCTTCTTTTAACCTTAGAAGGGAATTCCCTCTGTACAGGATGCTGCAGGCTTCCTTTTGCGTGCTGTCTCTTTCTCCATGCCCCCACTGTCTCCTTGTTCATCGTGCATCTGCGGCATCCTGAGAGTTGCAAGAGAAGTATTTGCTTTCCTTTGCAGGCTCTACGGCGCCACACAATCATTCCTCCAGGCAACTAAGCTCGGAGAAAACTTTGGCAGGGCCTACAGGTAATTGCTCACCTTGGGATCCTGATGATAAACACTAGCATGTAGCATGTAGCACTAGCATCTAGCAAGTGTTCGCAAATGGATGCGGAGAGTCTGCTTTATGTTCTCGCTCCTTGCAGCTGGATGTTGACAAATGCATTTACTTGCCGCTCGACTGTCACAGTGCAGCTTCGAGTCATCATCATAATCAACATCGCAATTGCCAACCAAGGGTGACCCCCCCCCCCCCCCCCCCCCCCTTTT
>QAXI01000395.1:774610-786872 GCA_004335615.1 Chloroidium sp. JM
ACCCCACACTTTCACCTTCAATGCCTCTGCATGGCTTTCCAAATGCTTACCAAGTTTACTACAGCTCGTCAATGATAATGAGCACTGTTGTTGCGATGCAGATGAGTTCCCAGTTCCAGGAGCTAGCAAAGGGTGTCTCAGGCTTTGCGAGCGATCTGGCAGGGGGCAACTCTACAGCAGCGCAGGTACATCTGCAAGCTCTCTGAACCCAAGGAATGATTATTGCGATCACATGCTGGCAATGAGTGCTGGTTTGCCAAATTGTGTGCATTAAATTTCCAAAAATCGCTCCTTTTTCCACAGCATGTTCAAGATGCCAACGGCAAAAAGTCAGAGAATCCCAGATAAATGGCCTTCCTGGCGACTTTTCTCTAAGTTCATCGCCATGCGTGGCCTGGGGAGATGTGTGGCGCTCTAATTACTTAGTTGCAACAAAGCTGGCAGCAATGCAGAGAGTGAAATCTGTCCATCAAGAAGATGTTTAGAGCATTCCAGCTGCAACATTGTTGGCAGCAAGGCTAAAAGCAAGATTTGTGGCTCAGGTGGCGGCTATTGAGATGATTGCTGCTGGCATAGACGAATGGACACAGGCCCCCAAGAAGTCTGGGGCTCCGAAAGTGCTACCTGCTGCTGGGTTTGGGGGTTCCCTATCATCTTAGCCATATAGTTTTCAGACACTATTATGGGTTTTGGGTTTTTTATCTGAATTTCACCAGGTCATTGATCCCTTGTATCGATGTATCTAGAGTAGGAAAGATGTGTGAGGTTCAAGGAGTCTCGTTGCTGCAAAAAGCATGTGTGAGCTGCTGGTTCGTCACAGAATGCAAGGCTTCTGTGGTAGAATGTGCTGCCCAATGAACAATTGCTTCTCTAGCTTCATGATTATCACAGCGAGTAAGCCCAATGAACACTGAAACTATACCTTGGCACCATAACATCTGCTAACCCCTACTTTTCATCATCTGAAGTCAGCAAGGGACCCTTCTCCTTCACACAGACACAATGACACTACATTTCTGCCCTGGTTTCAATATTGGTTTCATCAAAAAATTCCTGGGATCAAAACCACCTTACTCTGGGAACAGGGGATATCGAGCTGCAGATGGCGGCTCATGTCAAGAGGGACCCACTTTATCCTGGAGAAAAACGACCAGGAATACAGCCAGAGAACAAGAGCTAGCAGGAACAGGCAAACAAGGGGCAAGTGTGAGCAGAGCACTGCAGTCAAGGGACGAATGGACGTATGTGCAGAAGACAACACCCTGACAAAGGCAGGTCCAAGGGCATGCCTGTGGATGGAATCAAACAGAATAGGCAGCTCCTCAGACAATAATTGCCTGTTAAGGCCTCATTGCACGGGCCGTACAAATCCCTGCAATCAATGATCATGGTAAAATTGATGCATATATGCCGTGTGCTGGCAACCTCGCGAACGTAGGGCACAGCCCCTGCCTGCCACGTCCTAAGATGAAAAGCCCCCTGTGAAGTGCAACACGAAACATCTCTCTGAACGCAGTTAACAATTGTACTGTAAACCCAACACCAAAAGTCTCGCAGCAAGACTCTGTGTCCCCTGCATCTGCACTGCATCAGGTATATCAGGTCCAATGGTGCATGGTCCAATCCAAGCTCTCACTGAAACTCTGGCCAACTTGCAGCATTTTGGTTCAGCTACTTCAGCAATATATGGTGCGGCCTTTAAGAGGGATGGGGTACTGATGGGGAGGCAATGTGGGGTTGTGAGGAGGGGAAGGGAGGGGGGGGGTCCCCAAGGGGGAAAGAACAAAAGCTATGGTCGAATTGATTGCTATGTTCAAGCTGCCTGCTTGATTCTGTACATCAAAATTTGTGGCGGCTCTACAGACGACTGGGTACAGTGGAGGCGGGGGGGAGGGTCAGAAAAACCAGTGACCTATTTTAGGGCATTTTTACTTACACCAGGTTCCCTGCTCGAGTGTATGCGAGATTTGGAGACTGAAAATGCATTTACAGTGGAAAGCTGAATTGCTCCCAGTCTACCCTTCAGGATGAGCACAAACAATATTTATACATTCATGTAAGCCTTTGTCACCACAGGAGAGGTCACCTGGCCAGGCATCGCTATTGGCGCTGCAAATTTCAGCCGCCAGGTCGATTCCCATATTGATGATGACCAAGGGGAAGAGCAAAATTGCAAGCACTTGTCCGCAGAAGATCTCCTCGTCATCATGATTTAAACCTCACAGTGGAGATGTGAATTATAGAAGGTTTTTTTCCAAGCAGGCCTAGGCACAGCCTGCAAAGCAAGCATGCAGCATCAGCAAGGCATGCATGCATGCACTCTGAGGGGGAGGTAAAGAGCAATGTCAACTGTCCGGACAATGGGCCACTCCACTTCCGCTTCACTAGTACAGCAATAAATTTGGCAATAATATAGTAATGAAAATTATCTACGAAGCATCTGAATGAACCTGAAGTCTTGATTCAACTGTGCTTCTTCGAATTCAGAGGGCTTCTGGCTGACGCACTCCCTCTCTGTATCTTTCAGGACTGAGAATATGCAGACCGTGCCATCCAGAATAAATCCATTCACCATTCACGAAGGCATGCCAGTTATATCAAGCCACCTATATGCATGGTAAGAAAAGAACGCTATCTTACCGTGCAAAGCATTCGTAGATGGGGATGGGGCTGAGACACCCCAGGACTTGGTGGACTGTGTGAATGCCCAAATAGACGTCACAGACCAATGCACCAAAGACATGGACAATCTGCCCCACGATAGTGATGGCGCGTTTTGCCTGACTCACGTGCGCATCTACAAGGCAAGGGTTGTGAATCAGGGTCTGGAGCTTTTGGCTTCGCCTTTCACTGTCTTGCTCCCTGTGCTATGCTATGGTGAGGTCAGGCATGAGGCAATCTCAATAACCCATAAAAAGTTTACTATCGTCTGAAAAGGAACGTCGTCCACATCAGTCTTCTGACGCCAAGCAGAGGCAGATAGGGATTGAAGACTTGGGCAGCTCCAAGTCTTGCCAGATGAATATCAAATCAACATGCAAGCTACATAAATTTGTGTGCAAATGTTGAGATGTTGCCTCCAGCTTTGGAAGATGAGCAAAAGTGTAGTCTGCAAATCTGGCCACCCATCAACTGGAGGTCTATCTGATTGTAGAAAGCATGAGTGACCGCTGGGGAGGAATTTGCGGGATTCTCACCTCAGTGGCAGTTGGAGGAGACGATCGGCTACAAGATTGAGGCTGTGCCATTGAGCACAATATCTGGATGCCTGCAGGGTTCAAGCCATCACAACATTAGCTGTTTGGAAACCATATCTTCGAGCCTATGTGCGATCTTGCATTCCCTTGCTTTTCTTTTTGTGTACTTTTGTGGTGCAGACTGATAGAAGGCACTTACCACAAGACTCCGGGATGCCATGCTGTGCAGAGCTGTAAAGGCTCAGTGGTGTGTTGGCTTGACGCTGTATAGTTGGCGCGGCTTTGCTGTCTGGTATCGACGATAGGGTATCGTGCTGTGAGCTGGAATCAATTGCTGTCGTGAAATTCCCTTGGCCCCATTCTGGCGGGACTCTATCTGGTTCAAATTTTCGCCAAACCTCGTTCGCTCTTCCCTTGGCTGTACAGCCAAACACCGTGATACCTCAATTCAGGCAATCCAAATGCAATCGTGGGATCGTCCAGATGAGCAGTGACCTTATTCAGTTCAATGGAGGCTGTTGGGCAGAGCAAGTACACCAGATCACCTCGCAATGAAAAGTTTCCGAAAGAGTGCCCTTTCTGATTTCGTAGCGATTTTACCATCCTCCTATGGCTCTAACAAGCTTATGCCGATTGATTTGACAAGTATAGGCTGAGCATGACCTTCCATCAAGTCTGCCAAGCGAGGCATTCAGATACACAGCCATATTGTACTGCACGTCTCTCAAAATTAGACATACACGCAGTAAAATACGATGCTCTAGCTTGGCAGAGAGATGTGAAGACCAGTATACAGTGGGACTGCTATTCTCTGCACTTCCAAGACTGAAAAAAAGCTAGCTAGCCCAGGCAATGAGGATGGTGTTGGTGGCTGTAACGTACTCCCGTGCAGTGAAAGCTTTTGGCGTTAAGGGTTGTTACAATGGTTTCGAACGCTAGGGTACCGGGTTCGAATCTCGCTCGTGCGAGAATTTCGGGTACCGTTCGACCGAGTCGTGGATTCGACTGACCCTACGTCATAAAGCGTACAGTGCGTTCGTTCGGGTGGCTGCAGCCGAAAATGCAATGGGTGGCTGCAGCCGAAAATGCAGCAGCCCTCGGGACGATGGCTCTCAGAGGGTGGGGCGAATGTAACGTACTCCCATACAACGAAAGCTTTTGGCGCTAAGGGTTGTTACAGTGGCAGGAAAGCTAGCTGGCTGCGCTGCATTACAGATTCCCAAGCACTTCCGCATGGAAGCGCCAGGCTGTAATGCATGCAGTGCTCAAGGGAGCGGCGAGTCTGGCTGCTTTTGCCATATAGCTCGTCACTGTAAGAGCACATGCAAGCAGCTGCAGAATCAGGCGCTGTGCAGATGGTCACAGCTTGGCAGCTTGCAATTGAACGCGCCTGGTAATTGTATATGGAAGCAATTACTGTTGGGAATATGCAATTACAGTGAGCAGGTGGATGTAAAACATTCATGCCCTTTGAGAAGGCGGAAACACTCTGATGACGCCGCAGGGAAACTCATGAAGATGCAAATGTATTTGGATGATGAAGCAGACAACCTGGGGAATCTGTGGTCTTCTATACGCACCAAAGATAATCAGTGGAGCTGACATGGTCAGGACTCTGACCTTTTGCAAGCACTTGAAGGCAAGGAGAACTTCTAGTGCTGATGCTCCCTACATTGCCACATCTGTGGTGGAAAATCCCCTGACATTGAATGGGCTGCATGTACTACATTTGCCCATGGTGACTGGCAAGGGATAATGGGAAGTGGCCAAATTCAAGAAAAATCATTTGCTTCACATTTTGGTGACTAGGACACTGTGTGACACAGCAAAAGATCACTGATGGAACACAGATCATGCTGCTTCTTGTCCAACTGCAGTGCTCTGAAAGAATATGCTAGAAGCCTTGTGTATTGGTGTGACGAAAAAGGGTGAGGAATGATCTTGTTAAGTCCAGCAATTCAACTTTCTTTGGCTCATCGGTTATCAAGCCCTTCTTGACACGTCACTAACAATATTGGCCAGCTAGTCAACCTCGAAAGACACAGAAGGCCTTACAACAAGTCAAACAAACTCGTAAAATTTCTCATCTTTTCACACAGCTGTATTTGTCTGAACGAGCTCTGTTTACTGTACTGCTGTTGTCTGATCTGTCACTCCTGAACTTTTGGCAATCAGGCCAGGGGACTCTTTCAGGGTTTCTGTACAAGCCGAAATTGAAATTGATGTCCAAAAATTGCACCTCCTCAAGCATGTGCAGGTCATGCAGATGCAAGGGGGTAAGTTGCACCTTGGGTGTTGTCTGTACGCACCCAAACGACTGTTTCAGAGGATTATTGCCAGCATTTGGCTGATGTGGCAGAACAGAGAGCCAAACAAAGGCAGTTGCTGATCATGATCAAATAGCTGCAAAATGTCTGATAGAGTGCTGGCAACCAGCACTCAGGGCCAGAGGACTGTGCACCAGCGCTAGGCAAAATAGATGGCCCATTACTTGGCACACGAACTTGAAATTGAACTGGCAGAAAAGGTTCAACAGCATTTGACAAAAATAAAGACTGTGCAGGGGACTTAAAAGCAGTCTCGCCTTGCACCAAAATGCTCGTCAGTTTGATGACCCTCCCCTTCCCCCCGGCACGCACACACACCAAGCCCCCACCACGCCTATCACCTTGCAGGGATTCAGTGCTGGCACCAGACCCAGGCAGCGGCCCTGTCAACGAAGGCTGTGGTTGTGGCAAAGATGGCTGTGCCAGCGCTGGCCTCAACGTCCTTGGGAAAGCCGACAATGGAACCGCATGTGGTGCACACAGCAGCCCTCGCGGCAGCGACAGTCTTGGCAGCTTCTGCCCAGTAGCGCTGCACTGTCGCCGTCCATGCTTGCATATTCAGGAGCAGTTGCTGTGCGTGGGGGGGAAGCTCGGCAGTCTGGATGTTTTTCATGGACCTGTGAACAAACTTCCTTGTTTAAATCCTTGCATATAGGGCGCAGAAAATGATATCAATGCTCTAGGGGACATACGGAGAGCCTCATAGACAATTGTGGAACAATTCACATTGAATGCACACTGGTGCAGTAGGGATGAGGCAGGCGCCTGAGGGTTTCAGTGGCTGGGTCATCTGTAATGCATAACAGAGCCTCATGAAATTGAGATATTCTGAAGATTCGCAATGTGTATTTAACTTCGCCGTTGAGGGAATTGCAGTCCTTCCATTGCTGTTCCTCCAAACCAAATTTGTGCTGAACTTTCCTTGCACTCGAAGAGTATGCCAATGATTAATAGCAGGCTATGATGCCATGGCCTTAACGATGGCCACCCAAATTACGTTATGGTGTGCGGAGCTCGAAGGAATGACCTGTGGCACATGATGAGGTAGACCAGATAGGTCCATTGCCGGATCGCCAGCACCCAGTCTCTTGTCAGCACGCCTTCAGCTTTTGTCCCTACTGAGGAAGGCCGGAGGGGGGCGCCTTCCTTCCTTGAGAAGCTATGGTGCTCGCGGGAGTAATAGTACTCCTTGATTGAGAAGAAAGTATAGCCACGCTTGCTTGGAAAATCGAGGTCAAAGTGCACGTTCCGAGTACCTGCAACACAACGGAGATTATGTTTGTCTCTGCACCGTATGCTGCCTCCTAACATGGTGGCAGGGTCATGTTCTGTTGTTACCAACCTTGAAGGCCATATTTGGAACTTCAAGGAGGCAAGGCCGTTGTTGTTTGCAGTCCATTGATGCAATGGCCAAACACCAGATCTCACACAAATTCTGGCCATTTCGCAGCACAATAGTTCAGCAATATCTATGGCAGCCCTACAGAGGGGTGGGTTCTGATTGGGGGCTCGGTTACAAAGGCTGTGATCTGATTGAATGCTTGATCCTGTACATCACGGTCTGTGGCGGCTCTAAATATTTCAGGGCACTGGAAACTGTGGAAGGAGGGTTGAGGAGAGGGGTACAAAGTACACCCTTGACTTGATTATATGCATCGCAGTACTTCGAACATCAGGATCCCTGCTTGCATTTATGGAAGCTGTGTGTATGCCACATTGAGAGACTGAAAATAAATTAAATATGGAATGCTCAGTAGTCGCAGATCACCCTTCAGCACGAGGCACATACATTCTTGTGAGCATTAGTCACCACAGGAGATTTCACCTGGCCAGGCGTCCCTGACAGTCCTGCAGATCTCAATGACCAGGTGGATCCACATGGTGAGGTAAGACACCAGCTTGAAGGGGACGGACACTGCCTTCATGAACCGGCCACACAGTCCGCACAGGTGCTCCAGGATTTGGGCTCAAAAGATCTCGACCGCCATCATGGGTTAAAGAACACCACGAACAGCTTCCCAAATATGCCCAAGCACAGCCTGCAAAACAAGCCACCAGCATCAGCAAGATGCAAATGCGCTCTGAGGAGGACATGATGATCGTCTATACAGTTGCCTGTTGTTGCTATATATCCGACGTCAATGCTGCACAGGTGAAGCGGATCTGAGCGCTGTTAACGTTTATGATCAAGACTTTGAGATTGATCCAGACTCTTGCTTGAATTTTTGTAAAACTGATTCTCAAGGGGCTTGTGGCTGATGTACTCCTTCCTCTATGAAGCGTGAGAAGTACCCCTGAGACTACATTGACTGAACACACACAAGAAATGTCAATCACCTGAACAGTAACCTTGGCTTGCCAAGCCATTCAATGTCAAGCTGAGGAGAGAATGCTCTCTTACCTCACAAAGTAAGCGTAGATGTAGGTGGGATTAAGAACCCCCAGGAAGCGGTGGACCTTGTCGATGAACAGGGTGATGTCGTACACCATGGCCCCAAACACGTGGGCCAGCTGTCCCATGATGGTCAACACACGCTTGGCGGGGGTCAGCTTCAGCTCAGCACCTACGAGGCAAGGATTTTGAGCAAGAGTGTGCACTCCACTATGACGAAAGTCCGAGCCTGAGGGAACCCTGATACAATCCGAGGGGGTCCTGAACAGCTTTTGGGGGCTGGTCAGGGCTGAATACCAGGTTCAGGTCAGGGGGTTGTCAGGGTTTACCCCTTAAGGGTCCCTGAAAAAGGCTGACAATATTATATTAGATATGTTATGATCAGTCTTCTGATGCCGTGCATGTACAGAGGGTGATTGAAATCATGATCATCTCCAAGTCCTGCCGGTCGATCTTATGACCTTGTGTCGGCTGTGTGGTCTTGTGTGCAGAAGCCCAGAAACTGAAGTGCAGCTTTGAGCAAGAAAAAATTGCGCGATGAAGGTTGCTGATCAAGCTTCACCTTCATCGAATTGCCACAGAACATACGAGATGAGCAGCTGAACCCAGCCGCTGGGGGGTCCGTTTCCACCTTCACCGCCACCGGCCGCCCCTGCCTGCTGGTGCTGCTGGTGGCCTGCAAGGAAAGGATTTTTGAGTGCGCATGCTTCAACAACCTTAGAAGACTAGGCGTCTTTGTGGTCAGCTCCCTCAAGGTCAGAGGACAAAAAGGGATGCTGCTAGGAACATTCTGCCCTCTGCCGAGCTTCATTGCCGATGGCCTCGTAAGCACCTTCTGGGCACACAGTGTCGGACTTCTGTGCAACAATTTGCTGCCGAGATGATACCTCATATGCATTCATGCTTGTAGGACTCTCTCATAAATTCTCCTTGCAATTTTTTATGCCATTCAGTCACACCGCAGCAGCTATGACACTGTACATGTACTCACAGGAGCAATTGAGTCCAATGGCTGCTCACTGTTGTAGGAGCTCCCCTTGGTGCGCATTGGAAGAATTGGTTGAATGGGCTGTTCCAGTGATCATGCTCCTGCCGGCACTTCAAGGGCCCGGCTCAGAAAGTACGCGTACTACAAAGATCTCCTCAACGATTCCACGGGCTGGCCCTTCTTCAACAATAGTTGCTGTACAAATCTGCCTGCAAAGGCACACCTGAACGTCAGCCTTGTTCAGTTCGTTAATGTTCGGCGACCGTTCTGCACTGCGAGAAGTATGGGCTTCATGGCACCAAATTGTTGGCCTTGGCGCTAGAGTACTGCATTGCACCATAGCGATTGCACCTCGGAAACCTTGGAAACCTTGGATACCTTGGAAGCACTGAAGCTCGCCAAAAATAAGAACAATGCATGAATTGATGCCTTTACTTAAGAAGAGTTTCGGCAACGGGCATAAAAGCTGTGACCTTCCAGAAGAGAGGACAGACTCACCTCCACCAGACGCAAAGTAGCACTAGTCTTAGGCACTCACGGTCGAAGTGAGAACTGCACGTTTGTTTGCGGAAATGCAGGCGTACAGTGGTGCTTGTGGCTTGTGCTGTGAAGTTTTGCTTCGTCTGAGCTCCAATTCTGTTGCGTGCTTGTGCCAACCTGGCAAGAATTCGCAGCGAAGGAGTCGTTCAGAAGGAGGGTGACGAGGTCACGCTTCACTCCTAATCTCTTCTCCCCCTATTCCTTAAATAGGAAAGATCTTTTATTAGAAGCGCCGGGGACCACTTTGTCGCCGATCTTGGTATATACATTCCAGCCAACCTCCACGAATGAGCATGTATGCTTGCAGAGCTTGTCCATCTACTTTCAAGTGAAGACAGCATATGATGTGAAATTCATGTAAATACATTTGTATGGGCTTGAGATTAAGAACCTTGCGCAACTTCAGTAACCACAAGCTTTTAGAGTTGTGCGAAGCTTTAAAAGGGTGGGACTTTGCAGTGGATCAGGGGCAATTAAGCTTGTTCTAATAGGACTTGCATGTCAAGCATTGCGACACGAATTTTGTGGCACGTGACAAAACACTTCAGCAAAACCTGACTTTCCCGGACCTGGTCAGTGCAATTCACGTGATTGAAGCACCCAGCAGAGAGAGGTGTGCTCTCCATACAGAACTGAGACCCTTGCGTGATGAGCAGACTGTAAGCTACAATTTCACGCCCATTCAACAGGCTTTCAAGCCTTCAATGTGACGCACTCAGGATCATTCATTGTGCGGCAGGGCTGCAGGGGCGCAAGCCCAAATCCTCCATCACACTTCACAAACAATACATGCACGTCCTTCAGCCCAAAAGGGGCTCCGAGCGTCTTCATGGTCACGATAATGTTGCTCACAGGGGAACGATCAGCGTTCCCCATCAATTTTCTGCAGTCAGGCGCCGAAAGCCAGCCGCTTAAATAGTGCAAACATAAACTTAGATCAGCACTGGTCAAAAGAGCCTGGTGCGCCGTTGCTGTCAAGCCTGCACCTTTTGAGCTTGAAAGGAGGGCAAATAATTTCAAGATTTTACCACAGCCTGTTCGCTTCCTACGCCTCTCCCTGCATTGCTGCTGCCCGTGTTCTCCTCCCACTGTCTGGCCAAAACCCCTCCAGACCCACATCAATCGTGCATTCAGCGTGGGTCTGGTTCTGGCAAGGCTTGGGCAGAAGGGATGTAAAGCAACATGCGCCATCCCCTGCTGGATGGGCCTTCGAAGGAGTCCTCACATCGCCAGGGCTTGCAGACGGCGCGTACGCTCCTTGGGCTTGCCGTCCTTGCCCATCAGCCACGGCTTATTCCAGCTGCCGGCGAACCAATGCCTGCAAGGGAATCAGTGTTTGCGTCAGCTTTTTCAATCCCCTGCCGCCTTGAAGTGCAACAGTACATGGGCTGTTGGTGTGCACAACCCCAGCAATAGTCCAGCGAGCCCCAATGAAATGGTCTTTGCATCCACCCTTGGTTCTCACTGAATCATTGTTGTGCATTGGATCACGGCACTTGAGCCCCGCAATGCAGCACCCTTCCAATGGAGAAGCTCTGTTGCTCTTGAGATCCCTGGCAGCATCAATTCACGCCTCTCCCACACACAGGCTTGACAGCCAATTATTCAATGCAAGCAGCCAAAGGGACCGCAGCAAACGCCTTCTCACCCTTCTTCCTTCACATCCGCACTGTCGGCTGGGCTATTGGGGCTGGGCTATTGGGGCCACAGGCTGACTCATGGGGAACATACTGCATAAGAATATGGCGACAGTAGAGCAGGAAGCATGTTTACCTGCCCGCAATGTTGGTCATGTCCCATGTCTTTGCCGCCTTGCCCTTCTCAAAGCGCTTGATACAGATGAAGTCCGCCCCCCAGCATGGCACGTAGAACTCTCCCAGGGAGTACACCCGCACCTGGGTGTTGTCCACCTGTGCAACAAAGCAATAAGGTCAATCCCTACTACTACTGTCTTGAAGGTTCCCAGTGACATCCATATTGCTGCCTTTGATGATGATAGTGCTGCTTTTAACAACCCCGAAAAGCATGCAGCCATGGGACATATCGTCTGGCAGTCTTTTTCCAGGGTTCCAAACGCCTTGGTGGTGTTGGGTTCCCCCCCGCCCCCTCCAACTCTCCCCAAACGACTGTACACTCTCAAACTTTCTTTGTTGTGATCCTCAATATCATAGGCCCTCCTGTAACAGATCTATGCAGCACATGCAGCCTGAGATCAGGTGCAAAGGCTTGAAGGAAAGTGTGTTGCTTAAAACTTGTGTTCACCCAATATAAAATGTGCATGTCCACATAAAGAATAGTTGCAAGTCTACACACTGTGCGAGCCTCTGAAAAGCCGCGATCTTAGGTGAAAAGAGGATCTCACATTGTAGATTTTGCCCAGGAAACCGGAGACCGGGTATGGCATCTTGAAATACTTCTGGACTGTGTAGGTCAGGACCGCAGGTCCTGTCATGTAGATTGGGTTGTTGTGCCAGGGGTCTCCATCGTCCCCCTTATACCGCTCCAGCATTGTCTCCACCACCCTGTGAACCAAGATACATGCTCAGTGCAAATCAAGAATTCCTCATACTTGGAGCAGAAAATGGAGTTTCAACTGTTTGAGAAACACTCTTCAGAAACTTGTCTGGATCAGATCATTCTCACTCACTCTGTGAAATCATATCGCTGCTCATGAAGCTTTCCATGGCGCATGTTGGCCTCTTCTTGCTCCAAATCGTGCTCCATGCTGGCTCTGTAAAAATATGATTGCAGGCGCTGCCCAGATGGATGGTGCACAGGGATGAGCAGGGGGGGAGGAGGGAGAGAAAGGGGAGAGAAA
>QAXI01000395.1:849485-861405 GCA_004335615.1 Chloroidium sp. JM
GGGGGGTACCTTTGGAAGGGCTATGAGCTGCGGCAGGAAGTTTTCCACCAGCGTGGTGAAGGCTGCAATTGAGAACAGGAACTCCAGGGGGCTGTACAGCTGCAAATTGAGAGAAGCCTCAATTCTCTGTGGTGTAATTCATATCAGCCACTGCTTCCCTCTTCAATTCTCTCTGCGGCATCTGTATTGAACTTTCAATTGTTGCTGTTCTTTGCCTGTATGCTGTGTTGCTCGCAAACTGGTGATTTATTCTTCTCACTTCATCCAGCCTCAGGCTTTTGAGCATCTGAGCCTCTCATTGGTAATGCAACTTGCATGCACCAGTCCGCCATGATAAGAGTGAATTTATCACAATCTGAAATGCAGGTTTTTGCCGGCAAGAACGCGAGAATCATGTGCACAGTGTGGACCGAGAGAGAGTGGGTGCAGGGGGTGGTCCTGCTTGCCTCTTTCAGGATGTAGTACTCTGAGGACTGCTCCCACTTCCCTGGTGCCACGAAAAGCTTGCGCAGCATCTTCACCAGAGGCTCCAGCCCAAACCTGAGGAAAGGTGACCAATTGAGGGTGTCATTGTGAGCACACTACCTCAGCAATGCTAAGCAATGATTGGATATCTCTTCATGCCTTCCCTTGCACAGTCTGCTTTCACATGCCTTTCACTTAAGGTGATGGCTCTCAGCGCATGGCCCATCCTATATAGACAGAGAAAGATTGAAATCCAAAGATTGGTGGTTGCAGTCGATTCTTGGCAGGTGGGGTGGTCCCAAAAGTCAGCTCTGGTTCTACCACCTGTCATTTGATGATGTGTGATGCTCAATCATGTTTGTTGCTGTGTCGGTCTGCCACAGTGACGACTCCGAGGAGGGAAAGTTGAGCATCCTCATTATCAGACATGACCACATTTGGCAAGAAAGCGTGAAGAGCAAGATAAAATTTTGTTTTCCAGGCACACCACCTGTTTGGAGCCTCATCAATTGACTGTAATCAACATGGAAATCACCTGACAAACATCATTGCTGAGAGGATGCCCATGACTTGTCTCAACGCCACGGTCTTGAGCAGCCTTCTCACCACCTTCAGACATGCCTGTAGAAACACAATGAAACGAGATTCATCAATTTGTGAAGAGTCATCAGTCCTCTAATGGGCCTCTGTATCTCAACAGCCGCCTATCTTTGAGGACAAGTGAAGGAGCCTTCCTCTTTAAGGGCTTTTTCTGTGGAATAGAGTTCATTTCTTGCATCACAGCTCTATCACCTTGAGTAATTTGCATTGAGGAAGTCCTCTTCAAATTGAATGACAATGCTTGATGGGGGGAACAAGATAATCGGACTTGCCTGCTGGACTAAGACGTCAGTCTTGGAGCCCAGCAGGACTGTCAGGAAGGCTTGATCAGATAAGGGAGAACAAACATCCACAAAGCAAGTGAAATGCAGATGAAAACTTGATGTCTTATTGAGGTGGAATTAAGATTATGCCAATGTTCTGTGTGGATCAGAGGCTTCCTACTTGCCTGCTGAAGTTTGATGTCGGCCCCACTGAAGTACAGCAGTACTGCCAGGCAGATTTGAAATATTTAGGGGGAAGGACCATGACCTAGTCTGGAAAAGGTAATGGGAAGAATTGTTTGAAAAGAGGTGGAATTAACGACATGAAACTACTTGGTGTGGGACAAAGGCGTCTAACAGAGGCTTCAGACTTGCCTGCTGAAGTTTTATGTCCGCTGTGAAGTATAGCAGGACCGCCAGAAACCACAGGCCCGCGCTCAACACTATGAAGAACACGGCCAGGTGGAAAGGCTTGAGCCCGTCCGAGTCCTTGAAGCCAATCTCCGTGGACGCCAGCTCCTCCACCCTGCGGAAGACATTTGCTTTGCAGAACATGAGATCCTCTGAAATAATATGACATGAGAAGGTAAAAGATCACTTTCAAAACTTGCCAGCCCCTCCATCCTGCAAGAAATGCATTTGTGGAATTTGGATCCTAGTCATTCTAAGCACCATCACAGCATCATTTGTTGACTCCATATTACATGATATCCAGTATGATTTAGAGTTCACTAGAAAGTTGTTAAATCCCAGTCGACGAGCCGGCCTCTCCTTCCTAATATCATGTAAACTCAAAAAAATCCAAGGCAAAGAAATCACGGTCCAACAACAGAACCCCTAACATTCTTGCTTCTTCCTACCCTGAGCAGCTTTGTCTCAATTATACTCTCTTCAGAATTCAGAGATAATTGGATGTGTATGAATTTGTAGACCATGAAGATTTTCACCCGCCCGGCAAGCAGGACGGGATTTTGAGCACAGCATGGTCCCTATGCTCATACTCGGCTTGTCCCGCCCGTAGAAGAAAATGTGAGGGATTTGGCCGTGCATGTATCCTACTTGCCAAAGCTCCCATAGGGGCAGAAGGTCTTGAATAGATTCAGCCTTTGAAAAGGCACCGGAATGCCACTCAACCTATGTACTATCAACAGCTGCAAGATGTGCTCGAATCCTGGACATTTATCTTGCCCCACTGCTCCCAAAAGCCCCTGAATGCATCTCCAGCCAGGGTTTGAGCCAGTGAGAGACACATACTGAAATTGAGTGTCTCACCTGCTCATCCTCCTGGAGTCCCTGTTTCTCTGTTGCTCGCTTTTGTTCCGGTCGAAGCCATCTGAGGAGGTTGCTGCTCCGCTGGCTGAGCTACAGGAGGGTGCCAAGCGATACAGGCGTCTGGCACGGTGATTGCTAAGAGTGCTAAATCTGAAGGATGGTGATGGCCGAAATTGTCTATGGCTGGCAACGAAGGGGGGCTGCGATTGGAATCTACATGGTCTTTGCATGGCGAACAATACGCCCAGACGAACCGAGACTCACGACATTGGATGTCTTGCTCCCCAACAAAAGCAAAGTTCGTGGTTGTATATGCTTGCTGGGCTTCGGAAAGGAAGGCTTCTTTTGCAAAGACGTTTGCAAGTTATTCAACGCTTCCAATGTGGCAATCTTGGCATTGTTCAGCATGTGCGGGATCTCTGGATCCATGACTCAGACTGAGTGTGAAAGTTCCTTGGTCTCTTGTATCGCACACATCGTGTTGAAGGGCAAGATGTGAATTGTCTTGGAAGCTCAAGACTTGAATTGTAAATTCTGCGTTCACCTTTGTCTGTTGAGTGTATCTTGCACCTACCAAACAGTCACAGCATCCATATCACAACTGGTCAAGACAGACTGCCGTCTCTAGTATTCGCCTTGGCACTCTAAGACCATGTTCAGCACAGGCCACAAGTTATGACACGCTGCATTGCCCTCAATCAAGAATCAAGGGACAGGCACACATTCTAGGCCTGCCTGCAGCCCTCTTCTTGCGTCTTGCAGCCGTGATACTGGGATTGGGGAAGGAGAGCAGTCAAGCTCGCTACTTTTGACAAGTATGGTACACTTTCCGAGATGGAGAATCTGCCTAGCAGCAGCCGGATTTGCCTTGGGTGACTGGCTTCCCCTCGCCGGGGCGGATGGTGTTGCCTCCAGGCTTGGTCATCGCTGGCTGGCTTGCCATCCTACGAGGCGATAGCTGTTTGTATGCAGTCTTACTCCAGATGATTGAATTTGAAGTTCTTGAAAATTTTGCTCGCACACGTTATCCCAGTGCACCACAGTCAATTGAATTCCATGGTGTAAAGTATGTGACTCTGTTCAGAACTCTTCCAGGTCACATAACTTCAGCTTGGAATCATCAAAACCCTAATTTGCTTCCAGAACAACTCGCTCCTATCGTGCTTTCACTGCGAGCGCATACAAGTGTGCTGCTTCTGCCAATCACAGCAAAGCCAATGTGGTATATAAAAAGCCGCAACACACCTGTTCTTGATCTCAGCAGCCATGGTCATGAAGGCCTGCTCAACATTGGTGGCGTTCTTCGCACTCGTCTCCAGGAAGGGGATGCCGATCTCGTCAGCAAAAGCCTGCATTATTCATATTACAGAATTATTGGCACTCTTCAAGAACCAGAACCATGCTGTCTGCTGCCAGGAACCTGCAATAGCTGTTACCGTGAAGCAACACTTGTTTGTGAGCGCCTCGAATCTGAATGGACAGTAATGTGCTCGGCTGATGATATTGCACCCTGATCATATACGAGAATGCCAAGCATTCTTGTGTGTGGGCTTCAGCGCTTGCCTTGGTGAGGTTACTAGCAAATCAGTGATGTTCATTCTTGGTTTGGACCTGAAGAGCCAGCCATCTGGGGGGGGTTGCCCAGGGAAAGGTCAACCAGGCAAGAAGGTTCAACATTAACCCCCCCCCCCCACAGACAACAATCCACCATTGCTGCAGCCTTGACACAATACACTCTTGAACGCTATCATCTACAATTCTTCAATCTGTTCCGTCTTGCCTGCCCCTCTCTATTCACGCCTTCTGCCCCACTCCCCTGACCCTAACCAAGTCATTACCTATGCATGCTGGTGTGTCATGCCAAGAAGTCACCGGCATACAAGGTGCCCTTGATCCCTCCAACCCCCCATGCCCCACTCCCTTCCCCACTGCGCTCCCTTCCCGCCTTCCCCCATCCAGTCAATACGGAGAGGGCTGAAACCCTCACTTTCAGGGAAGGATCTAATCATTTGGGCCCTAGCCCCAGGACGGATCCTGAAAGTTTGCCTTGTCAGGCACCTAGCGCAACGCCAAAACCCCCAAAAAAGGCCAAAGAGCCCCCAATTTCGCTTGCATTTAGTCCATCGTCATGAGGACGGATCCTAACGCTCCTAGCTTGTCATTGTCAGAGCTTGCTCGCCTATTGGAGCCTAATGCGTCCAAATAAATCCTTCCCTGCTCACCTTGGCTGTGGCTGTCTCCACCACCTTCTTGGCGGTGAGATCACTCTTGTTCCCCACCAGCAGCTTGTTGACGTTCTCATTCGCGTATCTGTCGATCTCATTCAGCCACTGCTTCACATTGTTGAAGCTCTCCTGGTCCGTCACATCATACACCACCTGCATGACCAGAATTCTCCTGGAAGGTCCATTCGTAAAGCTATCACTGCACCTTTCTCTCGTAGCCCCTCCCCTCCCACCCCCCTCTCCGTCCAACGGTCCACAAGGTGGCATCTTGGACTGTTTCCCTCTCATGTAGCACGTTGTTTACAGCTGCAGTGCATGCAAGTGCCTCGTGACTGAGTCAAAATCTCCTTAGGCTTGTCAGGTATTCTTTTGATGCTTGAAAACCTTGTATCAATGTGCACTGATTGGAAGCCAGATTCATTTAGCAAACGAAGAGGATGTCTCTGATTCTGGCTTCACGAATACAGAAGTGATGCAGCCGTGTTTGCTCAGCTTCAAGGAGGTGACCACACTACAAAGAACATCAGGAAGCGAGGCTCACAATGATGCCATGGGCGCCCCTGTAGTATGAGCTGGTGATGGTCCTGAAGCGCTCCTGCCCGGCAGTGTCCCACTGCAACGCAGCACTCGTCAGCTTCACACACGACCGTCCTGCTGCCTCTCAGCGGCAGACCACTCATGCCTGTTTATGTGCGATTGAGTCTAGAGGACATTTACTGGTGATCAGCCCGGCCTTAAAAAAGAAGCTCTCTCCACTGTCCCTTGAGGCAGACCGTCATGCCTCCAAGCCAGACCCTGTGAAAACCCTCAAGGGATCTCGAGAAGATCTGCCTTTCCATGATTTCTCCCTTCCTGAGAGCATGCTGTGCCCTGTTCTTTTACCATCTCCTCCATTCAGAAGCCTATTTGAGCTGCACACCCGCTGGAGATTGCCTGATGCACTGTGTTATCCTCACATCCCCAAAAGACGTACTCAAAGTTGCGCGCTTGAGCCACGCTAGAGTGCTTTTCTAGCCAGATTTGGTGTTTTGACAGAGCCCAAACCAAGCCCACATTCAACTTCTCAGAGCCAGTTTCCAAGCAACAAAACTGGAAGGCGTGCTCACAATTTGCAGTTTGATGACCTTTCCATCCAGCTCCACAGTCCTGATTTTCTGCACAAGCACAGAAGTGATTCCCATAAGCTGAATGATTCCAGTTGTACATGAAATCACTGTGAACCTTTCTCAAAATGCAAAGCTTGTCAAGAGTCACAGTGAACACGCAAGCTCTATAGACAAGGGCTTACGAAGTCTACACCGATCGTCGAGATGTAGCTCTCTGTGTACGTGTCGTCCTGCACATAATGTGTTTGTTAGATCATCTGCTGCTGGAGTGGGCAACACGAGCCACTGTAGCCCAAGCGTGAACACGGGCAAACGGAACATCGCAGGGTCATATGCCCAGTAGCCCCTCATTTGCTTATCACTCGCAACCTGACAAAACCTTGCCATAGTCGAGCTTGCGTATGCGCCGCTCAGGTCAGGGGAAGAAGAGAGTTTTACCGCAAAACGCAGCAGTAAGCAAGACTTTCCTACTCCCGAGTCTCCAATAAGGAGAAGCTGCAGAGCAATAGAGCACGGTAAGACGCCCGAAAACTGTCAAAAGATAGGTATTCGGAAGCAAATGAGCAAGCTGGAGGAAGGCTTCCCACCTTGAAGAGGTAGTCACTGCAAGCACACAAAACAGCCAGTCAGTACTTTCCGCCCATGAAGGTCATTGACAGATAGAACAGCTCTTCATTCAGGTATAAAACAGCGGATAGGTCGTGCCAGATGCTTACTATTCTGGGTTCATCCTCTCCGTGAGTTCAGCAGAAGCCTTGGAATTAGTGTGGATCTATCAAAATGGGTCCTCCTGCGGTGGCTGCACAGATCGCTGGTGTGTGAGAGTGCGTGCCGAGAGTGCCAGAAAATTCCTCTCTCCTCTCTCCAACAGCCTGGCAACTTCAAGCAATAATCCGCAGTCTCGCAGTGACAGAGTGTGGCACTCAGAGAGGTAGTTGCAAGATTACGACTGTGCACTTTGAGAACAAAGCTCATACCTTCAAAGCTTCGACAAGCAACATTCTTTAAGGATGGACCGATGCTAAGGAGAATATCGATCGTCTCTCCATGGCAGTGGATAATCAACGCGATCAATTTATCAGCAAGCTACACGCCCTTAATGAAGGCTTTGCAATGTGAGAATCGACAGCCCAATCACTTCCCCTGCGCGAGTATATGTGCTTGCCTATAGAATGTAAGACAGGTCGCAGTGAAGATGTATTCTGCAGCATCTAGCTCCCCGTCGAGACCCGTTTTCGCTTTTTTTGCAAGGACTGCCTTGTGCATGCGACTGAAGGACTCCTCGTGCAGATTTGTGCAGAATCAATTAAAAGAGCAGAAGTCCGAGCTGTGGCTGGAGGGAGCAAGGGAGTACATCAAGTATGGTGAAGCCTTATTGGCGGAGTACAAGCATGTGAAGGTTGCACCTGCCGGCAAGGGTCCTCTGTTCGGAGCAGATGCTGCTAGCAGCAAATCTTTCCAGTCAGGTGAATACGGAACTCTGCATCACAGCACACATGCTCTTGGGGCATTTAGCACAGCTTATCTTGGACGGAATTGACTAAGGGACCAGCTCAAGTGATTCACTCTGGCAGTTGCTGAGCTGATGGCTAGAATCATCTTGTACAAACCAGGTTTGCCATTGCCCAGGCCTCCTTGGTCCCTTGAGTTTTGCAGGAGAACATTTGCATGAGACTGCACACATCACTCAGCGATATTGGGGCAACTGAAATCACCCTTGTAGACATGGAGTCAGATCAATTCCACATCACCCAAGTGATTGATCGCACGTCTTATATGATGTCACCTTTCATTGAAGGGTCTGGGACTTGTTCTGCTCCATCATGGCACCATAAGCAGTATTGACCTTGAAGCTTTCTGGACTAGCAATCTGACAGATTGCAATCTTCATTGCCAAACTGATTGATTGACTCTTTTTGCTTGATTGCAGGAACATCATTGGGTGCAAATAATGAGAGTGCCTCTGCGAACGGAGTAAGCACTAGTGGGGAGCAGAAAGCTGCACCGCTCTTCGGCATGTTGCCTCAGCCAAGCACGTCAGGTACAGAAGCTTTTTTTTGCCATTCCAGGGGTAATGCTTTCGAGCCCTGCCTTCTCGCCTGATTTTAGCTGCGGTCCCTTCATTATCCAAAACTCACGAGCACCTCGTCTTCACAAACTGATACAAGTCTGGTCAAATCCAGTGCCTGAGTCTTCCTGCTCTACGATCCAAGCTGTTCAAATGGTGCAATGTCGTGCACAATGAGAAATTTGCTGGGGCTGTTTACCTTATCGATCAATCATATGAACAATCAACGCATGGAGATTTGGCGCAAACATATGTCTTGCTTGCTTCTTTTAGATAATGGCGTAACGACAGCAAATGCATCAGAATGGCATACATCAGGCAAGAGAGAATCAATTGCCCTGATGGATGTTCACGCACATGCTGAGCATGGCAGCGAGGAAGCATTGCGCATTGCTTCAGCCATCATGGCTGTAGTTGTAGCTCTCTCAAGGCATTTTGAACACCTGTTCTGCATTCATTGCAGGTGCTGAGAAGGGCGACAGTAAACCAGCCGGGGGCCTCTTCAACTTTGGGTCCAGTGAAGCAGAGAACGGCAAGCTGGCTCCCTCGCTGGGGGGTGGCTTCACTTTCGGGGGCGGGGAGGCTAGTAAAGGGGGCTTCAGTTTCGGGGGTGGAGGACCCAGCAAAGGGGGCACTGCAGAGGGCGATGGACCCCTCAGATTCGGGACAGCCCCAGCAGGAGGCTCGCTGTTTGGTGCCCCTCCGAAACCGGCGGGAGCCTCTGGACAGCCTTTGTTTGGGGCGTTCCCAAAGTCAACAGGTGCCGTTCTTCTCCTGTCAGAATCTGAAATTCATCCAGTCCGTTCCAAGAGCCTGTGTCTTCGCGTAACAGAATGCACAGAGCATGAGCATCAACCCCAATCAATCAAAGAGCGCAGCAAAAAAGCTCCTACCCTTGGCGCATTGACCTTGGCTTTAAATATCGCTCAATTCGTTAGTCTGAGTTTTGTGGGAGAGACAGGGATCAGGGTGGAGTGTAGAGACCAATGCAGCCTCCTTTATATGAATGAGATTGCCAGATGGAGGTTTGAAGTCATTCCTCCAAACATGATGTTGACCACTTACGCCCGTTGTTTGCGCTCATCTCAAATCTCTTGCCACATCTCGTCACTCATGTGTGTGAGGAGGCCTCTTCATGTGTATACGGGCCGGAAATTGCATGGGCAGGAAAGCTAAGAAGGCATTCTGCAGGCGACTCAGCCAGCAATCCCTTCTTACCGGGGGGTTCTGCCGGGGGTTTTGGGACGACGGGGGGCGCATTTGCCGCTCTGGGGAACGGAGATGACAAAGAAGCAAGTCTCGGCCAAACAGGAGAGGAGCAGGAAGGGGAGGAAGAAGCGGATACCGGAGAAAGCATTGCAAATGCCGTAATTACTTTTTCCCCTCCCATTCTCCCCTTAACCCTCCAGTGAATGGTTGCGATGCAATGTGGTGGCGTACGCCACCAGTGCGTCAGGAGGGTAGTTGTTTGTGCCCCTCTTTTGACTTGGGAGAGGGAACGTAGGTATGGAAGGGGGAGTGGGGGTTGGGTAGGCAAGTCCATGTTCGCAGGCAGCTTTGTCACACAGACAGACCCCGGATGCTTCCACAAGTGAGAGTGAATAGGATTTCCAATTTGGATTACGGATCAAAGCTTGCTCTGAATTTTGGCTACAGGAGGCGTAAGGCTTGGTCACACTAAAGGCCGATACAGTACTATTTTACTGTTGAGGACAGTGAGCAGCAAAAGCCAAATTGCCAAAGGGAGCGTATTGTATGCAGGTGGATCCCTCGGCGTCCATCCTCTTCAGCAGCAAAGCCGCCTTCTACATCGGAAACCTGGAAGACGGGAAATTGGTACGCCCAATCAGACCTTCACCTCCAACAGCTTTTGATTGTGAGGATCCTGCAAATTCTGAGCTGGTCCAAGCGCTGTGAGCAGTCCTTGTTCCATGCCAGCCCAGGGCTGCAGCTGTGTAATGCATGTATTTTTACACAACACCGCCCAGTCGACGAGAGTGCCCGGAAAGGCAGGAGGGGTGGGGGCAGCTCGCTGCTCCTAGACCAAAGGCCGAGGGGGGGCTCGTGAAGTGAGAATAAGATCGTTGTCAGGTGTCAAAGGTGGGGTGGGTTGGGGGGGGGGGAACCCAAAACTCGATTGGGTGGAGCAGGGCTGGCAGGCCAGCTACCTTTTCCCCTATGCAGCCTTGGATGCCAATGCAGCTTGTGGTCATCCAATGTCCAATGACTGTCCACTGTTATGACAGATCATTCAGATTTCAAGCACTGCACAAGCAGCGTCCACTGCAGACTGGGCAGTATCTTTCGCCTTGCCTGATGCACTGGCTTAAGATCAGGCTCAATGATATTGCGCCGACCAGTTAGCAGGTCAGACTCGATGTGAGAACAGAGGTTTACAGGAGCGGATTGGTCTAAATTCGTTGCACAAGTGTTCCCCTGCGTGCAGTCTTGGTCCAACAAGGGGAAGGGCATGCTAACACTGAGGAAAGCCAAGGAGGGCAGTTCTCGTCCGTATGCTGTCTTCACGACCGAGGCTGGGCGAGTCTTACTCAACGCATCCTTGCATAAAGATATTAAAGCTGTCAAGGTGATCCCCCCCGCCTCCCCCCACCTTCCCCTTCTTGGCCCACTCCCTACGCCAATCTCGAATTCGACCTTCTGGAATACTCCAAACGCTAAGAAGCTTGACACAAATGATGCACAGGTCAGGGATGGGGTTCATGCATTCATAATCTCTGCGTTTCACTTCTGCTGATATCAACTTCAACTTTTTTGGCACAATCTTGAATGACATTAGGGGAGGGATCTTATAAATGCTCAACAGGAAATTTTGCATGATAGCAGTGTCCATTCCAAAGTGTCATGCATTGAGAACGTTTGAGAGGACAATGCCTGAAAGCTTTGAGGGGGTCTTGGCTATTCCAAAACTGTCAACTTTGCCCATGCAGAATGGCACAAAGAAGGTGATGATGAGTCTCTGCTGGGCTCTCAAAGAGGAGGAGACCCCTGAGATGAGGCAGGTGTTCTTTTCGCTTCCTGGCAGTGAGCAGCAAGGGCAGTGTGTAGAGCAAATAGATGCCATAGGCAAAAAGTGATGCACGAGTGTTGCTGCAACCCAGCTTTCCAGAAGAAGCAAAATGGGCGACTCCAAAAGTAGCCTTGGCAAATTGTCTGGGTCACCTATGATTGCCACATTGCTAGATCTAGCGAGTCAATGCCGGTGGTTTGGGGTGTTGTCCGAAGACCAGCAAGGTGTCATTGGGAAGGAAGTGCTACGTGAGTGAACATAGGGTCATTGGCCCTGATTTATGAAAGTGAAAGGATGTCAGCCATGTTTCTCTCTTCATTTCCAGCTTTACATGCATCCAGACACTTTGCACGACAGCAATCAGCTTAAGAGAGGAGGGAACGGTGGTAAGACTGAAGAAGAATACTTTCACGATGAGCCAAAATAGTGAGTGCTGCGCTGCATCCTCCACATCATCTTTCTTCAAATCATCATCAGCTGTATCTTCATCTTCAGCGTCTTGTCAGCGTCTCGCCACCAATCATCAACGCAAACATCAAACTTCGTCTTCTCTTCACTCGAGAGGACCTGTGTGGAATGCAAAAATCACCAGCGTGATGGTGGGTACAATCGTCATGTTTAGTGCAAAGCGCAACAGATGCAGACAAGGTACACGCGGCACTGTGATGCTTGCAGTTCTGAGTGTTCTGGAGGAGAGAATGGGGGAATGGCTTGATTCTGAGCGTGGGATTTGGTTCGACAGCCGTGGACAGCGAGCTGACTCCTCCCTCCGCGGCTGCCCTGATCAATCCCTGCAGAACAGCACCCACTCACTTGCTTTTGCATACATTGTCAAGTAAGGCCCTAGATTGGACCATGGATGTGAGGAGAACCGGGGGAAGGAGGGAGGGAAG
>QAXI01000395.1:909377-922416 GCA_004335615.1 Chloroidium sp. JM
CCCCCCCCCCCCTTTTCACACCCACCATAGTCTTACATCTCTTTCCAAGGGGAGAGGTTGCCTATGTGGAGGGAAAAGGAGAAAAATTACCTTGGCAATCACTCCGACCAGGGGGTCCTCTGAGGTCTTCAGGGCTCCCAGAATGGTGTCCATGTGTTTTATCCCGTCATCCCCCTTCTCTTTGACCAGCACGGTCAACTCCGCCCCTACACTGCTCTTGCAGACACCACTGAGCTTCTCCACCAGTGCCGCTGCACCAAAGCGTACATGATTCCACAACATCACCATCCTTGCTTTACCCTTCATTGCCATGATTTAAAGTCTCCTGCCAATCCCAATCCCAATCGCACGCCGCTCTTGCGGACCCCTTTGAGCTTCTCCACAGGTGCCGCTGCATCAAAGCATAATTGATCTCGCAGCACTACCATCCTTGCTTTCTCCTTCATTTTTTTTAAAGTCGAGTGGGAGTTGGAATCCTTCCCATCCAAGTCTTGTACAAGCCTTCCCATCCAAGTCTTGCCTTCTTGCAAGTATTGACACAATAGTCTCCAGCCTTGCCAAGAATTTGGCGACAAAATTATTCAATCTGCATGTTTCTCTGCCTGCCTCCTTGCATTATTTCTTCCACTGTGGGCAATCTTGAAAGAATGTACTCCGATCCCAAAACGATAAAACGATAAGACTTCTGCTTGAAAATATCGCAACCACAGCGGCTGGAAGTTGTGGGACCAGAAGCATACCTTTCTTGCCACTTCCAAAGAAGAAGATGCTCGTCTTAGTCAACGCAATCACGGTGTCTGCATCACAGATGTCTGTTAGGAAGTGGCACATGAGCGCGCTTTCCAGTGTTTCAGGTCCGTAGAAGGGGGAAAGGACTCAGCCATAGAAGTCCGTTTTTGCTGTGCTCTTCACATCACTAAAATAAGTTTTAGTGAGGATGAGCAGTGAGCAATAACATGCATCATGACAAGCAATCTAGCCCTTGCATTGTATGGAAGAACAGCAAGGATGATTAGGAGCTTCTGCTCCACAGCAGGACCCTCATTGAAGTGGAATGAGCTCCTTGCGTGGCATTCCAAACATAAAAAACAAACTGAAAATGATTTGCATTGCTCTCCTGTACCCCTCAAGGCTTTTGAGATTTGAATTTTAGAGTACAGTGCTAGGGAGCCCTTTTTTGCATAGGTTTGTGCACTGTCTTTAAACAATCACCAAAAAGTGTCACCCATTACATGAAAACCTTTCCATCAGTCAAACAGGGGAAGAGCGGCCGTTCAACAGATGGTTGTCACCAGATTGCTGTCTCCCAGAGATGGAAGCATACCGGGGAGCTCGTATCCAAAGAGGTACAGCTGGAGGGTGATCGATTTCAGATACCGCAGCTCCTCGCTGGCAGATCCCACCGGCACAACCAGGGCCGTGCACTTCCGCTCCTCCCCCCACCCCGACCCCTCCTGCATTGCGCACTGGTGGTGTTGCTGGCCAGCAAAATGATGTTTCACTCGAAAGTCACCTGGAATGTTGATGCCTGGTGGGTGTCGCCATTTGTGAATCTCATCAATGAAGACCAGGCCTCGACAGCATTTGCTGCGATGCTGCCATAGTAAGCACAACACAATGTCAAGCAGGCTACGGATCAATGTTTGCCATGAGGGCTCAGAGCTGAGGTTGAGCAACGCAGGACATCCCAGAAGAAATATGAAGACAAATGACAGTGTGGAAGCTGTGAGTGTCCAAAGACTTGCCTGGAGGACCGATCCAGCAATGTAAATCATGGACGGGAAGACAATTTCTTGAATAGTGAAGCGTGATCACTGACATGGCGGATAGCAGGCATCATAAGTTTTGTGACTGGACGCGCAAGCTGTTTCAGAAAAATCATGTACCTCCCAGCAGTCGTAGAGCTGCTTAAGCCTCCTCCCGAAAGACGCTTTGTCCACACTGAGGTCTCCCATCTGAGCCTTCCAAGGTTCTCAGCTTTTCAATACCTACTCATCACAGGAGTTGATGCGCGCCGAGGCTTTGAAGGAACATTGCCGGAATTACCGACGGGGTGGAGACACTTTTGCTTCACAACACGGTAATATTGGGTGGAAAGGCAAATTTCCTCACAGCCTGGCCGATTCAAAAATTGAAATCGCATGGGTGCGGTCTTCTGCTTTATTAAAGAGTTGAGCATTGATGGCAGGCACTTGTTGCATTCTGAGACTGCTGTCTGTGTCCTGGCACCACAAATTGGCTATTTGAAGTCCTCTTTAATGTCTGTTTGCTGCGGATACCTGGATTGCACCTTCCTTTTCCCAGAATCATGAAATGCATGGTCAACATATATTCCACAACAGTTCATGAGCGCTTCTGAGTCAATGCGCAAGCATGCATGAATCGCCATCCAACATAGTGGCAGGCATGAACTTTAAAGCAATAGAAGGTTGCGATTGGGAGGGAGTTGACTTTAATTGCTCTCAAAGCTCACTGGACTAGATCTGCACTCCCTTGATCGCATTTACGCAAACACTGGGCAATGATCCAGCAGAGCATAAAAAGGCTTGCGCAATTCCTGAATAAGGGCCAGGTCTGTAGTGAAGTCCAGAGTGATGGAGCAGCACAGAGCCCCAGTCTGGCACATGAATCACGCCATGATGCCTGGGCACTGAAAAGAGAGGACATGCAAATTTGAATTTGAAATCCATGGCCTATCTATCCCCTGCAAACTTCTTGGATCATAACTTCCGACGCAATGAAAGATGGACAGATCTGTTGCCAATTTAGTTGATTTAGCTTTCCTTTAGGATGTCCTTTCCAAAGTCTTGGGAGCGCATGCGTGAGATTGGCAACTCGCGTATGGGTGGAATGGGTCCTACAGGCTCAAATTTGATTCTGAGTCGATGGCTTACAGAAAGAAGATCGCGATCAGCTGAGGAAGTCTTCAACGTGACCGCATGCGCATATGGTTTGTAGAAAGCATACGTCATGCAGGCTCAAACTGGTGAGCACATGATTCCTTCTGATGAATGCTCAAGTCCTCGCGTAAACTCCACAAAAGACACATCTTTCCAACACAATAGATCTTCCAACACATTTTCATGGGGCTTATTGCTGGTGGACTGGAGCATTTGCTCACGTATCTTTGGGCACCTTTCTGGATTGGGCTATTGACACCCTCTTGGCCACTGCTGGGAATTTTCTCCCAGCAGTGTTGACGCCGAGAACCACGAGGAGGTGTAGTGTCGTCTCTCGGCACTTACCTGGGGTAGGAGGTGTAGTCATGCGGGTAGTCGGGCTGCTGCTGCGGCGGCTTCTGGTCCGAGGCTGAAGATGTTTCTTTGGCTGTACAAACTTGGAGCAAGCTGTTGGAAAGGACTTCAGGGCTGGGAATTTGGAGACTTGTCTCTTGCCAGATTTGGATTTATGATGCAAACGTGGTGCAATTGGGGCCTTTGAATCTGCAGAGTTCGATCATTATCGTCTTTGGTTTGGATGTATTTTTGCCGTAATCAGAATGACGATTTCACTCCTTTTTCATCTCCATGAATCAAGCTTTTTGGTAAAGAGAAGTGACATTTCCCCCCAAGAGGGTCGAAATATCCATTTAGAGATGATTGTCTGATTAAATTGTTCTGAAAGAGGTTATTCTTCCCTGTTGAATATTTTGGATTCCCGTCACAAGGGTGAAATTAGTGAAAAATGTGGAGGATAAAAGGGGCCGATGGGAAGATTTCGCTTGTCGGGATGTCGTGATCCCTGAGGAAAACGGCACTTTACAATCATACCAAGCTGGCTTGGTCAAGCTCCGCCCGGCAAGCCAGGCGAGAACATACAACCACCCAGACACGGCTCCCTGCCCGCCAATAAAGGCGGACAAAAAACCCAACAATTAAGCCGGCCAGAGGGTCTGACTCGGAGTTCTGGATTAGTCCGAGCCAGTCTTCATGGCCAGCAAACTGACTCTTCCCGCCTAAATAAAAAGGTTGGGCAGCCCTTGGCTTGCTTCTGCACTGGCATGACCTAGGTACGGAATATGGCACTAAGGCACGCAAGCTGTAGGCTGCCGTTTCCTTGTTAGTCACGCGATCTTGGTTTGGATGATTCTGGTGATCTGGCAGCATGACTTATTTGGAAAATTTTAGATGATTCTTTTATGAATTTTGACATGATAGCATTTTTATTGTTTGGAAATCTGGCAAGGTAAGGGGTTGATATTGGCAGCTCTCAGCTCGTTCTGCACTGGCATGACCAAGATACAGAAAGTGGCACTGACGGAAGAAAGGCAGGCAAGCTTCCTTGGGTTCGGCCGCTTTGTTTCAAATGATTGGAAGGCAGATTAGGCAGATGGCTTTCAGGTTGACATTGTGAAACTTACACTCAGGTTCTACCGATTCTGCATCTTGCAACTGGAGGGGGAAGGACAGTAAGCGGGGGAAAAGGTGGAAGCAAGGAGAAGAAGGGAATTAGAGGGGGGGAAAGGGAAGGGATCTCACTGTAGGATACTGGCAAATGGGCCAGCGTGAAGGGGTTGAAAATCCAGGGCAGGCGTCTCAGACATGGGAGCGCAAGCGGCAGGTCGTCTGGAAAGGCTGCTCAGTCTGCTCATCAGGCGAATTGGGGGACAATGTAAAGACATGCGGGAGCATCAAGGCGGTTTTTTTTTTATTTGCATGGAATTTCGTTTTGTTTTATTCTAATTTCGTTTAATTCATGGTCTTTGGATGATTTATTTCGTTGCATCTCATTGGATGGAGTTGACAGGCATGCATGCAGGCATGTCGTTCTCTCAGCCAGGAGGCCATGAACGGGGCACTCCTGTCCAGGGGCCGGCGCGTGGAGCCGGGACGCCTTCGGCCCCCACAAAGTGGTGGTGGGAGGGGGTGGGCTGATGGGTGGACTGGTGGGACATGCAGGCAGGGAGGAGGTGGAAAAAGGGGTGAGGCAAGTAACTTACCTGGGGCTGCGCATCTGTGGGGACGCCTGGCTCATGCAAAGTAGTGGAGTCAGCGATCTGTGCTTGGTGTTCTGTGGCAAAGAGGGCAAATCCAAACAAAGGGACAGCAGTGAATGATGCAAGTGAAGATGAGCAAAGTTTGCTGCCTTTTGGGGTTGACCTGTCAAGCACAGTCAGGGAAAAACAGCAGAAGGCAACATGGGTCTTGGGGAGGGGGGAGGGCGGCTTATCTGTGAGGCAGGGCAGGGGGGGGGCTGTTGACACTCTCTTGGCCATTGCCGGGAATTTCTTCCCAGCGGTGTTGACACCGAGAACCACGAGGAGGTGGAGTGTCGTCTCTCGGCACTCACCTGGGGTTGGAGTTGTAGTCGAGTCCTGGCTGCAGGTAGTCAGGCTGCTCCGGCTGCGCTGGAAGTCTGGCTGCTCTGGCATCTACACAAGGCAAGACAAGGCAGGGCAGGACGAGGCAAGCATGTAAGCAAAGTATGTTGGTGTGACAGGTAGGCAAAAGTGCATACCTTAGCCCCCCTCCCACAGAAAGTCCCCTTCCCGGTGAGAGAGTCTTAACGAGAGCGGCATCTCACGCTCGCTGGGGGTGCCGATGTTCTTGGAGATAGCGCAAGCGCTATCTAGTATCGGCGGCTTACCCAGCGATTAAGTGGCTCGGGTCACTCCTTCCTAAGTCATGAATGCACTAACACGAAATACATGAAAACAATACTGGTGTGCCCGAGACCGTCAGACTGACTCAAACCCAGGAGGGGCCCGCTGCCTCGGGCCATCAGGCGTCAACTTGAGGCAACGGTATATCCAGCTAATCCAGCGGGGGAGGGGGACGCATGAGGGTGTGTGGGAGGGGTGAAAAATCAAATCTGGTAAGCGGGCAGGTCCAAGGCCCAGAATGTCTTCGCGGGCAAGCTTATCATGAGCTGCGCCGCAGGTCTACGGCCAGGCGTCCCACGTCTCGCTGAGGGCAGCGGCAGGCTTCTGAAGTCCGCTGGCGCTGCGGGGAACAGCTACAGGTCCCTGCAAATATTGCACGCATTCCATCAGCAGCTTGATATGGTGAGAACTGATAACAGTGATTCTACTGGCAATTGTACATGGCTTGTCAGTGCGTGGTGGTGGTCACCTTGACCGCATTTGATGAGGAAAATGAAGACACTGCACAGTCCCTCGTAAAGAGAGATCTGGAGTCTGGAATGCATTGGTGGAACATTAGGAAACAAGGAGGGGCCAGGGGGACGCTCGATCGATCTTGCAAAATTTGGGAACCACATTCACAGAGAGGGGAAAATCTTTGGGCACTCGGGAGGAGGGTTGTGTGTGAGAAGGGTGAGATTAACGAGGGCTCACATGCTCAGGTGGGGAGGCTGGCTTTTGACAGGCCTTTGGGACGGCTGTATGCAGAGCTGCACGAACCTGCAAAGATCGCACACTTTCCGTCATCAGCATGATTAGGTGAGTATTGAGAACAGTGCCTCCAATTGCAACTATGCATGGCCTTCACCATGTTCAGCACTTCAGGATCTTGGGAGATACTGAAACATTGATTGACACTAATTCCAATTTGGGTTGATCTGAATTTCATTGAAATCCTTCTCATCTTTTGTTTGATGATATCTGGACTTCAGATGGTTCATTGACCCATTCATGATTGACATGATCTTGGCTGTAGATGCCAATAATTTAGGCTTCAGCCATAAAGTTTGAGTGGTATTGGCTTTTGATTGATTTTTGATGTGAAGTGCGCATCTTAGAACCAGCTCTGGGGATCGGGGATTCATCCAAGCAAGAGGTGGATTCTGGCAGGAGGATAGGGGATCCTGGAAAGGGTCACCCATAGGAAGGAGGAGGTCTCACCGGTAAGGTGTGCGGATGGAGAGGGCTAGAGGGGAGGCATTGGCAGTGAGCGTCCAGGCGCAAGTGGCGATGAGCTGGCTGAGCGTGATGGAAGTGGCTCTGGAGATCTGCTGCTTGCGCGCGGCAGACGTAGGCTTTTGACACCCTCTTGGCCACCGCTGGGAATTTCTTCCCAGCGGTGTTGACACCGAGAACCACGAGGAGGTGGGGTGCCGTCTCTCGGCACACCTGCAAACACACACACACACACACGTCTGCACCTGGCCAACCCATTGGTTGGAAGCGTAGTCGAGTCCTGGCTCCAGGTAGTCGGGCTGCGCGGCTTCTCAATGGAGGCTGAACGCAGACTTGGGCTTTGCAACTGGGGGGAAATGCTGGTGATCATAAGTTGGAGAATGACTTTTGCAACTTTTGATAATGGTCAGATGCGAAATCTGTGCACTGAAGGAAATGGCAGCTTTTTGCGGGGTTCAAGCATTGCTTTCTCAATTTTAGAGATTGTTCTGGATTGGTAGTCTCAGGGAGATCAATTTGAATTGACTCAGGGAGATCAATTTGAATTGAATCATATTCACTAAGCTTGCATTCCATTGTGATAAAGGGGGTCATTTTTTTCCCATACATATCCATCCTTTGACGATTGAGAGAGAATGTTTGCTCTTTTGAGTATGTATATTGAAGATGAATTTGCCTCAACAGCTTTTAATTGATCCCTCAAAAGGAAGGATTGCCCCCTGGGCCGATAGGAAGATTTCGCTTGTTGGGATGTCGTAGTCCCCAGGGAGAACGGCACTTTACATCCATACTGAGCTGGCTTAGTCGGGTTTCGCCCAGCAAGCCAGGCGAGAACACACAACTACCACCTAGTCACGGCTCCCTGTCTGCCAGTAAAGGCGGACGAAAAACCCAACAGTTGCCAGAGTCTGGCAAACGTATTACTTCCTACCGATAAAAAAGGGGGTCAAGTAGCCCTGGATTTTTTTATTTGGATTGTCCATTATAATTTGATCAGAATCAGGATGGCACTTCTTCTTTTATATCCACACATCCAGCATTATTGCCGAGATGAGTACCATTGTTCATTATTCAAACTAATTCCTTGGAGAAATCATTTGAAATATTAATTAAGAAATCTTAAGAAATATTGGGGGGTGTCAATATATTAATTTGGAGAAAAATTTTCTTATTATATTGTTTTGAAAAAAAAATCCGGAACATATTTTGATTTTGCATCAAGAGGGTGAAACATTTGTTTTTAAAAGGTTATTGAGCCCAGTGGCAAGATTTCGCTTGTCAGGATGTCGTAATCCCTGGGGAAAACGGCACAATACAATCATACCGTGCTGGCTTAGTCAAGCCCTGCCCGGCAAGCCAGGCGAGAACACACAACCACCACCTAGTCACGGCTCCCTGCCCGCCAATGAAGGCGGACGAAAAACCCAACAATTCAGCCGGCCAGAGGGTCTGACTCAGAGTTCTGAATTAGTCCGAGCCAGTCTTCATGGCCAGCAACTGATTCTTCCCACCAAAAAAAAGGGCCATCTTCTTATTAGACAATCAGATGTATTACTTGGATTTTACAACCATGATTTGCATGATCGGGTTGGTTCATACATCAGGTACTGACTTACGCCAGAGTCCCAAACTTCTCACACGTGACAGCCCAAACCTCCTCCCCCCCCCCACCCCCCTCCTTTGAGGATTTCTGAGGCAACAGTTCCATGTTGGCTGATGTACAAGAGCTTCAGTCTGTTCAGCAGTTCCCCCCCCTCCCTTTCATACCCTTCGGGCTGCATGCAATCAAATGCTTGTCCTAGGCTATCACTTCGCGTCGAGACCTGCTAGTGTCGCAAGGCCCTTCAATCCATGACATATGCCAGAGGCCCAAACTTTCCACACGTGACAGCCCGAATTTCCTCCCCCCCTGGTATTTTGGCTTTTTGAGTTGCTATTTGATCACTGGTAACAGATTTAGTTTGGAGGTCCTTCTCAAGAGAGAGGTGCTGCTGGCCCGAGGTGTGGACACAGCAGGGTAAGTACTGACAGAAGAAGGGGTAGGTTATTTGGAAGAATCTCATTTCCATTGTGCTTCTGACATTCTAAATTTAAAGAGGAAGAATGGGAAGCAAGATTAGTGTAGCAGGAGGGTCAAAACAGCAAAAGGAAGGGAGTTTGAGAAAAGGATTTTCAGAGAAAGTAATTCGGGGAAAGAAATGTCACGGCAGGATGTGCAGATGCACGGGTCCAGCGCGAGCTTGCATCCAGGGTAGAGGTTCCAGCTGCAGATGTTGGCTCCCAGGCACGGGGGCAGGCGCTCGTACGGCTGCAAGGTCCCTGCAAAAATTGCCAGCGTTCCATCGGCAGCAGCAGATTTGGTGAGGACTTCAATCGTTGCTTCCAATAATTAATTGCAACAACGCATGGCGATTCAGTGCATGAGAACTTTGGTTATCTTGACCGGACTTGATGAGGAACGGTGACACACCGCCAAGCCCCTCCAGAGGGGAGAGATCTGGAACTACGATGGAGATTGTAGCGGTACCAGGGGACACAAGGACACAAGGGGAGAGGGAGGACCATTGGGACTCTGCTGTTGACTTTGTATTGATTGGGAGGCAAATCCAATGAGATAGCAGGGCACAGCCTTTAGGGATTTGGAGGGGACTTCTGCAGGTGTCAAAGAAGGGCGAGGGCAGCAGGGGCTTACATTTTTTAGGGTGGGGGGCTGGCGTTTAAATTTGGCAGGCCTTGCGCTGGCTGCAGAGTTGCGTACTGCGCAGGTCCCTGCAAATATTAAACAAATTCTGTCAGCATCCTGATTTGGTGAAGGCCCAAAATGATGACTCCATGGTCAATTGCAAAGGGTGAAATTCCAGCACACGAAAGTTTTGACCAGTTACCAAGGCTGGCTGCAGTGCATTGCATGCAGTGAGGAACTCTTGACTCATGATCACTGGCTGACACCAAAATTTTCTGAAGTGAATTGTGCCCACCATCTCGAAAGCCAGTCTTGCAGGACAATCCTTGTGAGATTCAGATCGCAAATTGCTAAAAACCGACCGAATTGAGTTAGATGCTCAACGACATCCCCAACACAAACGTTATGGAAATTGCTTCTCTTCGCCCAGAATCCAATGATAGTCACCAAAGAAGAGGAATTGAGAAGCCACGGCCCAAATGATGAGTTCTGAGGCAAGCTGTCAGAGCTGACATTTGAACCGAGACGAGCGGTAAACCGAAGGAAATAGGCTGAGAGCTCGAGACGAAGGAACCGCAATGAGGACGAACCAGTGTCGAGCAGAGAAAAGCTTGCCTGTCTGTTGCCTTGTGTCAGTCGGTGAGGCTCGAGCTTCGGGTGCCTTCGAAGGCCAGCTGACAACCTTCCTTTGTCCGAATTCGCCGAAGGGCTTTTCTTGGAGAAAGCAAGGGCAGCAATTTCAGAGCTTGTGAATTGTGGCGAGCTTGTGAAATCGCGAATGTAAAGCGGTGTCATAACTCGAGCTTAAGGGTCAAAATATAATAACTTTCTGGCCAACCCTGGTGCCAAGTTACACTTTCCCAAAGCTTTTCAGGACAGCTTCCTCGTTGTATGTCGATGTTCATAAGCTCTAGCTAGAACTTGGAGGACCTTCCTGCCTTCAAGAGCTGCAGCCATGGCCAACGAGAAGTAAAGTTCTTGTCTTGCTTGCCTTCACTTCAATTGAATTTTGGTCGGTGCATCTTGCGGTGCATCTTGCAGTGCATCCTTTGCTTTGCACGTCACCTCTTTAGAAGAGTGTCTCCTGCTTGTGCTGATTTGCCAGGAGCTCTCGAGGGACGAGATTGGCACCTGGAGGCAGTGGAGTTGGTGGGCTGGGCGGTTGGGGTGGCGATGGAGGTGGAGGAGGACTGGGAGGAGGGGGTGGCTGCCATGGTGATGGCGATGGAGGTGGAGGAGGGCTGGGCGGGGGCGGTGGAGATGACGGCGGAGGCCTCCTTGGAGGGCTGGGTGGCAGGGGTGGCGATGGCGGCGGAGGAGGGCTGGGGGGAGCTCGCAATGTTCAATGAGCAGCTGCACGGATTGCCACTGTGAAGAGATATCGCTGCTAGAAAGCAGTGTCCCTTCTTCCGGTAGGTTCAAATTCGTGCAGTGCCTGTCAGCCTATAGTTGTGGAGGGTTCCCTTGCAGCTGCAGCTGGTCAGGACAGGAAAACATCACAGGCTCTCCCTTTTGCAGCTGGATCCAGAGAGCTCGCCTCCGGAGAGCTCGCGAGGGGCCATATGCATTTGGAGATCTAATGCCGGCGCCCTCGCATGAGCAGGTGCCGTTCTTGATTGGTCGGAATAACGTCCCAGCACCCCTGCCTTTATTGCTTGATTCCTGCGCTCGTGTTGCAGCTGCCTCCGCTGGCCTCTCTTTTCAGGTGCCTTCGTTGATGTCACATTGCACCCCTGCTGGAGCAGAGGAGTTGCTGGCACAAACATAAATTTAAAGGCACATCAGAGGAGGAAGACCGCTGGAGGGCGCGCTAACCTCTCTACCCATCCTCCCTACCTTGTCGCTTCAGTGAATTTGCCCCCACTGATCTCTGTTTCAGGTACTGTTACCTTGTCACGCCGCTGCTGGGGCAGTGGATACGATCTCGCTGCCGTACGATGAAGTCAGCCTGAAAGAGGAAAACCGTTGGAGGGTGAGTTCGTCTGTCCCCAAAACCTCTGCTTTTGTTGCCTCGTTCATATTCCTGCCATTATTGTGCCCCTGTTGACCTCTCTTTCTAGATGCCTTGAGCTTTATGTGGTGATGCATCTTGTCGCATCGCTGCTAGAGCAGTGGAGCTGCCAGCATACAAATCGGGTGGCAGGGAGGGTGGCTTTTTGTGGGGCAAGGCCTCGGCTCGATCACAACAGGCAGAAAATTCCTACCCAGTTGCCGGCAGATCAAATCGGGTGTCAAGGAGGACGGTTTTTTCGGGGGGCAAGGCCAGCGGATCGGTCACAACAGGCAGGATATTCCGACCCATTCAAGCTGTTGGCTCACATGTACAGCAGGTTCTTGAGACACGCGGGCACCGAGTGCAAGCAGTCAAGATGCATTCAAGCTGCCAGATCTAGAGCTACTGCCAGATCTAGAGCTACTGCCAGATCAATCAAGAGGCAAGGAGGGTGGCTTTGGGGAAGAGGGGGGGGGGAGGGGCACCAAACATCATTCGACTTGCCTGATGCCATGCTTCTGCTGCAGAATGATGCTCTAGGATTCATTAGGTGAGGACGTTTATGCAATGCTTTGATGTCCAGACTGCAGTACTCTGTCAATTGCTACATATCTTCATACACTGGAATGACATGGGCACAGGGATTCGGATGTAGTCAATCAGCTTTAGTCAGGTAAGCACCACAGGGCCAGGCATGGGTGGGAGTCAGACATTCGAAGAGAAGCAAGGATTGCGCCTCACCCAATCCTCGCCTCTCGTTCCTGTGCTTGATGAGGAAGTAGTCGTCCGCCCACTGCTTGAACTTCGGATAGAAGGCCTTGTCGTGCTTGTCGCACACGTTCTGCAACCCCACAGCGTGTCTCAAGAAAGGCATTTCATGTCAGCAAGCGGGATGATTCCTCCACTTTCTGTTCCAGAGGGGGCTTCACGTTTCTAGTCATGCGACTTTGGAGGACTAAGGCGTGGCGACAGCGGAGCTTTCATGAGACGCGCACACACAGTGTTGGATTTATTGGGTGCTGGATCAGGTGCAATGCTGAGGGGGAAAGTCGGGAAACCTTCCCCTCCAAGATCAGTGATTGCTCCTAATCAGCCCACAAAGTGATGCAATTGATGGACAGGCATGCCTTGTAGGTGCCGTGGAAATGGCGCATGTCCTCCTCATTTACGTAGGAAGGCGTGATGTCGCTGCCCCCTCCGAACCACCACTGCTCTGGCAGGCCCTGGTACTCTTCCGTCTCGAAGTACCTGGGCATGACTTTGTCTTCAGACAGCACAGCCATTGTCCCTGATGAGAGAGAACCATTAAGCGGGATAGTAAAATCGCAGAGGAGAGGCGTCGTTGAAAACCTGCCCAAAGGACTCTGCTTCGCAGAGCTGACACACCTCGTATGCAACTGCTAGCTAGGTGAACGGGGAGGGGGATTGGAGGGTAGAGGGAAATGAACCTCATTGGTAGTTGACGTGCATGGGTGGGCAAAGGGATTCTTGGAGTGCATCACAAAGCCGACACACCTTATCAATGAAGAGCAAGCAAGATGAAGGT
>QAXI01000396.1:0-29125 GCA_004335615.1 Chloroidium sp. JM
CCCCTCTCCCCCCCCCCCACGCCCCGGGCCCTTCCTCATTGCTTCCTAGTCAGCAGCCATGCTAGATCGTTTCTCCGAACACTTGCGTGGGGAACTGAGCGACGACAGTGACGAGCGAAGTTGGCTCGACGACAGGTCGCTCATGGGTGGGCGCTAGGTCGCAATCTTGTCCAGGAAAGTGGGGAACTCTTTCGGCAGTAGTACTAGTTTCAACTTCAATTTCAATAGCTTTGATCAGACGTGGGAGGGCTGGTACTGGGCTGCCCTGGGGCGAATCTGCTCACCTCTGTCAAGGTAAGTCAACCGGCGTCTTGATCCGGAACATCGCAGCATCAGAACACTGAAGGGAAGCCAATGCGGCGGCTCGAGCTTGGTCAAAGGCGCATTAATCTTCTGATCATCATTCCTACAATGCTCTTTCGAAAGGGGTCGAGAGCGATCGCTGAGGGCAACAACGAGGGATGTGAGAAAAGCTTGATTTACAAAGGTATGACACAAGGAGGGAATTGGAAGAAATGACAAATACAGAAGCGAGGGAGCGATGAAGTTTGAGTACATACGGCACTCGCAAGCCATCGCTGCGCTCCTGACGAACCCTTCAATTTTAAAGATGGATCATACGTCAATTAGACACTTTGGCTTTCTTACTGGAAGAAAAGGATGTTCTGCTTGAGAGAACAAAAGCCAGACAAACCCTTTTGGGGCGACAAACCTCCTGCAATTTACAAAACAAGACCATTGTGGTTGAATTGAAAGCATGCAGAACGCCAAACATATGTGGGTATCACACATTCTATCTCAAGGTCTAAACCAAGGCCTAAAGCAATGCTGAATGGAGGTCTAGCCAAGAAATGGCATTGGCGGTTTCCTGTGGGCAGGTCCTAGGCTGGAACTGCGGATATGTCTGAAGTGAACCTCTAGAGGGATGACGCAATCACTATGCAGCTGATTTGAACAGCTTGAAGTTTGCAAGTCAGCAAACAGGAGTTGCATTAGGTCATTTTCATATGAGATAGGTTGTGAGTGGTGCCTCTCAAAAGGTGGAGGGAATACCTGGCACTCTAGATTTTTGAGAAAACAGAGTATGAAAACAGGAGAAAATGCACTGATGATCTTGCAGACCGCATGAAGTTCACCAATGTGTTGGGCGGATGTGCGAATTGTGGCGCTCTGACCAGGTAATGCTCTTATTCCTGCGCAAAGCTTTGCAGAGTGTTGCAGAATCATCACGCTGAGATGGGCTAAGCGAATTTTCCCTTTGACGCTTGGCGATGTCTTGCAGCCCTTGCTGGAGGAAAGGCCCTGAAGAAGCCAAGCATCTCTGCAATGCTTGCGGCAGCAGGTATCGCCTTTTTCTTGAAAGACATGCTCTATGATAGAATATGGGCTGATCAGTGCTAAAGGTCCTACCCGCCTTCCTCACCTGTATGCAACCCAATAAGACCCAAGGAGTTGAATATCGCCAGCCACATCAGGCTGAGGATACAGACACACTTGTAACTGTCCCCCGGGGGGGCGCAGGAAACATTTCTTGGCAATTCACCAATCACGCTCAGGAGTTCATAATTATGAAGTCTCTCTGGTTGCAGGTATCTCGTGAAGGGCACTCTGGAAGGCTACAAGCCTGGGCAGAAGAACAGGTCTACCACCAAACGCACCAAGTCCACCAAGAGCAAGCCCTACGCCACCAAGTACGAGATCAAGCGGACGGAGTACTCCTCAAAACGGATAAGGTGAGGTCTGCCATAATTGTAAGTATCCTGTTTCAATAGCCAGCCTCATTCCATTGATCCGACAACATGAATTCCCAGATCATTCCCAATGCGCGCAATCTCTTTTGTTTTTAAAAGCATTCCTGATTATCAGACCCAGGAGTGGGTCTGTTAGAGATCCAGCCTGTGACAATTCTCATAGAAAAACAATTCCTGGATGTGCGAAATTGGTCCTCATCTGTCACGCAACTCATTTGTATCAAATTCCTGCCTTGACATGACTGCGCATGCAGGCTGTTCAAGGAGCAGAGCCCCGTTCGTAGTTTCGCGGATAAGGGGGTCCAAGTCGACCCCTCCGAGCTGCAGAGCATGCAACCCTTCCCGCAACTCTTCCCGGCTGCCGGCGGCAGTGGCACGTACCTGGACTCGAGCAGCAGCCCCAAGTCCCACTTTGACCGAATCACTGAGGAGGGCAGTGATGTGAGCACTTAATTTCTCTTCCCAATCTCCTGCAGAAGGTGGAGTAGCCTGGCGTGGTGGGCTGGGGAGGCCATAATAACGGTTGATATCATTATCTGACACAAATGAATTGCTAGGGCAAATGCATGAGATTTTCAGATTAAAGCGGGCCCAAATTTGCTTATCTGTTGCCTCTCCTGAATCCATTCTCTCCCAAGCATTGTACTCGAGGTTGTGTCAGCGCATCTTTTCATTCTGTCTTTGCGAGCACAAACTACTGTTCTGAATTTTGTCTGCACCGCCAGGTGTCCCCAAACACACCAGAGGTCAAGGGCACCAGCGAGGAGTGCAGCTCCCCAGAGCCAGAGGCAACCAACAGCGGCAGTGACCTGCTGATCCGCAGACGTGCCAGGAAGCCGTTCCGACCCACCAGCTCCACGTGGTAGCTCCGTCGACGGCCAGATTCTGACCTCGTACATTTCACGGATGTACTAGCAACCCTTTCCTGGGTTTAGAGGGACGTACCCTCGGTCCAGGGGCGGGTGTTTCTGCTGCCGAAGGAAGGGAAGCGCACACTTTGTATTCCCTAACACAGAATATGGCGACCCTGGTTTCGGTTGCCCCCATTAGTGATTCTTAGGTCCCTTTCCTCGCTTTTCCTTAGGTACGCTTCCTGCAGCCCCGCGACGTGAGCCACCCCTATGCAGTCCTGATTTGAGGAACGGGGGAGGGAGGTGGGGGGGAGAGCGTCGAGTCCACAGAACTGTCATGACCTGCGCACTGCCTGAAGCGAACAGGCTCCGCGCTTATAACAGTGCTCGCCCTGACCTGAGGCGTGCTTGATTTGTTCTTGGCACACATGGCACGATGCCATGCATCAGAGCTACAAACATATGAGAGGCCCCACACTTTTGACCATCCTGAAACGATGACAAAGGGCTTGTGAACTTGTTTGCTAAGGCATGCATTGCGGGTGCCACATTTTTGGGGCACAGATTGCCCGTTTTTATTGGCTTCCAGCCCTGGACTCTTTGTACATATGTGAGTTACATTTCTTTGTTTCCCACAATACTCGCACATTCATCCCTTCAGGGAGTGTCTCCTCGACCGGAAGTCTTTTCATGGCTCCCAGCATAGAATTTCCCGAGCGTGCTTTTTTGGACATAGCTACACGCCCCTTCTGCACATTTTGGCTAGTCACAGTTGGAGTTTAGACGCATGTTTGCACAAACTTTGAACAAGTTTGGAGTCAAGTCATGCCCTGCGTTTGGCAGCTCATCATTGCGGTGGCTTTTGCAAGGAATGCAAGAGTGCCTTGGCTCAGATTTGGTAAAGCTCTTGCTCTTCAAGCCTGTATAGTAGAGATATCTTGCATAGGGTTCCAAACATCATTAGTGTGTGCACAGTGTAGGAATTGAAGCTTCGTTTGCTTCGTTGATCCACCCCTTCCATTGCTGCAAGGTCATTTGCAAGCATGTAAATGTTGACTGACCGGACGTGCAACACACAGAAGGGAAACGTGCGGCAGAACCTTGGCACACCAATTTCCAATCGCTTGGTTTTTCAGTTGGTCTACAAATGACAAAAAGCTGCGAAGGGAGGTGGCATCACAAGTCATGGGCACAAGTCATTGAGAGCTGCAATCTATGACTTGTGTCTGCATCGATACCTACAAAGCCTGCTAAATTCCTTCCATGCACCTCCTCTCATCACTGCTCAAGCTGCTTTGTCCAGTCGAATGTGTCATACTTGCGGCCAAAATCAGTCGCCAGCTTCTGCTGAGCTCCATAGGGTTCTGCCCTCGCACCGCGGTGTTGTGATTCGGCCCCCTGCTTCAGCAAGCCTGCCACCACGCTCCTGCCAAAGTCTTTGTCGAATTTCTCCTCGTCATCAATCACATGCAGGTAGCCGGCAGACAGCCCAAACTCCACGAAGAAGTAGGGGAAGTTTGGCGGAATGCTACCCTTCAGACCCTGCACACGCACACATGCTGTGAGAGACATCCACGTTTGGATTGTAATGAACCATGCAAGAATGGACCGTAGCAGCACCCTTGTGAGCTCGTGATATGCTCCCAGCGGAGTGCCATCACATGATAGTCATACTTCCTGCTGGTCAAAAATACCAAGAATTCCCCCACATCCGGGGACTGGCGCACACTGCATGAAGGTCTGCTGATGAGCAAGTAACCTCCGAGATCTGAAAGGGCCTGGGCGGCAATGGACTGACCTTGAGCTTGGTGTCGATGGCAGCCTTGGCGTTGTGCTGGCTCCACTCGGACTCCGCCTCCTGCATGGCCTTCCTGAACACGATAGGGGCCCTGTGGAACGCGTCGTCCGGCAAGGGGATGCAGTGCACCACGGCATGGCTCCTCGCATCCCCCAGCCGCATTGCAGTCTCCAGGAACAACGCGTTCTGGCCCTGCAGACATGGCAAGCCTTTTCCTCTGTGAAAGGGTCCGCTTCACAACTCTACATAGTGGCGATTGGACCATGGCAGCTCAGAAGGACCTCAGAAGGACCATTTGCTCATGATCGTACCTCGCTCACAATCCTGGTGCCTCCCCCAGCCATGGTTGAAGGAACGAATCGTGAGCTTGTATGAGGAAGACTGTTCAAGGTGATTTGAACCCCTCACCTCGGCCATGTACATCTGGATGATGCACTTTTTGAAGTTGCGCATCTCCGTCCAGACTTGCTCGTCCGTCTTCCTGCTGCTGGAGGTGTGCTCCATGGGCACGATGCAGGCGTGCAGCGGGGAGAGCCGACCCCTGCACCAGAATTAGGCCCCTAAATTGATGGTACTGCGGAAACGATGGCAAGCAGTGGGCACGGCAGGCTTCTGGGCTGGTGCAAGGGGAAGCGGGCTTGAAAATTTGACAGATTGCAAGCAAGATCTGGTGACCGGTTGCAATCTTGAGCTGCTGGGCCACTGCACCAAGCACTGACAGCCCCTGCTGCTATGCAGCTCACACACCCTCAGGCATACCAGACTCCTCAGCACAGACACTTGACTCTGAGAAGCATCAAGCAAGCAAGATCTGCCCTGCACTCCTTTTGGGTGCCCCCGCCTCACCCTCTTCAACCACCCCATAGAGAGAATAAATCCATCTCTGACGGGCAGACCTGTCGGGGATGCTGAGGTACGCCGTCTGCCCCAGGGCGATGGTGAGGTGCTTAGCCCGCCTGGTGCTGTCGAAGCACAGGTTGCAGTTGCCCAGCGCGTGGTTGGTTCGCCGCAGGTCTGCGATCTGGGAGGTGCGTTGCCGCTTGGCCGCCGTCTCCTTGGTGGTCTTCTTGTTGCGGTCCTCATACATGTCCAGCCCGCCGTCCACGTCGTACTCTTCATCGACGTCCAGGTCCCGCTCTCTGTAGAAGATTTAAAACATATCTTCAAGGAACGAGGTCTTTGTTTGGGTGGTGCTTGTGCTGTGAGTTGATGGTGTGCCTCCATTCCCAGGTGAGTGCTGCACTTCTTGGTGAGCACGGCGGCTTGGTGAGTTTTGGCCACCCTGACGGTTTGAGAAGGAGCAGCATACATGCGCAGATGGGCATGGCCTCTGCCCCTAAATCAACAAAAGCACATGCTCTAGGGAATCCAGGGTGCGTCTTCCCAGAGGCACACAGAAATTCTCCTGAGCGTGTGGTGGCTTCCAGAGAAACCCCTCTGTCAGGGCATGTCTCCTTGTTTAGATCACAAACATCACGGATGTACCAATTCCGCTCTCCTATCAACCTCATGGAAAAATCTTCAGAGGGACTTTCTCTTGCTACAAATTGCCATCATGCCATCATCCAGCATATGGAACAGGGTATCTGCCCACACACCCCCCTCAACAGCCCCACCAATGAGTGAGGCCTCTCCAGAAGCAGGCCTAGCTGAGAATGATTGCACCCGCGTTCCCTCTTTTTCAGCTCTTTCGACAAGCAAAGAGGGCCTCACCGAAAGCGGGCCTTCCTTGAGATGTTGTCCGCCAGGTTGGCGTCCATGTCGCGCCCGCCCCCATGCCGCTGCTCCCTCACCAGGTCCTCCAGGCTGCGCTGGTCGTCATCCGCGAAGTAGCGCTGCTTGTTGCCCTCCTCGAAACGCTGCAGCTTCTTCACCCTCCTGCAGCCAGGGGGTCTTTTTTCAGCAATCTGGAATCAGCCATTTCATTGGCTGTCTACTCTCAGGACCCGTCCCAAGCATGGGTCACCGTGCTTGAAAGCCTGACGTCTCAGCTCCAAATGCTTTAAGATTTTGAGCCCTGAAACTCTCAGCAACAGAAATTCAGTCTGGGATTGGTTGGCAGAAGCTCTGCTCTAGCCCCAAGCGTGGGGGGCACTTGGAGCTGTGAAGCCTGATGTCTCAGCTCATGATGCTTCTACAGGATGCTGGTTATTGGACATGCACCCCAGGACAAGTGCACGTTTGGATGCATCACCAGCTGTGGGTCTGCAGCCATGGTAAGATTGTTGAACTCATACAAAGCAGCCATGCTGAGATGAAAATTACCTGCCGCCATCTATCTGGCCCTCTCCTGCTGCTTCCCTCCCGAAAGCGCCCGGCATGGCTCTTCCCTCGGCATCCACTGACGGCAGAATGTCCGTCTGCAGATGTGCGAGATTCCTTCCCTTCTCAATATGCCTTACAAGATTCCATGGACAATACTATGTTTCCACAAAGTGAGCCTGCTTGCCCTGTCAATGTAATTGATGCCCTTTTGGAGCCAAGAGGCACAGGCAGATGTATGTCTTTAAGAAGGCATCGCTGCGCACTAGGAGGTATGCAACGTTCTTTACAAGCAGTCCCAATACGTGGAATAAAATTGCATGCCTGCTTTGCGCCCAACTTTGGTTTGCTTCCGGCAAAAGCACTGCTGCCCTTGGCTGCGCCCCCCTTTCCCATGAGACGCGCCCGCAACTGGGCGGCTGCACTCCTGTTGTCCACATCCCCTGGCTCTGCAGCCTCCTGCTGCCGCCCCCCTCCATTGCCTTCAACCTCCTCCAAAGGGTGCGGCTGTGGACCACCTGCTCACAGATTAGTAGGGCGTCAATTTGATTCTAGGCCTTAAAAGTGCCTTTGAGTATTGGCTGTTGATTCAATGCATGCTCATGGCTATGTCTCACAGGAAGGGGTCTCCAAGATCACTGACGAAGCTTGACCGGAGTGCTCAGTGATGCAGGTCAGACAGAGACAGCCAGAGTAGCATTGTGGCTGTAAGCCAGGAGGAACTGCCAATATAAATGCGAGCCCAAGTCACTCTTGATTTCACCCAACTTCCCTCCATGAAATCAAAGAGTCTGCAAGGTGAAGTCAGGAGGGCCGCACTGGGTGCTAGGAGCGGTGGCTCGGCAGGCGTGGCGGTGGCAGCCTCGCCCTGGGCCCGAAAGCTGTCCAGGAAGGAGCCGTCGCTGGAAAATGTGTTGAGAGCGGCTGCTGCTCCCTTGGCAATGGCCGCATCCACCGGCCGGCCTCTGCGTGCTTGCAGCCTGCCGCCACGTACTACCACTCTCAGCATGTGTTACACCCAACCCACCTCCAGCTCCTCTTGTTCTAGACAGCCAGGAATGATGCTTTGCCTTCAATGCTATGTCAGAACCAATCTGTTTTAAAGGAAGGAAAAGCAGGGATTTGCTGGAATTAGCATCTCCGGCAAGACATTGTCTTCTGCTGCCAGGGGACAAGATTATGTTACCTGGCACTAGGTGATGTGTCCCTGTTGCTGCGCTGCCTGGCATCCTCACGGCCCCTGGATCTTTCAGCACCCCCCCTATCCTCCCTGGCCCCCCTCTCCTCCCTGACACCAGAATCTCTGCTCCTCCGGCTGTCTCTGTCAGGCTCCTCTCGCCGGCTGGTGCCAGGTGTACTGGAAGCTTTTCCCTTCCTGCACAAATCAGGCGGAGTAACAGTCACAAATCGCAAGTAGGACCAAGTGGTACTTCTGCTCTGATGGCTTGCAGGCAGTGCTTCCTCACCCACCGTGCGCAGAGAGTAGTATCCCCTTTTTCTGACCATATGTCCTTTACCAAAAATTCCATTCAGCGACCCAGAATAGCAGTTTCTGCAAATACCACCGTCTGCTGGTGGGGTGCGCTGAAGAATCACCTCCAGTCCATGGATGAGGAGTCTGGCCGCCTCATCTGAGACCTGCCGCTGCCCACATCCTGCAGGTACCCAGCAGCTTCCCCGCCCTCACGCTGCCGCTGCCGGTCCTTGGAAGCGTGGATATGGGCCCTGGCTGCAAAAGCGCAAATTATCTGCGATAATGGTCAGGAAGCGGTCTGTGCAGGGCGAAACTCTCGTCAATGCCAGGATGCTCAAAACGGTGGCACGGTGGATGAAGTACTTGTCAGTACAATGATTTTCCAATAGCCAGAAAGCATGTGGCAATAGTCAACAGAATCCTTTGAATCACAGCACAAGCACCTTTGGCACCTGCTTTCAATGCAACATTCTTCACATCAGCGATTCCCCCCCTGCTCGCCAGAGGCCATAGGTCCTCAATCCTCATAGAGTGGGATCCAGCAGGGAACACCCCACAACAGAGGGCCAGGATCAGTACCATGTGCCGCGTTCTGCTTGCCCAGCCCCTCGGTGAGCGCTGCCAGGGAGGCGAAGCGCTCCGAGACCACCGTTTTAACGTCCAGCCCCTCCTGCTCGGCCTGCGCCTGCGCGCGCTTCAGGGCCTTGAGCCGCCAGCTGGCCCCACCGTCCCCAAAGGTGGACCCCCCCGCCTTGAGGATCCCTGCCGATGCGTTGATGTCGGGGTTCAGCTCCTTCGCCTGGGTGGGCAATGCATGCTCAAGGAACCATCTCCTGGGAATTCGGACTGAGACATGGCAGACAGGCAAGCTTGAGCTGACAAGCACCAGTAGATGTCAGCTTCCAATGGTCTTGGGCACCATCTCTTGATGGGAGCCACTGATGTCAGGAGCGCCCACGTTCCTGGGCGTTAGAGACCTCACCAAAGGAGTCCAGTGCCTGTTCGGAACTTTCCTGTCTGACGGCTTTGTACACCGTCAATAGCAACAAGTGACAATCTTTCCAAATCTGTGTCAGACCTTGGCGCAATGTATAGCCTGAACATCCCCTTTCAATCGACGGCACCCTACAAAGGCAGGCACTCACCGACACCTTGGGCTTATCGTCCGGCTTGGGCTTGTCCTCCACTGCCTTGGCCTGTGGGAGCTGCCCCGTCAGGATGTTGCGGCCCGAGTTCTCCGTCAGCCACTCGTCCCTGCCCGCCCCCCCTTCCTGCCTGTCTTGCGCTTCCTGAGGTGGAACTTCAGGAGTATCGTAATCCCCCTCCGCATCTTCCACGTCCCCTCTCTCGGACCCTGCAAGCAAGCAGGGCAGTCCTTGGTCACCAACAGGAGCACCCCGATGAGCATCTTGGAGACTGGCGGTATTGGGGGTTAGATCAGCAGCATGAAAGTGTCGAGAACCTCAGAGCATCTCAAGCACAATATGACTGTCAGGGGTGAAATAGTGAGCCTGTAATCCAAGGAGAGTGGCACCTGAAGAGGATCCAGACGATACGTCCCTCTTGGTGGATTTCTTCTTCTTCTTTTGCTCCTGCAGGGTGAAGATCAGGTCAATGCGCCATATCATGTCATGTGCTTTGCTGGCACAGGCAATGTGCACAGACACAATCAGGCCTAAAGAGACCAAGCTTTGACAGTCCAAGGTGAGCACAAGCAGTGTACCTTCTTCAGCCTCTTCTTTTCCTTTTTCTTTTGCTTCTTGTCTTCCTCTACTAATTTGTCAAGGTCAACTTTGACGTACTGAACCCCTGAAAAGTCCATAATGTGATTTCAGAGGTGCATGCGGTGTAAATGGAAAGATTTCCAGGCGTTGCTACCAAGCTTGATAATCAAATTTGCGTGCGAACAACATCGAAATTATGTGTTTTGGTCCCTAGGAGATTGACAATTGATGTTTCGCATAGTCCAGTTGGGTGAGAGGGAGATAGGGGGGTTGATCCTTTGACCCCCTCAATCCTTACAACGCATCCACCCGAGTTGATAGAATCTCATCATTTCAATAACTTGGATTAAAGCACGAGCCGCAATGCAGCAGTCGGCTTTCAAGCAGCAGCAGTATCAGCAGGTGGCTTTCCTCCGACATCTGCCTGCAGAGGGTTTTAAATTTTGCATCAGAAATCGTAACAGAGGAGCCTATCTGTAGGTTGCACACCACAAGTATAAAAGGATAGTGAAAGCGGTATCCGTAGGGAAGTAATTCCCGTTGGTTCTTCGCATCCTGCTGAAATCAAGCAAGAAAAGTCCTTCAACAGCATTTTTCCCTGTATATACTTCGTGCCTCCAAGGAGTCCGCCAAAAGAGATCAGCAGCCTTGTTTGCTGCAATTCAAATGGGCACTGATTCATTTCTGCCTGCTGCAGTTTGAGGTCCGGAAGTCCCAGTACAATGCTCACTGGTGAGGACCAGGGAATGGCAGACGGCTTGTTTCTGCCTCCATGTCTTGCTTGGCCTTTCTCATTGTATCTTTGTCCATATCACAGGGCACAATATAGACCCATGCTATGCTCTGGCGCTGGCCTGTCTTGACATGATTGTGCTGTTCCTAATGCTGCCGTTCTGTACATTGCCAAAGCATGGTCTGTAAAGCTCTCTAACACAGCCTTCATGTGCTGAAGGCGGACTGATCTAGTGGGGGCGATTTGTGCTGATCCTTGCTACTGCTTCATTGCCCTCTTCTGGTAACCACTTCTTGACTGCTTACTTGATCGCAGGGACTTGCCCCATCTTCCAAAGTGTGGTATTTTTGTGTAACATGTGCTGTATCAACAAATTATGCATGGGCCAATGCTGAACCATGTGAGCTGCAGTTCGCCATGCGTCTCCTACAACATCCGCAAGCGCGTGCTCTACAACGATATGTCCAGATACACCTGCTGCAACAATGGTGCTCAACGTTTACCACACTGCATTTTTATTTGCAGCATATGACAATCCTGTCTTAGCTGTACTTCTCACGTCAATGTGCTGTGACTTGTGCATGAGCCCTCTGTACATGTTTTGAAACTATGGGTAGCAAGCACTGACCGAGAACTATATTGCTGGAACAGATTGCCCTTGCAGTGGCAGGATGAATGAGCAGGTATTGCCTCAAGACAGCCATGTGTCTGATGAGATTGCTTTGGACGTGGAGAACATGACTTACCAGGCAGAGCTGAGAGGTTCTGGAACAATGTCCCTGTCATCTCATATGTGCACGCCCATGTGAGCAGACCGTCTTGACGTTTAGAGAGCCTTTCCAACAGATGTGAGCTATAACTTCCACCATCTGCAGGCCTGCCCGGAGGTGTGCTTGGGGCTGGAGGTGTGCTTCTGCTTTGCGCAGTCGGTCGCGTCCTCCCGCTGGGCAATTCAGGATGAGCAGCACATCCAGAACACGGTGAGTTGCCCAGGAATGCCCGTCCTTCTGACACTCAGTCGGTGCTCTGCATGGGGGGGGGGGGGGGGGGGGGGCTGCCTGGCTGCACAGGCTACCCCTCTCCTGTGGTCCTCTAGAGCTAGAACAGCTCCCTCGCAGCCATAATTCGTGATCGATGTTATCCCAGAACTGCTTGGCCACTTTTTGATTACCAAACAGCAATGCATGCTTTTTCATGAAACTCCGTTTCGCTCTCCTCGCATGCCTGAGATTGGATTTCTGCTGCAGGCTTGCGACAACTGGTGATTGCCCCTCTCACACCAAACACCTATGTTTGATGCCACCTTAATTTCTATGTGTCCCATGGATCAATTGAAGTCAGCTGCGCTGTGTACCATTGTGTGTCAACTCAATTCATTGGAAACTAAATTTGGAAAACCTGCCGCAGCATCATCGCCACGATGATCATCTCGCAGTACGTGGCATGCATCTGCAACCTGGCCGCCTGCATCACCGGCTCAGGAGAGCTAGGCGCGATCGCAGGTAGGCTTCCCTTTCTTGGTCACGGAGCGCCCCAGCAGCTATGACCGCAGCACCTTGCCATAATTGCAAGATCCTGTCAGCATACTGCTCTCGCCCTCTGCAATGGCCTGAGCTTTCTACAGTATAAATTCCTCTGAGCGGTCCCCTGACTACAATGTATGCAAAATGCTCACTGAACGTGCCGCTTCGCATACATTGTAGTCGAATTGGGGGGAAGTCTCCTTTGGAGTAGAGGACATCCTTCAAACTCCGAGTTTGGCTGCCCAGGCAGCTGATCATTAAGGGGAGAAACTCTCCTGCCGGGTTTGTCACTTGAGGGGGGTCATACTGTATATGCACTGTTGCAGATGTGGCTGACAGCATCGCCCACATCCTGTGGACGACCGTGTGCGCATGCATGCAAACCCAGGCCAAGGTGCAGCTGGACGAGCGCGACAAGAACCCCGCCGTCGTGCGGCCGCCCTTCAACCCCCTGCAGGTCAGCTGATACCCCTGGGCACATTTTGCAGCTGTACTTGGCCCTTCCTCTGACCCCTCGATAGTTCTGACTTGAAAGGGATACTTCTGCGATTGACTGTGCAGTAGCCCTTCCAACCCCTGCGATTTGGCTGATTCTTCTGCGCTGAATTTGCTGCTCCTGGCCGTTCTTCTGACTTCTTGATACTTCTGACCTTCTTCCCCTGCTCGTCTGCTGAATACCCTGATACTATTTATAGCTGTGGCTTTTCTTCTGACCGCTGGATAGTTCTGACGCTAAAGTAATGAGTGTACAGGCGCCGCAGATGCAGGCGATTCCCCCTGCAGGGGCGGGAGGCTACCCACAGCACCCACCTTCCCAATACCCCCCTCCGGGGCAGGGCGGGTACCCTCAGGGTTATCCGCAGGGAGGATACCCTCAGCAGGTACGTAGATGTCCTTCTGCTCGACCATCCACTTGATTTCGGGGAGTGAAGGGATTTAATGGTTTGATAACTGGTCCAGCACATGGGCTAAGTCCCATCTTAGCTACTCTGCAATATTCGCTTCATCTGACAATGGCATGCTCTTGAAATGCAGGGTGGTGCTCCGCAGGGATACCCACAGGGACCGCCACAGGTAGCCACACTTGCATAGCCATCTATGGATAGGTTTTCAAGGCAATTATTGCATGGCGAGCTCCCTGTTTTGAGATGAGCATTCCGATGCAGTGATTACAAGTTGGTGTCCTTGACGCTGCCAGCAATCACTGTATCGTTTGCGCATGCAATTTTGACACCCCTTTTTTTGTAGGGCTACCCTGGAGGGCAGCAGATGAACAGATGAAGACAGTGAGCATGTTGGATGACAAGGACTTGAATTTGTCCTCAGCTTGCTGCAATGTGGTGTAGCTGGGAGCCTTCAAAATTTGGCCCAGTGACGGGCATACAACAATCCTTTCCAAGGCATATGTATGAACCAGCATGAATGATAAGAATCGCAATCTGCTCTCTTTGGTTGCAAAAAAGGTATGCTTTGACGATGCGTGGCTCCTTAAATGTACGGAGGTTTGTATTGATAATAGTACAATTGAATTTGCTTCTCCACTGTCTGAGTGAACAGTTTTTAGAGAGGTTTGTACTGGCTCACATGTCTAAAGCATATAGTGATAATTCCTTCCTGTATATTATCATGGAGCCAAACATCCACCTTAATCTACTGCATCAATGGGATGTGTCTGGTCTCCCGAATTCAGCAAACATTGTCCAAGGAAAGGAGAAATGACTGAAGTTTCTGAACCTTGCAGTGCTAAGAATCACAATTGCAGACTAGAGTACACAAAATTTCACTCCTGAAATTGGTAGATGAGCTTGGAAAGCTACAAGCCTTGCCACGCTGGTCATGAGCACCTAATCAAGAAGCGGTTACGTCCTTTCTATGTCTATGACATCATTCATTCGCAAATATCTCTCTAGAGCATCGTTCTTTTCTCGCACACCTCAGACAACACATCTCAGGTCTAATCAGCGTCTGCCACTTCGGCAAACTCAGGCTTCAGCACCCACTCCTTGCCTCTGCTTCCCCTCTGCAGCTTGGCCACAGACTGCAGGATCTGACGGAAGAGTGCTGCCTGGCTGGGCCCCACTTGCCCCGAGAAATGCTCCACCACCACGCTGCTGCCGCTCCTGCCTCCCCTCTCGGCCAGGAACTCCACGATCCGTTTCGCCAACTCTTGAGCAAAGGTGTCCTGCACATGCTCGCCATGAGCCTTTCTGCTCATTCGCCGACACTGTTTGCATCACGACCTACCAATGTTGCGGCCCCAGAATCGACAGGCAAATCTATCGGCTGGGCAAAGGTGTCCTGCACATGCTCAGCCTGAGCACTCTCTCGCATTAATTCCCCGTATTGTTTGAATTGCGTCCTACCAATGGTGCAGCCCCGTTGTCAAGGCATACCTCTTGGCTGGGGGCGCTCTCCTCGGACTTCCGTCCCACAGCCGTGGCGTTCTGCTGCCGCTGCCGGAGGTGGGCCAGCAGGTCGGAGGAGCGGGGGGCGGATCCGTTGGCCATCCCCGCGGCCATCCCGGAGAACCCATGGCAGGCCACCGGGCCGGCGGCAAGTGCCCCCAGGGCGGGGTTGGCCACGGTGCCGAACCTGCGCTGGGAGGGCTCGCCCGGGAGACCGGCCCCCCCATGCCTTCCCGTCCAGGTCGGCACGTTCACCGGGCCAGCCTGCATGGGGACCCATTTCAGCTTCCTCCTCTAATCTAGACGTCATGCCAGACCACAACTATGGCACCAACACCATCCTTCCTGTGCACCCCCGTCGGCGCGTTTCCGGAAATTCGCCAGCAGTCATCCATCTTCAAGCGCTCTTCCTGCACTTCAAGCCAGACGGCAAAGATAGCAAGCAGGCAGAGAGGTGGTCACCTGGACTTGCGCCCGGGAGCGACGGAGTGCATCGGCGGCCCTTTTGGCTACCTTTGCGGCTTGCGCGTCCACCGACAGAGCCTCAGGATCGTTGGCAGACTCGATCTTGGAGTGGTCCATGGCTCCCATCACTCCCGTTCCTTCGAAGAGGTCCCGCAACATCTGGGTGTCATTTTGGCCTGCACCACCAGAAACGCGTTTCTGGACTGCAACACTGTTTTGTACAGAGGGGACGCACGCGGACTCTGACGTACAATTTCAGTCAGACCAACTGAAGGAAGATCATTCGAATGGTGCTGTAATGAAGTCCATCCAACGTGGTGATCCTGTGCAGTTGTCTTTGGTATACAGAGAGAAATCGACCTTCCTCTGGGGCGGCAGCGGAAGGGGTCGCTACGGCTTCGCCGAGCGGAGACCCCGCCTCCCCGGAGTCATGCTGCAGCGACGGAGTCGTGAGGGTGGTGGCCTGGCCCGCCTCGATGAGGGGGATCTCGCTGTTGATGCCCGCAAAGATCTGGGCGGTCTCAGGCGCGTGGGCGTACTGGTCCCCCAACTGGAACAGGTCGCTCATGTCCTTGGACTTGAAGAAGCGCTTCTGCCGCGGATCCCGCAACACCTGCGACCATGCCCCTTCTTACACATCTGTGCTACTGCTGGTGCTTGTTATTCTATTTCAACCCGCAAAGGATGTGTCTTCAGATCCTGACCTTCAGGCTCAAGAGACATCAAAAACGAAAGTGTCTGGTCTCCTCTGCCTTGCATTCTTTCCGCACAAGATCATCATTGCCAAGTCATGTGGCCAGGGTAAGCCCAGAGGATCCAAAACTGTACGCACCTTGTTGGTGAGGAACTGCTTGTAGATCTGGCGGTGGTACACCTTCTCCTCGATGGTGCCGCTGGTGATCAGCCTGTACACCGTCACCTCCCTCTTCTGCCCGATCCTCCAGGCGCGCTCCCTCGCTTGCATGTCAGTCGACGGATTCCAGTCAGGATCGAACACCAGTATCCTGCACAAGAATTTGTCCCTTTACATTCTCACATGTCAAACACTGGCACCTTGTAATTTGTCTCCACACAAGCAGCTGACATGAGCAGGTCAGCATTCATATCACATTTTCCCACTCTTTCAGGCGTCTATAAAAAAGGGTCAAGCCCAGATGAAGATGAGCTGGCACCTGTCGGCGCCGGTGAGGTTGATCCCCACGCCCCCCACCTTGGTGGTGAGCAGGAAGACAAAGATGGCCGGGTTGTCATTGAAATCGTCGACCAGCCTGGCGCGATTCGCCACGTTTGTGGACCCGTCCATGCGATGGTAGGCCATTCCAGCGTTCTGCACGCACCCCTCTCGCAGACTATCTTGATGGCTGTCCTTTCCGGACCAAAACTCTGCCTCCTTCTTTTCTCTCAGCATCTCGCCATGGCACTGTCCCATAACATGAAGCGTGACAGGCCCTACTAAGGTTCCCCATGATTGAAGCCTTCAAAAATTCTGCTTGGTAGAAAGGGGTGGGGTTGGGACGGGGGCGCACCTGTACGCAGCGTTCCATGATGTCCAGCATCTGCTGTGTCTGGGTGAACACCAGCGCCTTGTGGCCCCCCGCCTTCCAGTGCTCCAAGACCTGCCACAATGGACCGATTCACGACCGAATGCTGGTCATCCTTTCGGGGCTGGGAAAAGAGTAGCATGAACATGTGCAGAAACACAAATTGCGCAGGACACCATCCTTCACAACCCATTCCCTCTTCTACAGTGCTACAGTCACACCAAAGCAGCAATTTGATGGTGCAGTGCATAGTGCATTTCATGCATCAAAGAAACCGCAGAACGGATAATCTGTCAAGATGCATGGCAGGCAAGGTGAAGACGAGCTTCCTTCGCAAGGAGTCATTCAGCAGGCATGTAAGACAGGGCCAGAGGTGAATGAATACCTTCATGGCCACGATCAGCTTGCCAGAGCGCTCCACCGCTCCGTACTCCTCGCTGCTCTCCCAATTTGAACGCTGCAAAAGGTCTGGGTGGTTGCACAGCTTCCGCAGGATGTCAATCCCTGCCAACGCGTTCTTGCGGTCCTGCAGATGGAGATTGCACTTAAATAAACAGGGCTTTCTGCTCAAAGGCAGTCAAAGGCAGCTTGGAAGAGAAGCAGAAAGGTGACAAAGCAGTAGCTAGCATAGAGATGTTTATCGCTTGGCCCCATCCCCCATCTCTCTCCTCACATGTCACCAGCAAGTCCCAGGAAGAAAAGTATGCACAGCACTGGCAACCCAAACACATCTGGAGTGCGGTGCACCCTGCCAAACGTACCCCAGCAGTGCCTGCAATGGCTCACCTCCAGGATGGCAGCGCAGTCTTTGGATGCCAGGTAGGCCCTGTAGAGCTCCCGCTGGCTGGCCGTGAGGGAGCAGAACAGCACCTGCTCCGTCTTTTTGGGCAGCTGGGACGCCACGTCGGCTTTCCTCCTCCGCAGCAGGTACGGCGCTATCAGGTCCCTCAGTACGACCGCACACTTGTACGCCGTTGAAACCTGCACATTGGTCACTCAAGTCACATGCCCACGTCTGGACACCCTCTTTTTCCATCCTATCATGACGGAATGAGAATTCCCCCTCCTGGACTGGAAACCTCCTTTTTCTACCATTCTGTTCTCCCCATCAACTATTCTCTTACCCCCATCTATTTTCTCTAACTTCTATATTCTACAGGGTCATTGCTCAATTCTTCTGCGGTCACAACACCGCTCAACCCTGAGAATAATGTCATATAGCGGCAAAGGAAGGGACTAGCCTGCATGGCAGAGGCATTGGCGTAGCCCCCAAACTGGATGGGCAGCGCGAACTGGGCCTGGAAGACGGGCAGCGTGCCCAGCTTCCCTGGGAACACAAAGTCGAAGAGACTCCACAGCTCGGTCAGCCGATTCTGGATGGGTGAGCCCGACATTATGACCCTGTGCACCTGCAGGAGGCATGCATGACTAGATGATTTGTCTGCTGCACAACGATCAAGGGAACGCCCTCATTCTGGCTCACAGCTCCACGAAAGAACGCCTTAATCCTTCAAGCATAAAAGTCTCTGTGTATGATGAGCTTTACGAAAGATGGTGATAGGTATGATGAGCGGAAAAATGTCAATCGTTCCATGGACATGGACTCAGTGTTGCATTGCAGATGTGCATCCTGGATGGCAAGGCGTACGCGGCGCTCCAGCAGGCGGGGCGGGAGGGGTACCAGGAGGACGTGGAGGCCTGCATCATGCCCGTCAACAACCAAGGCAGGGAGCTGCTGGTGGCGGGGGCCAACCGCGGGGCCACCCACAACGCCGGCAAGTGGGTGGTGGTGCCCTTCTGCAGGGGGCAGGCCCACCTGCCGGACCTGACAGTCACAGGCACGCATCTTTCATTTTATATTCGCTGTGTTGGCCTGTGGGATTGATGGGCAGACAAGGCCGAGAGATGCCTTACATAGCAGGAGGATGAGAGGGATGGGATAGTACAGTAGCTTCATAGGCGTCAATGTCCAGGAAAGTTGCCCGCTTGGTTCCAATTCCAGCTTCTTTAATCAATTGGGATAGTGATGCAGCTGGCAATCATATTCTTAGACGAGGTTTACAAGTAGGTCACTTAGTGAGAAGTATTCACTGCCTGGATCAGCCATAAAATATAGGAAAAAGACATAGAGACAAGGCTCGCAGGGAGGTGGCTGTACTTCTTAGGTCAGATCATCTACCTGAATCTACTTGGTGCGTAAGGAGAAGTTGACCTGCAAGCACTCCTCAGAAGCGCTCGACCAAGAGCGCTCGGCAGCCTTTTTAAATTTACCCATAATTAAAATGCCACCTGCAGGCAGCTCCGAAGCCCTGCTGTCTGGCCAGAAGCCGCCGTTCCGCCTGCTGGTGCGCGCCGTCAACATCGATGGCACTCCTGCCACCCACATCAAGTTCCTGGTCTCTGATGCGTTCGTGGTGGGTCTCTCTCCCTCTCATCAACCTCCCTCTTTTTGGCCACAGACTGATGCTATTTTCCATCATCAATCTCCTTCCGTGTTCTCGGGCCTTAGTTCAGGAATCAAACATGACCTCGCTGGGCAGAATTTTCACAAGATAGCAGACTGGTCCTGCAAACAATGTGATAGATATTCAATTACATTGGCATCACATGCTGTTGAGAATGATTGGTTGTTGTCAGGAGTTTGATACTCCAGCTTTTCATCTCTACGACATCCACAATTTTTTCTGGACCCAGGCTAGCAACAAAGTAGCTTATCTATCGATTTTCTCTGTTTCCAAAGATTCCTTTTGGTTCTCAGTCGGACCAGAGCTGACCTTAAGCATTAGGTCGATTGGTCTGTGTGGGTCACCAAATAATTGTTGTGAAAAAAGTGTGGTGTACATCGATTAATTGAAAAGTCAAATAATGACGCATTGACTCCTTCATACACCCTTTGAAAGTACCTCCTTGCAGGTGGCCACCCCTCGAGTGAGGACCGCTGCCAAGGCGGAGATCCCCCACCTGGATGACCATGTCAGCAAGCTTCACGCGGTGGGCAACATGACCCAGAACAAGCTGCTGGTGAGACATGCAAAATTTTGTCTGTGATTATAGGTTGGAAATGCTAGCTTTCAGTAGCACTTCAAATGTGAAAGATGCTTGCCAGAGAACTTGGCAAAAGAAATGCTTGCGACATGGGATCCATGCTCGAATTTGAGATGAATTGTCTCTCCAAGCTGATTTGCTGCTGAAAACCGGATTGCCAGAAAATTTCAGGATTTGCCATTTATAGGGTTGGGTTGTACACCCCCACCCGCGCATGAGGTGTCTGTAAACTGCAGGACATCCAGGCGGCCGCAACTGCTGTGGGGGTGTACAACATCAAGGTGCCGCACAACACTGTCACAAAAGGTACAAATAAACGTCCTCTCTTTTTCCTTTTGGATAATGGAATATTATCTTCTTCCGCTGTCTCCACTGGTAACCTTCCCTATTCCATCCAGCGGATTTTGATAGTATAAGTACCTATAACACATGATGGAGATGGCTAGGAGAACAAGTGGGTGGATCAAAAAGAGCGGGAAGTGCCTTTCCTTGCGACGGGTAATTTTGGCTTGCACCCTTCATGGAACTGGCTGCTTCTAAAATATATGCCAGCTTCACCCCTTGAGAATCTCAGGCAAAGAAGCCCCTTGTCAATCAATTCATGAGATCTGTGTGTCTGCAGTGGGGCAGTTTCGGGACGTGGTGGAGGTGGCGGAGAAAGACCCGCAGCTGTGCGAGACCCTGAAGAAGGTGCTGAAGCTGACGCGGGGCTGGGAGATCGCGCGTGACCACGTGCGCACGGCCGTGGCCTCAGACAACCAGATGCGCATCTGGACGGAACCCCCCACCTCCGCCGCGTCGACCCCCGCGGAGGGGGGTGGCCTGCTGTACAAGTGCCACCTGGGATCAGTGGACCTGAACCACCCTGTTGGTGATGCTCTTTTCCCCTTTCCGCCTCAATTCCTCAAGTGTTGAATCTGGGATGTTTGGATCTGGGCGATTTACCTCAGCGCAGAACAGATGATAAGAATGTGGAGGTCAGACCACATCCAGTGTTGCAAGACACTTGAGAAGCTGTAGATTGAGGACAAGAACGCTTGGTTGCCTTCCAGATACTGCATGGAATAGGTTGTAAAGGAATGAGTTGCTGACATGATTGTTGATCTGGCCATGCCCAAAGCTAATTAGTAGATTAGAGAGGCTTAACATTTACAGACTCTCTGCGTCTACACTGACCACAGCAGAGAGTCAAGGGTACTTTCATTGAAAAGTTTCAGGGCGCCGGTCGATGTTTGACTTCACAGCAAAACACTGAACATAATAATCTACAGGTTTGGTTTATGCATTAATTGTTAACAGTGAGGAAGTTTTTGCTGTGCAGTCCGCTCTCAACCAGCGCTGCCTGAATGTGACCATCAGTCTGATTGTCAAGACTGAAGATCAATTACAACCAATTGCAGGCCTGCTGAAGCTGAAGGAGGGAAGCAAGACTGCCATGGAGACCGTGCTGAGTCATCGTGCCTCCCCCGCTGAGAAGGAAGCCATCAAGAAGCTGCAGAAGCGCGCCACGGCCCTGTGGTGGCAGGCAGGGCACCCCGGGTGGGCCATCTGGCCTGTGGACACGCAACACTTCATGCAGGACATGTCAGCCCCAGTGAGAATTACCCCCTCTTCCCGCTTGGAAACACCTGCCTATTTAAAGAATGTCGCTCAGAAGACCTGCGTGCTACTTGGTTGGGTTTTGGGACCTGAGAATTGCGCAGAATCCAAGCAGGGATGATCTCTGCAATGCACATCACAAGCCAAACAGACAACAGACAGCACCAAATACTCTTGCCTCCTCAAGAGGAAGGTTCAGCCAGATTCCCTTCGTTCCCTGCATTTAAGGGACATCATGCTCAGGAAGATCGTTTGCACAGGCGGGCATGCTGACAGCGGATGACCTGATCACCACCACTCCCACAGAACCCATGCCACCTCCTGAGCGTCCAGTGACCCGGTCTGCCACCCAGTCGGGGGCTCCTCAGATGGAGGGTGGCACACCCCACTCAGCGGCCGCAGAGAGTGCGCTCCGTGATCAACATCTCATCTGCCTTTACAAAAGAGTGCATGTTTCCTCGTCTCGCAAATCTTTCATCAGCATTTTACAATGTATCGATTCCTTACAACAGCTTGACAAATTGACAATCTTTAGCAGCCTTTGTGCGGCAAAAATATATCCCATCAGCACACTTTGATTGGTTTTTGAAGCAATCAAGCACATACGTGCAATTTGCAATGTTGACCGGCGTTGTAGTATTCGTCTGCAATCAGTGAGCTTCGTGGATCAGATATTCCACAGCACCAATATCTCATGACATTCCTCCAGAAGGCCACTTACGAAATTCACGCGATCCCTTTGCCAGCCAAAATTAAATACCAAGCCATGCAGCCTGAACAAAAGGGTATCAGCGCAGGCGGCCATGCGATGTCTGGAAACTCCGGGGGCACGGGTCATCCTACGCGCTCCGGCACGCCCTCAGAGGGGGGCAGCTTGGACGGCTGGCTGGGCCACTCCAGCAGGGCCCCCACCCCCCTGTCCTCCTCGCGACTGGACCCGGGAGCGAACCTCATACAAGAGCCGCGCTTCCCGCCGCAGGTATTCATCAAATCCTAAGGCCCATCAACGCGGTGCCGCTGCCAAGTTTGACTACAAAGTCGATGACTTATGAAGCTAGTTGAAATAGAGAAGCATTGGCAGCACTGTATCGTCAGCTTTTTGGCAACCCACTGCAAAGGTCCAATCACAGGGAATTCGTACCCTTTAAATACAAGACTATAACGTTGGCTCACACCCCTGCCCTGCAGGCTCAGCCTGGAGGCCCCCTTCTCCCCCCGCAAACTCAGGCTCAATCTGCAGAGCCGCTGCACTTCTGGGGTCGGGAGGTCTCACAGGGAATGAGCGCACAGCCCCCACACCCCTATGGCACGCAGTTCCAACCCCACAGCTGGAACGCTGCCTCTGGAGTAGACTCGAGGTACACAAAATTCTGGACACTTGACTAAACTTAGATTTTGGTAGATTGTGATTGATCAACAGGATAATCAGACATAGAATCATGGCACGTTGAAGGGTGATGGCGCTCTTGGCGCGAAAATACCCAAGCTGATTTTTTTTCTTGACTCGTCACTGATCCTGGCACAATCATTGAGATGGGTCGATGAAAGCGGCATGCTTTCTGCTGACATTCTCTCACGATTTACTTGGACCTTGCATACAAGAGAGCTTTGAAAAGCTCTCCTATGAACTTGCACACACCCAGTCCTTGCACTCTTTGACATGTGTCCTGAAAATGATTTGCGCCTCTGGGTCCAGGAGAGGGAACATGTACGACCCAGCACAACACCAACAGCAGAGAATGGGCCCCGTCCCTGGTAGTGGACCGCTGCTGCCAAACACAGCTACCCCCCACGCCCAGGGCACAGCAGGAATAGCCTTCCATGCGCCCTTCCGGGACCCAACGCCCAGCCCAGCGGAGATGCCGTTGCAGTGGAATGCAACCCATCAGACCCTTCCTCACAGGGGGCTACCCTACCAGGGTCAACCCCACCAGGCGACTCCAGGGATGAGCGAGCCCTACCACTTGCAGAACTCAAACGGTGAGCTTTACTCATCTCAGGGTTATTTGCGACTTGCATGAGATCATTTCCACAATGAGAGCATTTCCACAAGAATTGTTGCCCTCGCTCTGCCTTGCTAGCCGGAAGGGACACACTGAGTCAGTTACTGCTCGAGCCTGTGGGAAGCACATCAAATACTTTGGGGTCCATGTGTGGTCCTGGTTAAAAAATCCTCACACATCAACACCATCTGCTTCTTTCATGTGCCTTAGCCAGTCAGCTTTCTCCGGTGCCATGCATGGGCAGCAAAGTAAGCTTGCCTCATTTTGGTTGGAGTAGCATTTTGCAATGGCAAAACTCTATTTGAATAGCCTTGACAATGTCAAGGATTCGACTAGCCAGCGGTGCCACAGGAGCGATGGCGAGCCCTGCCTTCCCGGACCACTACATGATGGGCCACAGCTTCGATCAGCACCCCACCACATCAGGTGTAGGTCGCACACGCAAGAGGGACGCTGAGCAGGACACCACATCCACCAGCTGTGAGCATTTCTACAAACCTGCCCCCTTTTCCAAAACCACTTAAATTTCTAGCTTTTGACACTTGGGTTCCGAATTCTCCACAACCCTCCATCCTGAAATTCGGCAGCTATCTTTGTGCCCTCATTTACCAATCCTTGTTCCCCATGGTGGGATCAAATCTCGTTCCCCATGGTGGGATTCTGCTGAGGGTTTGCAAAAATGGTATGCTTGTTAAGCTTGAGTCCTGGACCCTACCTTGTAGCTGATTTGACATCTGGGGAGTGGCCTGTCACTGTGTACGCAGGCATTGCTGCCTGATCCTTGATGTGGCTTGTCAGCTGAAGTTTGGCGGTCTGCAGTTCCGTTCAAGCGTGAGGAGGAGGAGCCCCTGCCGTCCCCCTTCGGTCTGCCGGAGCTGCAGAACATGGACGTGCCCTTGCGACAGCACCCCCCTGCAGGCAGCGCTCTGGTAGGTTTCACCCCGATTCTGACACATCCCTTGGCTTTGAAGGGCATTCTTTGGGCTGATATTAAATCGCAAATGCTGTCGCTACAATGAGATTGCTTCCCATGACCTATTCCAGCCTGCAAGTCGAATTATCTCTGAAGGCATATTCCACCACAGAAGGGTGATTGCAGAATAAACAATTTTGTTTTAAAACAAAAGGAAATCATAGGTTGCCCCGCAAGAAATTGACATCTGATCGTGAAAAATGCATTTTGAGTATGTTACTGCATTGAGGTGAGAAGTGAGCTCAGCACTCCCTCCCACAAGTGCTCTAGCGTTTGTCTGTGATCCTGTAAACTGATAATATGTCGAAAGCTTGGGTGCTTCAGGAGCGTCAGCATCTTCTCACTTCCTGCCTCAACATATGCTTGGATTTGTATCTGGGGGCAAGTGTAGTGAGAGGGGCAGCATTCTGACTCCTTGCTTCTCTCAATAGCACAAAGCGTTTTGTAACCAGGCATTCACATCCAGCTGGTGAATGCAGGGGGAGATGAGAGCAAGCTCGGGCATTGAGCCTGCCCATGCCAAGCGGCAGCATTTGACCCCGCAGGAGCTGCAGCAGCGCCTCAGCCAGCTGGTGGGGCGCCCCCTGGGCAACCAGGAGATGAGTCAGCTCATACCCAACTTCCCAACCCTGCTAGATGGCGGCGCCACGAGCTGCGGTCAGCCCCCCATCCCTCTCAACCTCTTCACCCCCCAGGGAGAAAGCATGCATTCCATTCATTTTGAGCAGGCTAGGCTGGTATGTGCCCTGGCAAGAGAATCAGTTGCCTTTTGCTAAAAGATGTGAGTAGCCTTCCTAAGCTACAACGTGCACATTTGAGTCCTGGGCCAAGCACACCTCCTGACAATCTGAAATCGAGCTGTGGGGACTGCAGATTTGCCATAGCCTTGACGTTTTAGGCCATCAATAACAGTCATGATATTATTAAATAAGAGCTAAAGAAATGGATACTTGCAACTCCATGTGGTGCATGCCCTTCCGTGCTGAGCTGCAATGAAGATTTGTCTGGTGCAGATTTGCCTTCCATGACGCTCAACACCAGCGACCTGGCAGGCCTCATGGACTTCATGTTGGATCCTGCCCACAAGACCAACGGCATTCCAGCCTCTCAACCCCTTGAAGCAGACCCACCGCCGCTCTCTGAGCCACAGGCGCACAGGTACCAATGACACCCCCCCCCCCCTTCACCAATTTTGCATCCCTTCCTGTCCCACCACATATCTTTCCTGGGCACACTTGGTGTACGGAATTTTTTCCAACTCGCTAGCCCTCTGTAAAGTGCCTTTGAGAATATTTGGTGCATGCCAGGGACCTGATATTCGATATCAACTTGCACACTGGCAGCTTTTACCAATAGATTCCAAGTCTCCATCCCTATGCAGACCTTGAAAGGCACTTCCCTGACCTGGTGTTCCTTTGTGTAGGATGGGTGGGGGAGGTGCGGCTCAGATGCTGACGATAGACCACTGCACGTATGCGGACCTTTCAGAGGCTGTGGTAGACATGCAAACGGGGCAGCACCCCAGCCCCAGTGGCAGGGACCTGGGGAACGCCAGGTGGGTCTCTTTACATCTGTTGCTCTTTTTCATTCCAACGGCAAGAGGGGCTGTGGCAATGAGATCAGCGCTTTAAATGATCCAAAATGTTCCAAAATTGCAGCAACCAGTAGAAGTGATTCTGTCTGAGTTTTTACTTCAAATAAATCTATTGGTAATCTGAAGGTCTCTGAGCAGTAGGGAAGTTAGGGCCACAGGGAAGACAGGGCAGGGATCTGACAGTCCAAGCGCTTCTTTCCCCCTGAAAGGTCAGTGCTTCTGTTGTGTGCAGTTCCTCCCACGTGCTGATGGACTACCTGAATGCTCGGCTGGCCAGTGCGGAGGGTGCACCCTCCCCCCTCCACCTGTTCACCCACCAGCCAGAGCATGCATTGCAACAGCAGCCACATTTGGGGCCCACGGATACAAGGATTGCAGGGGATGCCATGCCTGGCCTGGAATCGGAAAGAAAATCTGGCTTGGACACAATGCAAGACATTGGGATCTCACTACCTTGAGGGTCTTCATTATTTTTTATCACGGGTGCCTTGTCGTTGGCAACCGTGCTAGGTAGATGTATAGGGTCTCGAATATTATTCATGGAGGTATGACACTGTGGTCAAGAGAAGATTTTCGTCTTTGTTCACATTGAATGTAGCACATTGAATGTAGCACAGCAACACACCCAGATGCCTCAAATCCCATAGTTTTTTACCAAGTGGGACTCTGTCCTCATGTAAGGCATAGAGTGCTGGCTCTGGAAGCCATCATGGGTAGATACAATTGATTGATCATGTCCAAAATGTGCACCGAGTGCCGAACACCATCAAACAGATTTGTCTCCTGTTCCTTACAGCCAACGCATTCTTGGAGTTATGAACGAAGTCATCAAAGTGAAGCTGTCATTGATGTAATCAGTGGATTTATTGACATCAGCAGGCAACAGTATCCAGACTTATAGTGTCTCTTATGCTTGGACAATTGCTTCTGCACTCCCAATGTCTTTCTTACCATGTTGAATACAAGCTCAAGTTTATAGTACACATCAACGGGAATCGTTTTTGATGGAGAGTGCAATCCTGTGACTTTTCATGTCAACAAGTTCGGTCATCAGGAGTGCTTCTTCCTTGTTGCTGCTGCCCAAGGGACCTTGTTACTAAGACATTGCAGCAAGCCAAGAATTCCAAGCCTGGGAAAGTGGGGCACCAAAATATTGCAATCTCACAATTGATTTAGGGTTCCGTCGCCGCCGTTTATTGCCCTCAATACCCTAACTCTCTCTCCAACACTACACAGAAACAAGGTGCTCCACTCTCATAGGGAACAGGCTCTGCCAGACAATATGCGCAATGATAGCACACATAATTTACTTTGTTGATCCTCGAGCCATACATTGTAGCTAAAAAGTGTCAAAACATTCTGTTCCACTCCCTATCATCACAACGAGTAACACTCATATGCTATTGCTGTCTGCACTGTGTTCAGAAGCTCAAATGGCATGCACACAAGCCCTGACAGATCTGTTGCCAACAAGAATCAAACAAGCTTTCCATGCTACAGCTGTTACAACTGTGGCCATTGCTCACCAAAAAGGTGTAACTCATGCTCATCAAGACAGATTCCAGACTAAAAGACAACACTTCTGACTCTATATCAACGGTCAGGTCTGATATAAATCCTTTTAGGAGAAGACAGTCAAGACACAGGACATGGGGCTTTGAAAACGTCAACCCTATATACTACCAGGTGGTGTGACCCCCGTCTATGATGAGGTTCTGCCCCGTCATGTAGCCTGAGGCATCGGAGGCCAGGTACAGTATGGCGCCCTGCAGGTCCGTGAGCAGCGCCAGTCGTTTCATGGGGATCTGGGTCAGCCACTCGTTCACCAGCGGCTTCAGTGTCTCTGACTCCTGCGGCAACAGTGACAGGTCATTTACTCCAGAAGTACTTATTCAAATGCCACATTTAAACCCCTGATTCTGGATTTAATTTTTTCGAGATGGCTGTTGGAGAAACAATCTCAAAATCTTTGATTCTGATTGACCTTCAGACTGCTGGGCTGTTCGACACAATAGTAAACCCAGCTCACTGAAGCAAATGCGACATCTGAAGAGGCGAGTGCGCTGCAGCTCCTGCTTGTAGCTCTGCTCTTGGAGAGGCTCAGCTGAATTGATTTGCTTCGGCTGAGGTGTGGACAGATTGAGGTTTAGAAAATGAGAGCAGAGCTCGCCCTCGCATACGAAAATTCTCTAAACCTGATTTGAACTTGTCATCAGTGATGTTGGGTACCTGGATCAGGGCCGTGTTGACAATGCCGGGGGAGATGCAGTTGACTCGCACGTTGCGATCCGCCCACTCCACCCCCAAGGTCTCGGTGATCTTCACCACAGCTGCCTTGGAGGAGTTGTACGCGATCTGCTTCTGGGGGTGGGGCACGAACACGGCCGCCATGCTGGCGGTGTTGATGATCCTGCCACCGCCGTTCTGCAGCATGTGCCTGCCCTCCGCCTGCACCACCAAAATTATACAAAAATTGAATATCTTGCACGTTAACATTTTGAGGAAGTGACACTTAGGCCCAATATATCCTGGACCCCTCCATAAGCACATAATCTGCCTCCAGATCCTGGCAGTCCACAGGAATGACCCTCAGACCTGAATGTCACCTTGTCGATTTTTTTTTATGAAATTCTTATTTTTTCGGCTCTTCAGCTGTTTACCAGAGATTTGCACCGTTATTTTGAGCTTCACAGGCTTGCTCTTTTGATGTACCAAGGAGCCTTAGATTCTTGCTGAAGATGATGTGAAAATTGCCTCCCATGCACACTTGCACAAGCATCACTTGGGCAAAGCATCTGTCTCAAGCTGGTGTTCACTATATCAATTATATGCTGTCAAGATTTGACAGCAGCAAATCTCTGTGCCAAGCGCAAATCCCAACCTTCCATAACCTACAAGTAACCCCTCAACAAGAGGCAGATGCATCTGCCTTGCCTGGGCACACAGGAAGACGCCCTTGGTGTTGAGCTGGAAGGTGAGGTCCCAGTCCTCCTCTGAGCACTCCTCCGCCGCGTGGTTGCGATTCATGCCCGCATTGTTGACTGCGATGTCAAGGCGACCCAGCCTCTCCACCACCGTGCTCACCATCCTGGATTGCGGCACACAATTTAGCAAACTGCACCAAGCTTGAGGCGTTGGCATCAATTTTTCTGCCGCTCCACCGTCCTTGCATTGCATCACAGAATTCAGTCCCCAAGATTCATGCTTCGAGAAGGCATGAATTTCAGCCTCTCCACCACTGTGCTCACGATCCTGGATTGCGTCACAAATCTCAGCAATTGTTCCATGCCTAAGAGTCAACAACAGGCCTGGTCAACAATAGAATTTAGCGGCCCAAGACTATTACAATTCGACAAATCACTTACCCCCCCCCCCCCCCCCCTT
>QAXI01000396.1:43836-55076 GCA_004335615.1 Chloroidium sp. JM
TGGGGGGGGGAGAACCGTCATATGGGGGTCTGTTGTGCAGCGAGTGGTGTCGGGGGGCATGAGGCTGCACACCAGCGCCTCGTACACGCTGTACTGCGCCATGGACACCGGCACCCACAGGCTGATGCGCTCCTTTGCCGCAATCCTTGCCACTGTCTGCACGCATGTTGTGGCAGGACTTCAGTCTCCAACATCGCCAATCATGATTTCGACCTCAAGACCGTGGTGATATGTTGTCCCCCCTCCGCTCCCCTCTCGTCATTTTGGCCACACAGTGCAAATTCCAGACAAAGACAGTGGAAACGTCTATTACCTTTGAGCAATTAAAACTCACGGCATGCCCTCAATCAATTATCTTCTGTTTTCTAGGGAGAGAAGCGACGATAAACAGCCTGGTGTTGGGCTAGAAAAGGGAGCAGATCAGCTTGATTGTTGTGATGACAGAGAATAAGGGTGCAAGGGCATACCTTCAGGTAGGCGACCGGGTCGGTGTTGGGCCGGGGAGTGGAGTAGAACGCAGCCACGCAGTTGGAGAAGCGAGCAGCGCACCCCCACCCACTGCAACCAGACTATACATTAAGCACTGCCAGCAAGCGATTTAAGCTTCACAGAAATCCTGGTGATATCATGATGTTCACATGCGAAGACTCAGGTGGAAATGTTTTGCAAATATCATCACATCACTCCTTAGATGCATGTTGGTACAGCGGAATTGCAGCGTCCTTGTCATACAATATTTCTAGTGACTTCCCTGAACTTGTAGGTGCCTTCCACTTCCAAACAGGCAGACAGACTAGCGTCCAACTGGGCATATGGATAAATGGATTACTACATGTGCCAGTGAGCAATACTGATTTCTGTTGCTCTGCTTACTCCTCCCTTCGAGGTTTTCCTGGAACAGCGGGTGCAGTGACTCACGTGTGCACCTCCAGAAGCACAACCCTGTATCCGGCCCTGTGAAGATGCCTGACTACTGCCAGAGACTTGCCTTTGTTCCCACCTGGACACACAGCAGCGTTATCAGTCTGCTTCCAGCTGTACCTATGATAGCACATTTCATCTCGAGCTGCCGAAGAGCGTGCACAATCAAGGAGAGCCAAGTTTGCCTTTTTCATACCTAAGCATGTCATTGATCAAGAAATAGACACTGCCTGCCAGCCAGTCTTCACAGCCTGAACTTCATGCCTTTACATATTTGTGGGCGTACCTCCGGCATTTATCCAGTATGCAGCAATCATCCTGACACAAATCCGCACCAGATCTCCCGTTCTTGGAATCACATATTTTCTCAACGGTTCTTTGACTTTTCCATTCCACTTGTAAGAGCCAAAAAATGTACGAAGGACAGCTCACCGCTAACCAATGCCGTCCCCAAGGACCCGAGGCGCTTGCCCCCACTGCTGCGGTTCTGCCGCCAGAAGTGGTGGTCCAGCAGAGCCAGCAGCATGCCGGCCAGAGAAATGGGCAATGCCACAGCCAGCAGCAGATAGAGCATTATCACCGCCTTCAGGCGTGACCACATCCTGTGACCAACACAATTTCGAATCTCAGAAACCACAGGAGATGTGGTGGCACAGAGAGCGCCATGCTTGTCCTGGTCACCCATACATGTCCGGTATATTTCTTCTGCCACGCAGCGGCCATGGGAGATCCATCCCTCCCAGACATGGCCACTTGCTGATGACATGACTTTGTAAGCTTTAATTGGTCATGCATGCTTGAGGAGCCGCTTGTCATGTCTGCTTGTGCAAAGAAATGAAATCCCAGGGATTCTGCAGGAAAGAAGGCAGCTTGTCATGTCTGCTTGTGCAAAAAATTGAAAGTCGAGGGATTCTGCAGGAAGGAAGACAATCTGAGAGCACATTACCGGCAAAAACAAGGAACAACACACAAGAGCAATTCAAGCCCACCTGAGTGTGAAGGAGACTCTGCTGGGATGGGCAATCTTGGCCGCCTCCCTGCATGCTCTATCCTGCCGAAGAGCCTCCAGCACATCCTATGCAAATCAGGCTGACTATCAGGACGCATCCCACAACCTCCATCATTTTGACCATCTCTCAGTGGTCACTACCGCCACTGATTCCTGATGAGTTCACAGTCAGTATTTCCAATTGGTTTTGTAAAGTACAAATTACTTGTGATAGACTATGCATGTCCAAGAGCTACCCAGAACCCCATGTAGAGACAGCTTATGACTTGACAAAATTTGGCTGAGCCCAAGCTGCCATGTTCAATTGATCCAAGAGGCGCGGGTAATTGGGGAGCGGGAAGGGGAGGGGAGGGGAGATGGGTCTGGGGGCTTGATAAAATTATAATTGTGGTAATTATACAATGAGTCATCAGAAATCAGTGCCACCTATATCTTTCCCTTTCCTCCTTTATTCTTCTGTTTGATGCCTACCACCCTGTGCAGTGCATTATACTTGGCGTTGAATTTATTTTTCTGCCTGCTCACTGCCCATAGAACAGTATGTACCTTATCTGCTGCTTCCGGACAGAGATCGCATATTTGCTTGATGACTGGGTCCTCGTCCTTGGGCATGCGGTTGTCTACAGCCATTTCTCCTTTGCACGTATTCTCAATCAGGAGCCGCTGAAGAAAGTCATTAAATCAATGCAGCACTTATGACAGTCAACACAAGACTGCGCGCACAAACGTGGAACAAAAGTTCTTAAACCCTGAGCCCATTTGATTTCAGAAAGACTGCTCGGCCTGTCGACACACGTCGTCTTCGAGCATTTCACACTTCTCTTTGCCACCTTGTGAGTATAGCGAGGCTTTGCATTCTCTCCTCTGGTGGCCCAAGCTTGTACGCAAGAAGTCCAGCCATGTCGCCACAAATACCAAAAAAGCCGTTCGGAAAGACGGGAAAGCAGGTGTCTGTGGTAGGAATGGGATGCAGTCCATTCGGCCATGCGTATGGGGTGAGTTGCCGTCACGCTACTATCACTAAGACCAGTGCATGTGGAAATCGGGTGCTTGTGAATCTCTGAGCCTCATCACTTATAAATGCTCTATCTGTACTTGAGAAACAGGCAAATCAATTGTCATGATCTATTTATTCAAGTGAGAGACATTTGAAGAGCATTCAGGGCAGTCCATGCGTATGAAGGCTGCTCAAATTGCCAGGACTACCATCAAGTATATGGAATGTAATTTGATATTTGCCTCACCCACTGCTGACACCTGCAGACGCCAGATGAGTCGGCAGCCTTCCAGGCAGTGCAGGACGCATTCAAGCAGGGGGTCAATTTCTTTGATGTCGCCCCTTTCTACGCTGCAGGGAAGGCTGAAGAGGTATTCAGTTGACTTGCAATGACTGTCTGGCGGCAATACCCCACCCTTGCAGTCAAGCTGCAATGCAACTGGGCTCCTTGGAAACATCTTTGGGCCTGAGATTTCAGCAGTGGTTGGTAAAGGTTTCTATCAATCGCATGTTTTCGAATTACCACCAGAGAGCAATTTTTTAAAGGGGAATCTCTGACTTGGGTGATCACGCTGAGTACTGACTTGCGTGTGTTTGTAGTTGCTGGGCAGGTGCATCAAGGACCTGCCGAGAGAGGAGATTTTTGTTGCAACCAAGGTGGGCAAGTATAAGGCGGGTGAGGACGAGGATTTCAGCGCAGAGAGGGTCACCAGGTGGGGCTTGTTGCACATCCAACAATTCCATTGGTCAATGCAGACTGGATTGCCCAGCCAGATATCTGGACTTGGTGGTTGCATAGTGCACGTCGAGCATTTTCTCTGCCTCATCTAAGGCAACAAAGATTGAGAGCCATGTTCTTGACGCATGTTCCCGGAAAGGACAATAATGAGGAAGGCACGCAAACTGGTGATGCCTTTTGCGTATTGGCTATGGCCCTCAGAACTTTTCACAGAGCTTAAGTGGGGCTGTAAAAGGCAGTTGCGGATCAATTTGTGATGGTGCTCTCAATTGCTGGATATTTGCCCAGGAGTGTGCATGAGAGCCTGAAGCGGTTACAGCTGGAGTACATCGACCTCATCCTCTGCCATGATGTCGAGTCTGCAAAGGACATGAGTCAGGTCACCACCCCTCCCCTCTCTCCCCCTTCCCTCTCCCACTTACCCTAATTCCCTTGAAGGAGCAAAGCAAGTTGTCAATAGACCCACTACTGGATGTAGGTTCAGCAGCAGATTTCAATGTCACACTATTTAAATTAAATACTTTTTGTTATTGAACCTGACCTGACCTGACCTTGCATAATGCTGCAGATACCAAAGGAGACCATTCCGGCCCTGCTGAAACTGAAGGAGCAGGGGCTGGTAAAGGCTATCGGCATGTCTGGCCTGCCTTTGGACATCTACTCCTATGTCATTGACAGGTGATCATAACCAACATTCTTCCCTTCCCAACGCTTTGGCAGTACATTCAATGATGCCGTTACGACATCAAAGAATAGAGTTGCCCATCAACTGGCTTATCCTCCAGCCTCCATGTCATAAAAAAGCAAGACTCAAACAAATGAACAGGATGCATCTTCTTGGAAAATCGACTGTTTGTAGAATCATTAATCATGGCTCGATGAGATGTGCAAAGCAATGCAATGGACATTTTTGTGGTTTGTGTTGTATCCACGTTGAGATATTTTGTGGTGCAGGAACTACATTTATGATGTTGGAGGCTATTCCCATGCACAAGCAAATGTTTCGAGAGCTTTCACAAGCAACCATACCTGTCTTGTGCAGGGCTCCAGAGGGTTCTGTGGATGCAGCACTGTCTTACTGCCACAACAACCTGAGTGACAACACCGTCCTGGACCTGCTGCCTTACCTGGAGAAGAAGGGGGTGGCCCTCATCAGCGCCTCCTTCTCCTCGATGGGCCTGCTCACACAGAAGGTGAATTGCCCTGAAAGGTCTTGGCTGCTTATCTTCAAGCCCCTCACAGAGGCATCCAGCAAGAGAGCTGTTTGTCCTCTCGAAATCGCCCCTAAAACACATCAAAAGCCTACGAATGCAAAAAGCGAGGCACATTCTGGAGGGAAATCTTGGAAAGGATATCACTTGTAGCGCTCATGATTAGCGAATTATTCCAATCCTGCCTATGCCATGCAAGTCCACCTTGTCAGATGGTGACAATCAGGGTTGTGTCAATCTTGGTATTTGATCAACACTGGCTGCAGAAGCAGGAGAGGAATGGTAAGCAAAGACAAAAAATCAGGGATGCGGAGCTTTCCTGATCTAGCCTTGTTGACTTGGTGACATAAATTGGGCTCCTGAAAGGGAATCCAGAAATCTCAGCTGAAATTACCCTGCAGGAGCCTCCATCGTGGCACCCCGCATCCCCTGAGGTGAAGGAAGCAGCCAACAAGAGCCGAGAGATCTGCGCCACCAAGGGCACAGATCTGGCCAGGCTGGCAATCAAATTCTTCATCCAGTGAGGCCCCACTTTCCCCCTCCTACCCCTAACCCTCCGCCAATCACCACCTCCCTCCCCACCACGCATGGGCAATTCCTCAAACATGGTTGAGCATGTCCAGTGATACAAGGTGGAGATTCTTCCTTTGCGGTCCTTGGTCTTGCATCTTTTGGGAGCATGGCTTCCCATTGTCTGGAATCCCAATTTGGTACAAAGCAAAACATGCAAAATCCACTGTCGCGGAATTGTCCAGGAGTCTGGCATGAGGATTGTCAGCAGCCTTGATGATGAACATGCCTCGCTCTGCAGGACAAAGGGTGTCCAGCTGCACCTCATGGGAATGGCCACACCACACGAGGTGGAGGAGGACCTGCAGGTGGTGAGGGAGGCCCTGGGGCTGGTGCCCAGCAAAAACGAGGAGGCAGAGAACGCCGCAATGAGCGATGTGCAGGCGATGTTTAAGCCCCTGCAGGGGCAGACGTGGCACACTGGCAGGCACAACAACAGGACTTAGGTTTAGTGTAGGTGCTTCAGGTTGACATATTTGCTGCTCTGGTGAATGGTCACTCAAATTGATTGCATCAGGGTAAGCCTGCTGTGCATTTTGGCATGCTGAATTGCTAAGGCATGCCTGAAGCAGGACCCAAAATGCACATATGCTACAACAAGAGATATTGCATGCATGTCTGGTTGAGTGATGTCTGAGTGCGTTTTTCGGCATTTCTATATTTAAGTTGATGCATGTCATAAATGTGAGGGGTATATTCTGATTTAGGCGAGTACAGAAGCATGCTTGTGCATGCTGCCCAGGCCAAATGCAAGCTTCTGCCAAGCCAGAGCTACGCGTGCAATTGCAAACATTCTGAGGTGTGGCAAACTCAGATGAGGTGTAATTAGCGACGAATGATATGGTTAGAGAAGCAACAAATTTGCAGAGCATCTGGTGCCGAATTCACACACTTGTGTTCTCCTTTTCCCATGCAGAACAAAAGCAATGCTGCCATGGACAGCAGAAATTTACCTTTCTCTTTCAGATATTCCTACGGTATATGTGGTCAGACTTCCTGCTCATTTAGAAGAAGGTGGGTGTTCAGGTTTATTTTGTACCGCAGAAGTCAAAATAAACAACAAAAGCTATGGCGTCCTACCCTACCAAGGGATGATCTTCCCAGTATCAGCATTCCAGAAAGACCCACTGTTCTCCTCGTTCAGGCCATCTGACACACCCAAAATCTTGGAGGCACTCTGCTCTGGTGTGAGGGTGTTCAATGTCAGCTTGTCTTCCGCAACCCCTCGCCCCCTCCGCAACGACCGCAGCATGTCTGTATTCACCTGCGCAAAAGGAGAGGTGGGTAAGTGACGTACGCCTCAATAATAGACCTCCCTGAGCTTCCCCCTCAACAGACTGCTCTACACGGCTGGCTCTTGTGCTTGACCAAAAAAATTGCCAAAAATGCTATGGATATTGGACATCAGACATGTAATGAAAAGGGCCCAGGCACACACATTTCCCAGGCAGGTGCATAGGGGAATGTTGGATGAAAGTACATTTTGGAGTCAAAAGGCTCACCACGCCTGGGTGGATAATCCCCACTAAAGCTCCCGGCTGCTGCTTCAGGTCTCCTGCCAGAACCTTCCCTGCCATATTGATGGCCACCTTGCTCATCCGGTAGCCGTACTGCGACAGGGTCATGTAATCAGCATGGCAGGCCCTCATCCGTCAGCAACAAATGGCAAGATAACATTTTATCGGAGAAGAAGAAAATTAAAGAGGACAGTCACAATCACTGCCCAAGAAGCTGTTTCCCACAATCTCGCATCGAAACATCATTCAGCATACTGAACTTTGGTACCTTTACTACTTAGGCTACCTTTCTTAGAGGCAGTAGGCAGATATGTAAATAGCCGGATATGCTTGATGAGAACGACTGTGCTACTGCCAACGCACTTAGCTAGATAGGCCTCCACCATGAGAACATTGTCTAGAATTGGATCAGGGGCTCACCAACTCTCCACCAGTGGCCTCAACATCCTCGATGGACCCGTTCCTGCTGGATATGAGAATCACCTGCCAAGGAAAGGGCCCAGGTTCATGCCTTGAAATTTGGGAAGGGCGCCAACCTCTGCTGCCATAATCTGAGCTTCAAATAGCTCATACACTTCCTGTAATCCCTCTCCATTGTATCTTTCAAAAGATACCTCAAGCCCAAAAACAAATGATACCTCCATGTAGGCAAGACAAGCATGACTCAAATAGAGAAAGATGAGGGTCACTGATACAAGCTTTGAGGATCCAGTGCCCACCTTGGAATCCTTTTCCAGGCTGCCTTGCAGGTTTTTGACAGTCAGCAGCGGCCCTATGGCATTTGTTTCCATCTGCCGCCTGTGATGGGAATTAAATTAGAATTTCCAGGATTGTCCAGCTGGCCTGATGATCACGCCTTGCGTCTCAAGTCCACTAGCAGCAACATAGAAATAACCTGACAATTTATCACTGCAATGCCTTTGAGAAATTATATGAAGATCAGCAGACATTGATTTGTCTCAACAAGGTTGTTCAAAGGCATCCGACACCAATTTTACAGTAGATTGTGGCAAACACAAGAGGCCTGCTCATGAGTCTCATTCAAAATAGCTATTTGTCATGCAGGTATGAGAAGTGGAGATGCAGAGAGGCGCTGGCTTCCATGCAGAACCTCTCCTAGGAGAGTAGACTCAATGGTGGCTTGTGCCTTATTTGAAATGCTTTCAATGCCATCTCTTTTCAAAGGAGAGGCAGCGGTCAAAGGGGAATGATACATGAAGCACCTGATGATATCCTTGGTCACATTTTCCAACTTGTCCATCTCCTGGGAGCCCGCTGCAATCACCAGCACGGCGATCTTCCTCCCCTCCAGCGCAGACGTGATGTGCTGCAGGCTGGCCTCATCGTTCACATCCACTCCTGACAAGAACATTACAACTTATGCTCCAAAGATTGTTTGCATTGGTATATATAATTAATGTCTGCAGAGCTGCATTGTGCAGCCACTTGGCAATCATACATGCTGGTGAGGATAACGGAACGGCTGCCGCCATGTGCTGAACGGCGGGATGCCCTACCACATACGTTGCATGAGATTGACTTTTGCTGCCCTTCGTGTCTCACAGAATAAGCTGCCCCCACAGGAATCATGTCCAGCGAAAAAGCAATTCAAGCTCAGGTTGGACAAAAATAGAATGTTGAGGTGATCTGAAAATTGCTGAGAAGTGGCCATGCAAGTTTGCGGGCAGAAGGCTTGCCTGCAATGACTTTACAGCTGCCAATACTCCCTTTGCTAGAACGCACCGCAGCAAGGACTGAGTACCCTCTCCCTTCCCAGGCCTCTGCAAGCTGCAGATCCATGATGGCTCAGTGCATTGCTCCCTGGCACTAGGGCAGAAAGCACAAGCAAGCAGTGTTCCCCAGTAAGTGGCCTCCCAGTGGCTGGAAGATGTACTATAGGGCTCATCTGAGTCTGAATGCCCAACATCTGGTAGACATTGACACAGTACGCATCAAACCGCCACCTGCAAGTGTGCTGCATGCCCATGTGAAAACTTACTGCAAGGCCCACGCCTCTGCTTGCGCCGATAACCACAGCGACCTGTTTCGTACTCATTTCGGATGGCTGCCTTCAATGCTGATTGATTGGCTACCTTTCCCAAAGGAACGTCCGCTCTGGGACCTAGAACCGACGTGTTTTGAAAGTGGACACGGTACCTGTGCAGCCATCCTTTTCTCGCCGGCAGCAATACTGTTTTCAATACTTAAAGATCGGTTACTTATCTCTATTTGCTTTTAAAAATGGTGAATACAAAAGGAGAGAACGTCGATGAGCAGCTCGCTGCCACATGTGAGCCAGCCACCAAGAAAAAGATGCCTGATCTAAAATTGAGCTGTGATGATTTAAGTGGTGTCAATATTTGTAACTACATGTTTTCAAGCCGTGTTTGCTTTATGTACGGCGCATGACATGCGCCACCGGCGTGGAAGATGGTGACGATAGCACTGATGAATTATTGTGAATTAGATAGTAAATGAAGTCGAAAACTACACCAAAATTTCGTATATTTTATGAAGATCAAGACTGCAGTCAGTATTGGCCTGCAGCACTCATTGTGGCAGTATCTGATTTTCCGCGCTGTCTGCAGCCAAGATCTTTCAGGCCATCCAGGGGCACTGGCTGAGTGCGTCTCTGGGAGTCATCATGCAGCTTAAGGTGCCGGAGATCCTGAATGCACAGGACAAGCCCATGGAGTTCACCAAGGTCAGCTTCCCCAGTACCCAACAGTTCCAATGTCGGGGGCTCTCTATGTTGTCGATGGGACAGGAGGCAAAAAAAGGGGGGAATGGGTAAGCAGCAAGTTCTATGTAGGGGTGGGGGTGGAAGGTGGAGGGAAAGGACATGCATTAAATTTCAACCATGGACTTGCAATGCAGCCCATGGCTTCGCAGAGCTTGCATGCTGAGCTTGTCTCAGAACAATAACAATAGATTGTTCTGGTGTGTGTCAGCAAACAACGGACCTGCCAAATAAAGAAAATAGAGAATTTAAAGTAAGCCTGCCTGACCCACAGCTGCACTGCAGCTGGCAGCCGAGGCCAAGGTGAAGCCTGCCGGGCACGACCACTTCTACAAGGTGCTGCGCATGCTGGCACAGTGGGAGCTGCTCGACGAGGCGGAGGGCCGCAACTTCTCTGCCAACCTGGCCACCCGCCAGCTGGTACGGGTTTTCGTCTCGCCATTCCTACCAACAAACAGCAATGTACATGGAATTGGTCAGGGGAAAATTGACAAAGACTGTCGGTAGGAATGGCAACGAAAAGTTGGGGTGAAGATGTCCCAGCCCTCGTTTGGTAAATCAGCGATTGAGTGGAAGAGCAAGAGCAAGACGGCTGACCTGACATGCCATAGTGATGCCTGGAGCTGTGTTTGACAGACGCCCACTTCCTCAGCACTCAGAAACCCAAGGGAAAAAGCACCCGCAGGTGCGTGGCAAGGATGCCACTCTGGGCCACTTTGTGGACCACCAGATCAACAAGCCCAAGTGGGAGGCCTGGAAGTTCCTGCCTGAGGCCGTGCAGCAGGGTGAGGTGGCCTTCGCCCTGGCACACGGCGGCTTGGACATGCACCAGGCGAGTCATTGGTCCCTTTTGACCTGGCAGCCCTCGGCCGAAAATCATTGTGCAAGTGGTTTGTGGGATGCTTTTCTGTTCATGATGGAATAGTGGGTTACAGAGATGAGTTTTTGGCTTGATAAAGTGGTTAATGGGTTGAGTGGAAAGGGGTGAGGGCCACCGGAAACAAGAGAGTGGGGTTTTGAGGGCAAATTGAGATCACACCCCTTTGTCAGTGGGTGAGAAAATGGACTTGCTCCTTGGAATGGATCGGAAACGCACCTCTGCTTGAGGGGGGTTTGGAAAGGGAAGGTGGCGAGTGTAGTCTGTTCCTCGTTTTGTGTGTGATGAGCATTCAAGAAACTTCATTGCTACAAGTGCACTATTTAGCCTGCTCCAATCTCGTCAGACTTGTGCCAAACCCCAGCTTCACTCAAGGTCAGCGTTCACAAACAGTGCTCTTGTTCTGCAGTACGACGAGGAGGAGGGGCACGAGGCGTTCGCGGACGACTTCCAGAATGCCATGACCAGCTTCACGAGGCTCAGCCTGACCGGGGGGGAGGTGCCCCTCAAGGACGCCTACGACTGGAGCAAGAGCAAGTGCATGATGGACGTGGGGGGCGGCAGGGGCGAGATGCTGGCCAGCTGCATGTCGTACGGCAGTGACTCTGTCAAGGGCATCCTCATGGACCGCCCCTGGGTGCTTGACAGGTGATATCCAG